>CM069409.1:248302110-248347110 GCA_035609135.1 Eleutherodactylus coqui | reverse complement strand
GGGTCTTTACCAAGCTCGAACTACGTGGCGCCCATAACCTTATACGCATCCATGAAGGCGATGAGTGAAAGATGGCCTTTAATACCGACGACAGGCAGTATGAATACCTGGTAATGCCATTCAGTTTAGTCAATGCTCCCGCCATATTTCAGGATTTCGTCAATGATATTTTTTGGAACCTTCTTCATCTATGTGTGGTTATGTACCTGGATGACATTCTAATTATTTTTCCCCCAGATATTTTCGCTCACCGAAAAAAGGTCCATAAGGTTCTCTGACGTCTGAGAGAGAACCGTCTCTTCGCCAAGTTCGAGAAGTGTCTTTTTGAACGAGACTCCCTTACCTTCCTTTTTTACATAGTCACCAAGTAAGATTTAGAGATGGATCCAAAAAACGTGTCCACGGGATAGAATTGGCTTCGTCCTTCTGGACTCTGAGCTGCACAGCGGTTTTTTGGGGGGGGGGGGGGTGGACAATTTTTATCTGCATTTCATACCGCATTTCTCCTCCCTGATGGCGCCCATATCTGCCTTCACTTCAAAGGGATCCGATGCTAAGCACTGGCCTCCAGAGGCAGAGGCTGCCTTCCAGGCTCCTAAGGGAAGCATTTTGATCGGCCTCTGTGCTACATCAACCAGAGGAGGAAAGACCATTCTTCCTTGAGGTTGATGCATCAGGATTTCGTCAATAATATTTTTTGGAACCTTCTTCATCTATGTGTGGTTATGTACCTGGATGACATTCTAATTATTTTTCCCCCAGAAATTCTCGCTCACCGAAAAAAGGTCTGTACGGTTCTCTGACATCTGAGAGAGAACCGTCTCTTCGCCAAGTTCGAGAAGTGTCTTTTTGAACGAGACTCCCTTCCCTTCCTTTTTTACATACCATAGTCACCAAGTAAGATTTAGAGATGGATCCAGAAAACGTGTCCGCGGATAGAATTGGCTTCGTCCTTCTGGACTCTGAGCTGCACAGCGATTTTTTTTGGGGGGGGAGGGGGCAGGGTTTGACAATTTTTATCTGCATTTCATACCGCATTTCTCCTCCCTGATGGCGCCCATATCCGCCTTCACTTCAAAGGGAGCAGATGCTAAGCACTGGCCTTCAGAGGAAGAGGCTGCCTTCCAGGCTTTTAAGGAGGCATTTTCGTCGGCCTCTGTGCTACATCAACCAGAGGAGGAAAGACCATTCTTCCTTGAGGTTGATGCGTCCTCATCTGGGGCAGGGGCAGTCTTACTTCAGAAAACCACATCTGTTAGAAAGAGAACCTGTGTTTTTTTTTTTTCTCTCAAAATCATCCCCCCCCCCCAGTACATCATCGACCCTGCACGATCGATAACCGTAGCACTGGTCTGCTTAGGAGATGTGCCACCAGGAAGAACCTTTGTACCCGAGGCTAAAAGGAGGGTGTTCTGGGGCCATGTGTCCAGGTTAGCTGGACACTCCAGACTACGGAAGACCAACGAACTCATCCACCGGCAGTACCGGTGGCTGTCCATATCCGAGATTTTGTGTATGCCTGTACCTCTTGTGCTCAGACCAAAACAATGAAGGTGAGGCCCGTGGGTCGTCTTTGTCCATTACCAATACCTGAGGCCCCAAGGCAACATATTGCCATGGATTTCATCACTGATCTAGCATCCTCCAACTAGTGTACCGTCAGATGGGTAGTGGTGGACCGCTTCTCCAAAATGACTCACTTTATGCCTTTGCCTGGTCTGCCTACCGCTGGTCAATTAGCTGAGAGTTTTATTGAACACATTTTTAGTCTTCATTGCCTTCCATATTATTTCAGACAGAGGAGTACAATTTACCTCCAAATTCTGGAGATCTCAGGTTCATGGGTATATCACTGGACTTCTCCTCATCCTATCACCCGCAAGCCAACGGAGAGATGTTTTTGTAAAAAAAGCTGCGCTAATGGTCAATTTGCGGGTAAAAGTTGTGATTTTCTCACGGCAATATCGCAATTGCCAGTGTAAAAGAGTCCTCGCAGTACTTTTTGCATGCGGATTTGCGCACCCAAAAAAAACATGCAATGATGTTCCTAGCCATTAAAATGGCCAGTTAGTGTGATGAGACCAATATGTGAGCAAATACTTAGGGTTGGATTCACACAAGCGTACTTTCGCGCGCACAAACAATTTGTGTTTGCAATACGCAGAGAATAGAACCCATTGATTTCAATGGGTTTTTTCACATGTGCACATGTTTGCATGCGCATTTTGTTCGGGCAAAAAAAAAAAAAGTATGGTCTCTTTTCCTTCACATTTGCCTAATTGGCTTTTTCATTGGCTAAGATCATTGTTGCGTGTTTTTATTGCGTACACAAAAACCGCACTTCCACACGCAAATACACAATGCTCATCCTGCAAAAACGCAATGCAAATGCACTCGTAAATACACATACAGTCATGTGAATCCAATATTAGGGTAGTTTCAGAAATGTTTGGGGGTTTTTTGCTACATTTTTCTCCGACTTTTTGCATTTTTTTGTATTTGTGTATTTTTTCATCTCTTTAGGCTTCTCTATAGAAAAGAAACCCCAGAAGACAGCAAACAAAAAAAATGATGTGAACAAAACAAATGTAGGCGTAATCATAAAATACTGTGTAACGTTAGTCTTATACTGCTATATTGTAGAACAGCTTCCTCAGTTCCTCTTTTTGCCATTCCTGTATTGTAAAGCAAACAAAGCTTGGTTCCGCCTACAGCACAGTAGTTCAGATATGAGGAAGTGCCTGCTGCTGGCTTCTCACTGTTCTGCTCAGACAGGTGCTTTCGATATTCCAGTAACCTGAAAAAAATCAGCTGTTTTTGCTCAGTGACTGAGTTTAGAACATGTAACACTACAATGTATCCTACGAGGCGGATAAAGGCACCTTGGCACCGATTCAAGATTTGGATTTTTGGACATTTCCCACACTGATCATCCAGGAAATCACTTCATTCAAAGACCATTCTTGCTCATTTTCCCCAAGACCGTTCGACAATGACGCAGGTGAGGACCTGGATTGAACCAGTAGTTGCGGCAGCTCAGGTGGCCAGCTCCTTCTATGACACAGCTCTGCTCTTTGTGGTAAAGAATTACTATAACCGATCGATTGCATCTCTAAATACCTCCGATAGCGACATATTACAGAAGTCCATATCAAACTTCTACATCATCCACAACTTCATTTTGGGATTAGCGCCTTTGCTCTCTGCCTATATTTTGGCTAAAATTGGTGACCGGCAGAGAAGGAAGGTCACTATATGTGTGCCGCTATTTGGGTACTTGCTATCACGGAGTCTTTTGTTGCCAGTCATCCTTTTGGACTGGCCTATTGAAGTGATGTTTGGATCTGCTGCTTTGAATGGTCTAACGGGATGGTTCACCACCTACTGGGCTGGTGTTATGGCCTTGGCTTCTGAAGGTTCTTCTGAACAAGCCCGATCTTTGAAGTTTATCCGCCTTGAGTTGGTGTATGGAATAGCTGGTTTTCTTGGTAGTTTGTCTTCTGGACATATTTTTGTGAGAGTGAAAATTACAAGTCACCAAGGTACAATCCTAGTAATACTCAGCCTGTTGCTGTATGTCTTCTGTATAGTCTATACTATTTTTCTATTAAAAGTGCCTCAGCATGGAGACTCAGTACTTCAAGATCACAGACATGCATCTTTTGCAGAACCTACTGAAAGTTCAAAACTTTTGGGTGAAAGAGGTGAAGACACACCAGCGAGCTCTACGTCTGGGACACCATTACGAGGCTTTATTACTCTTCTTTTCGCTAGTGCGATATTGTATAATATTGCTGTTGACGGATGTGTGGATGTACTTTCTTTATTTTTGCTGAACAAACCACTTAACTTCAGCCCGGAATACATTGGTTATGCTAATGCTGCTGGCTTTACGGTATTTATCACCAGCTTTTTAGCGGTCTTCATTTTATCCAGGTGGTTTGGGGATGTCACTCTGATCTGTATTGGCGTAGTATCCTTCTCTGCTGGAATATTCATCATGGCATTTGTACGCTGGGCGTTCTTATATTTTATAGGTAAGTAATAATGTAGTAGCAGTTAACCCTCCTTTGGGGCACTTTAATTATCATATGGAGGGATTGGATGAACTGTAACCTCTTTTTTTTATTGTTTTGCAGCTCGTGGAGTAATGATGTTTGCTCTGGTACCAATGCCAATTATAAGGTCTGTCTTATCCAAAAACATAAGAGGTTCATCTTATGGTAAGTGGAAACCTAATAAGGCTTCTAGAAAACAAAAAAAATGTAACTTAAATGCACAAAACAAGACAAATTTAAACCTTAGGGCCCTTTAAACAGGCCGATAAATCGTTTAGTGAGCTTAATGAGCCGTTGGTCATTTGCCTATATTTGCTGTGGTATGCATGCTGCTCCGCCAGAGCTCAGTCTGTCCGGTTCCTGTCTGTCTCTTCGTTTATTCATTCTGAGCTCTGTTTGTCTGGATATAGTTTGTCTGTCATTTTGGTTCGTGTATGCTATGCTGCGTTTCATCAGTTTGTTTGTCCATCAATCTGTCTGTTAGTTTGTCTATTCACTTACTCGCTAGTTCGGTTGTTTGTATCTCTTATTCACCTGTCCAACTGGTAGCCAGACTCCTGGTCCATGTTTGTTTGTCCTACCCGTCCGTAGGTGGTGGGTGGATGCCTAAGTCTTGTCCTGTTCTTTCCTTTTTCACCCATTGGTAGGTGGCGCTTAGGGCCTTGTGGATGCCTGATTCCCTTTTGCTTGTAGGTGTGTGGACACCTGAATCCATGTCTCGTTTTGTGTGTGCGGTGTGGCAGTGTTCCCTGTCTGACTTGTCTTTGTGTCTGGTTATCCTTTATTGTCAACCAGGGATAGACTACATCCAGTAGCTAAGATATGTGGGGCCGTCCTTATCAGAACGATCGCCCTGCTTTCATGCAGGAGCCCACCAATGTCCCTGTTCATTTAAGGAAAGTATTCACAGGTTTATAGTTGTCCTGTCCGTGTCTGTCTGGTTTTGTCTGTCTTTGTTCTGTTTAGTTAGTTTTAGTCCTGTCTAATTATGCCCATGCAGTGCTTTATGGTTTTCCCATGCACATATGTGACAGGTGTACGGAAAGGGCTTGTTCAAACCAATGAACCCATTTTACAAAGTAGAGAATGATCATAATTAAAGTATCCCTATTCAGAGATGTCTAGAGAGATATCTACTGGGTGTAATTAAACAAAACATGGTAATAATACTATCCAAGATATGTGGAAATGATCCGTATAAGATAAAAATCAAACCACAAACAAAAGATATTGCTGTAGCTGTTGTTGAGAGGTCTATGGAGAATGTGGAAGTGACAAGCAGTGCAGGTACTGCTTCAAGACCGTTAGACATGGCCCAGTCAACAGTGCTGAAAATCCTGCTTCTGGTGGTGAGACTTGTAACTACTTTTGTAACACTTCCACATGTTCTGGATAACATAATTACCAAGTTTCATTTGATTATCCCAGTAGAGGTCTTTGCAGACATATGGATTCTCTAATTATGGTCACCCTGTATAATACATAAGTAGTACCCTGCTCTAGGACCTCACCATCCATGAGGTGGCATGATCATCTTGCTTCAGGCAACACTCTACCAGGAATGCAGGGTGCATCTATTCAGCCTCCATTCCTGCGCTCCTTCACATGTAAATCCCTTCAAGAATTTGGTGCATATTGCTGCTTTTTCTCATGAACTGCAGCGAAAAGTCTGTATGCAATGAATCATAAGTCACAAGTATGTGCATGAACTACAGAAGGACCTGCACAGATATGACTACTCAGTCACAAGGAGAGGAGCTACAAAATACTACAGAAGAGGAGATCATGTCGGCTGTGCTGGGGTTTATGTTTATTTTGGGGTCTAGTCTGGGGACTGTATTTATTTTGGGATTTGGGGGGGGGGTTATGTTGTCTTTGGGCTCAGAGGCATGTAATTTGAATTTATTTTAGTGTTAAAGGGCAAATAGTGTTAAAGAACTTGCATGCTGAACCATGGTGGTAGTGGTGGTGATGCCTCTTCAATGAATGTGGCTGAGTGGTTAGCACTGTTGCCTTGCAGTGTTGTGGCCGAAATTTCATCAAGGACAACATCTGCATGGACTTTGAAAAACTCCATATAGATTGTTCTCTTGGTCAGATTTGAACCTAGAACTCTAGCACTGCAAGGCCTGCAGTCACTGAGCCACCACACTTGTCCTTTCTTCTATAGGAAAGAAGAAGAAGGAGAATAAACACAAATAGAACATAAATATTTCATACAGATGTTGTTTTTGGACAGATTTGAACCTATAACTCTAGCACCGTAAGCAGAGGTGTATCTTGAAGCTCCCGGGCCCCACTGCAAAACTTGTAACAGGGCCCCCAACTATAATGCTTTACTCATAGTACTGGACTCCCTATATGGAGAAGAGAGGCCTTATGGGCCCCCTAAGGCTCCTGGGCCCGGGTGCTACTGCATCCCCTGCATCCTCTATAGTTACGCCCCTGACCGTAAGGCAGCAGTGCTAACCGCTGAGCCACATTCATTGAACAACCACCACCTCTAGAGGCCGGATTATTTTTATTTTCATTGACTTTAATGGGAATCGGGATTGAGTCATCTTCATTCCTGATTATTTTTGAAAAAGTGGTCCAATCTCTCTCGACCCAATTATTCTAATAATCGCTCATTAGTGTGTATTATACCAAAAATTGATTTACTTTCCTTTTTTCAGTCTTTATGATAGGTAAATACTGCATTTTTATTCGTGTTCTTCATTTCAGGCAAGGTATTTGTTGCTCTCCAGCTATCATTAGCCATTTCAGGAGTGCTGACATCAGTTGTATTCAATAAGATTTACCAAGCGACTCTGGAAACATTCAATGGAACCTGCTTTATTCTATCCGGGATAATAGCAGTTCTCAGCCTCATTCCTATCAGGTACGTAATGTATGGATGAAACACTCTTATCTTCAGAAGAATTGGTCTGATATGCCCCCTGATATACTATATGACATATTACCTTTGGTGATGATATAAAAGTAATATTCAAGATTAGAGGAAACGGTTTATATCTTTTCCTTAGACAGCACCACACATTTTGTTTTTTTTTGTTTTTTTTTAAACCTATTGAAATCAATGGTGAAAAAAATGGAAACCTTTAATTCAGTTGGATTTGTGTTTCTCTGGTCCAAAAACAGAACAGAGGAACAAAAATCACTAACGGTAATGTGAACAAGCCCTAAGGTTGATAAGTAAAAAGGCGCTATAGCAACGCCTTCCGTTTTTGTTTTCACCCCTTTTCTGATGCGGTCCAGTAAGGGAAAGCTATGTTTCATTGTGAACCAGTTTCCTGTTTAGAGCTGTATTAGATGGAATGCTCCTTCTTCATACTGATGTAATGTTGTAAAATATCTCCACTGTTACATGGATGTAATTATAGCTTCCTCTTTGTTTTAGTGTTTCTGCATATAAGTACTCAGCGCTCCTTGCCATCCGGACCGAGTGACAGAAGACATCGAAGTCTATAAATAATATACATGTTTACCATTGTTACACTATACATTGTATTATGTGTTATATTATGTGATGTATTACACTTGTACACAAAAATGGAAGTAACATATTTTTATGCCAGTCTAATAAATTGCAATGACGAGATAAAAGAATATGGTTGCAGTCAGGGGCGTAGCTAAAGGCTCATGGGCCCGGGTTCAAAAGTTTATCTTGGGCCACCCAACTTCTCTTAACTCCTTACCACCGAGGCGTAACTTGAAGCTCCTGGGCCCCAATGTAAAACCTGTAACAAGGCCCCCAAATATAATGCTTTATTCATAGTACTGGGCTGCCTATATGGAGAAGAGAGGCCTTATGGGCCGCCTAAGGCTCCTGGGCCCGGGTGCAACCGCATCCCCTATAGTTACGCTAGTGGTTGCAGCTGGATGTTTGCACGTCTCATAGCGCTGACTGGGTTATTTGAGGTAAATGTTTTATCTTAAACGAACAATTAATTTTCAAAAATATCATGTCAGAAGGGATCAGAAGGTCACTGCTGACGGGGAAAAGTTTTGCATGACTTTTCAAGAAACAGTAACATAAACATTCCTGATTTATCAAAACCAGCATATTACCTGCCATAAACATTATTTACCACTTTTGTCAATGTCCCCATAATAATGTCATTTATAGTATGTTGAATATGTTGTACACTTAGCAAAAAAAGATCAGTCTCAAAATATATTATAGTAATAGACACGGTATATATGCAATAATCACAACAGTAATACATATACAGTCTCTAGTACCCAGGCATCAAAGCTCTAGTTCCCTGTTGTACCGCCTCTAGCTTGGATACAAAGTGTCATACGGGCAGGCATGGAGGCTCTAGTACCCTGTTGTACTGCCTCTAGCTTGGATACAAGAAATGATACGGGCGGGCATGAAGGCTCTAGTACCCTGCTGTACCGCCTCTAGCTTGGATACAAGAAGTGATACAGGCGGGCATGGAGGCTCTACTACCCTGTTGTACCACCTCTAGCTTAGATACAAGATGTGATACAGGTGGGCATAGAGGCTCTAGTACCCTGCTGGGCTGCCTCTAGCTTGGATACAAGTTGTGATATGGGCAGGCATGGAGGCTCTAGTACCCTGTTGTACCGCCACTAGCTGGGATGCAAGATGTGATACAGGCGGGCATGGAGGCTCTAGTACCCTGTTGTACCGCCACTAGCTGGGATGCAAGATGTGATATGGGGTCATGGAGATTCTTGTACCCTGTTGTACCGCCTCTAGCTTGGATACAAAATGTGATACAGGTATGCATGGAGGCTCTAGTACATTGTTGGGCCGCCTGTAGCTTGGATACCAGATGTGATACAGGTAGACATGAAGGCTCTAGTCTAGTACAATGTTGGTGTTGGGCCGCCTCTAGCTTGGATATAAGATGTGATAAGGGTGGCCATGGAGGCTCTAGTACCATGTTGTACAGCCTCTAGCTTGGATACAAGAAGTGATACAGGCGGGCATGGAGGCTCTAGTACCATGTTGTACCACCTCTAGCTTGGATACAAGAAGTGATACGGGTCCAGTTTTGTTGCTCATGACATTACTCTAAATGGAGGCAATAGTGGGTGGGTGTCAAAGGCGGTACACGTAATGGGCGCCGTGAGACCAGATATTACAAGGGTTTAACGATAGTACCACCTGTCTCTGCATGGTAAACAACGAAACAGTTAGCACTGCTTGTGCTTGTCGGACAAACAGACAATCCTCTCTACCGGTGGTCTGTCAAGGGTGTCTCAAGCCCACTCATCTTGAGTGCCCTCATGCATCTACTGGCCTCAGCTTCTCACACCCCAATAATGCGTCCCCTTCAGACTCTGGTAACGCGGTGACATCTCTTCTCTGCGTCGTAGAGGCGTCTAGTGGTCAACCAGCTCTACACAAGCAAAAGAAGAGGTCACTACTGCGTTACCCGCGGCCGGATTATCTTCGTGGATAACGCAGTGACATATCACCCGTGGGCACTATTTTTATGTAACACATTAACCATTTCAGCACAACCCCAAACATGTGGTATCGCCGCGCCCGTAACGACCGGTACAAGAGTTTAAGCAGACTAATAATCCGGCGTATAAAAAAAGAGAAAAAAAGAAGAGGCAAAGTGCTTAATGTAATAATTTTACCTCCTAAACAGCACAATAACAGCAAGCAAGAAGCCATGTGTACCCAAAATGATACAAATATAACCTACAGCTCATGATGCCAAAAACAAGCCCTCACAGACCTCCGTCCATGGCAAAATAACAAGCGTACGCCACTTTCCATGCGACGCTTCAAAAATAAGTATCATTTTAAAAACAAAAGGGGTTTTTGCCTGCAGAAGATGAAAAAACATACCAAACTTAGAGTTTTTTGTATAGTTATGCAGCCCATTAATGTGACCAAATTTCCGCACCTGGTGTTATATGGCGTTGCATAATGCCCTCTACAGTTTGTTCATTTCATCGAAGGACACGAACATTCGTATTTCTTGAGTGCCATCATCCCCACTTCAACAGCAGTCCGAAAATCCAGCGCCCAACTATAGATTTCCCGTAATTTTGGCGAGCTAATGGCACATAATTACCTAGAAGCGAACGCGCTCTGTTGTATCTTCGTCAACCTCTCATTAAGCTCTTATCACTTTGAACAATTCGCCGCACAGGGCAGTAGGCCAGCTTGCTTGGCAAAATTCGTAGCAGCTTCTTCACTGGAAGTTACAAGGCAAAATTCGTACATATTGGGATGCGAAGCCATGGTTCTACCAGTAGTAAATGTCTGATGCAGCATGGTCTTCCAATAATCCAAGCCAGCAAGGACCGCTCCGCCCATCAACTGATAACATTTCTATTAGGAAGGTTGGTGACCTATTGTTCTCACTGGTTAATTCAATTGATAAGTCCCTAAATAAAGGACCACCCATGGCAGTTCGGAGCCCCATTGTTCAAATTGATAAGGGCGTAATGAGAGGGCGTTTGCTTCTACGTAATTCTGTGCCATTAGCTCACCAAAATTACGGAAAATGTGTGGTTGGGCACTGGATTTTTGGACTGTTGTTAAAGCAGGGATGATAGCACTCAAGAAATACGAATGTACCACGTCCTTCGATGAAATGAACAAACTGTAGAGGGCATTATGCAACGCCATATAGCACCAGGTACGGAAATGGGGTCAGATTAATGGGCTGCATACCGAAATGAACCATATTGGGCGGGATTAATAATAATAAATAATAATAATCTTTATTTGTATAGCGCCAACTTATTCCGCAGCGCTTTCAGGCATGGATAAATGCAAAACAATACAACAATTGCAACAATTACAATATAAGGTACATTGGGTTAGACACAAATAGGTTGGGGGTGGTACAGGAGGTGCAGGGGGTGGGGAACACAGGCAATAGGAAATTTCATGTACAGATCATTTATTAGAAGGCAAATAGGGTGGGGCACCATAGGGAGGGGAGGGGGGCCTAGGTCAGGAGATTTGGTATGCTTCCCTGAAGAGGTGTGTTTTTAAGGCACGTCTGAAATTTCGTGCATCAGGAATTGTCCGGATGCCTTGGGGTAGTGCGTTCCAGAGGATGGGTGCTGCTCTGGTGAAGTCCTGTAGGCGAGCATGTGAGGTTCGTATTACAGGGGTGTTTAGTCTGAGTGTGTTAGCCGATCGCAGTGAGCGGGCTGGGTGGTGTACTGACAGTAGGGAGGCGATGTATGGTGGTGCAGCGCCATGCAGAGCTTTGTGAGTGAGGTAGAGGAGTTTAAATTTAGTTCTGCAGTGGATGGGCAGCCGATGCAGTGACTGGCATAATGCAGAGGCGTCTGAATAACGACTGGATAGAAAAATGAGTCTAGCTGCTGCATTTAGTATGGCTTGGAGTGGAGCGAGTCTAGTGCGGGGGAGGCCAATGAGTAGCGAGTTGCAGTAGTCAAGCCGAGAGTGGATGAGGGCAACCACGAGCGTCTTTAGCGTGTCCGTGGTTAGAAACGGACGTATTTTAGCAATATTTCTGAGGTGCATGTGGCATGTTTGGGCCAGAGATTGGATATGGGGGGCAAAGGAGAGGTCAGAGTCCAGTTTGACCCCAAGGCATCGGGCATGCCGTCTGGGGGTTATGATGGTGCCAGACACTGGAATGGAGATGTTGAGGGGAGGTCGGTTAGAGGGTGGAAAGACAAGGAGGTCAGTTTTAGAGAGGTTTAGTTTTAGAAAAAGGGAGGACATAGTGTTAGAGACAGCGGGCAGACAGTCGGTGATATTTTGGAGGAATGGTCCAGAGATCTCACTAGAGGAGGTGTATAGTTGGGTTCATCAGCATAGAGATGGTATTGGAAGCCAAATTTGTGGATGGTTTGTCCAATTGGGGCAGTATAGATAGAGAAGAGAAGGGGACCAAGGACCGAGCCCTGGGGTACCCCAACAGCGAGAGGAAGTGGAGCAGAGATATAACCAGCAAAGGAAACACTGAAAGAGCAGTCAGAGAGGTAGGAGGAGAACCAGGAGAGAGCAGTATCCTTTAGACCAATAGAGTGGAGCATAGTGAGAAGGAGATTATGGTCGACAGTGTCAAATGCAACAGACAGGTCAAGGAGGATTAGTAGGGAGTAATCACCTCTCGACTTTGCAGTCATCAGGTCATTTGTTACTTTTGTAAGGGCAGTTTCGGTCGAGTGTAGAGAGCGGAAACCAGACTGGAGGGGGTCGAGGAGCGAGTTGTCAGAGAGAAAGCAAGTAAGGCGGGAGTAGACCAGGCGTTCCAGTAATTTGGAGATGAAGGGGAGGTTTGAGACGGGTCGGTAGTTGGCAGCATCAGTTCGGTCCAGGGTTGGTTTTTTAAGCAGAGGGCATATAATGGAGTGTTTCAATGAGGAGGGAAAAGTGCCAGAGGTTAGGGAGAGGTTGCAGATTGTAGTGAGGTGAGTAATGAGAGCTGGGGAAAGGGACCGGAGGAGGTGAGAGGGGAGAGGGTCGCTAGCGCAGGTGGTGGGGTGGGCAGAGGAAAAGAACCTGGAGACTTCTTCCTCTGTCGTTGGTTCTAACGTAGATAGTGAGTAGGTGCTGGGTGCAGTGCTGATGAAACTGGGATCGGGGCTAACCATGCAGCTTTCAGAGATTTCTTTTCGAATGTTGTCGAAATAGGCAGCTAGTTCTCCAGCAGTCAGGTCTGTCGCAGGGGCCTGTTCTTTGGGGCTGAGGAGGGAGTGAAGGGTCTCAAAGAGTTGCTTCGGGTTGTGGGATAGTGAGGAGACAAGTGAGGTGAAATAAACTTGTTTGGCATGGTGAAGGGCTAGGTTATAAGTTTTAAGCATGAATTTGAAGTGGAGGAAGTCTGCCGGCAGCTTTGACTTTCTCCACAGCCGCTCGGCGCACCTAGAGCACCGCTGGATGAAGCACGTTTGGGACGTGAGCCAGGGTTGCCATGGTCTGCATTTGACGGCTCGCGTCACGGGCGATGCCGCTTCATCCAGGGCACGGCTGAGGGTGGTGTGGTAGTATTCGGCTGCCAGGTTAGGGCAGGGGAGGCGAGAGATAGACGATAGAGAGGACTGAATAGTTTCGGCAAACTGTTTAGTGCGGACAGACTGGAGGTTCCTAGAGGTGCGATAGATAGGAGGGTCAGGAGATATGCTAGGGTGCCTGCTGCAGAAAGAGAGAAGGTTGTGATCTGAGAGTGGAAGTGGGGAGTTAGTAAAGTGAGAAGCAGAGCAGAGACGGAGGAAAACTAAATTGAGAGCGTTACCATCTCTATGAGTGGGGGAGTCAGAGATTAGTGATAAGCCAAGGGAGGAGGTAAGTGTTAAAAGCCGGGAGGCAGATGAGGAGCTGGAGTCATTAGTAGGGATGTTGAAATCACCAAGGATGAGGGTTGGGATTTCACAGGATAGGAAGTGGGGGAGCCAGGCAGCAAAGTGGTCTAGGAACAGGCGGGCAGGACCTGGGGGGCGGTAAATAACTGCGACACGCAGAGGCAGGGGGCGGAAGAGTCGCAGTGTGTGGACTTGGAAGGAGTGGAAGGTAAGCGAGGGAGCTGAGGGAATGACCTGGAAGGTACAGTTTGGGGAGAGGATGATGCCTACTCCTCCACCGCATCTGTCATCCGATCTGGGGGTGTCTGAGAACTGCAGGCCATCATAGGACAATGCAGCGGGGGAGGTAGAATCGGACTGCTGTATCCAGGTTTCCGTGAGGGCGAGCAAGTTCAAGTGTTTACTGGTGAAAAGGTCATGGATAGTTGGGAGTTTGTTACACGCAGATTGGGAGTTCCATAGGGCGCATTTGAATGGGGCAGGGGGGGCATTTTGGTAGAGAACAGTACGGGGTGGGCAGGGTAGCAAGGGTGAGCGCATGGCTAGGGGATTTGTGTGGGTGGCTGAGGTGTTTCTTTGCAGTATTGCGGTGCTGGTGGCCTTTAACCCCAAAGGACATGGCCCATTTTGGGCTCAAGAGCGCCACAATGTTTTGTGGATTTGATTTATATATATATATATATATATATTTCTTTTATTGCCGTAGTCTCGCCCGTATAAGGACTTGCTTTTGCCGCTGTGAATTGGATTTTTTATTGGTTCCCTTTTTTTTGGTGAGTATTATGTATTGTAAAACTTATTTATTTTATATTTTTTTGGGGGGGGGGTAGAAAACGCATTAATCCTGCCACGCTTTATTTAAAGCGTCAATCATACAGCATTAATGACAATACATTATTTCAGGGGGTCAGAACGATTACAACTATACAAAAACATTTTAATTTTGGTATATTTTTTCCTCTTCTGCAGGCAAAAACCCCTTTTGTTTTTAAAATGATACTTATTTTTGAAGCGTTGCATGGAAAGTGCCGTACGCTTGTTATTTTTCCATGGACGGAGGTCTGTGAGGGCTTGTTTTTGGCGTCACGAGCTTTAGGTTATATTTGTATCATTTTTGGGTACATATGGCTTTCCTGTTAGTGACCGCTTTCCATAGATCTAACTACGGAAAGTGCAGCCCACTGTCCACCAGCGGACAATCATAGTGCTTCACCGCTTGCGGGATTCACATCGTGGCATGCTGCGATTTGCCGCAATTCTCCGCAGTGAGCATATCTATCAGATAGACTCACAAAGGAGACCTGTCAGTTCTCCCCCCTACTCCCGTGGACAGGGGGCCTTCTAATGCTCATGGCCGTTTTTTTGCCGTGTTTCACGTGGCGGAAATCCGCTGCTATTAGGTTCTATTGAACCCAATAGCTCAGTGCCCACAAGCGAGATTCTGTCACGGATTTACACAGCAGGGAAAGAAATTGCGGCGTGTTCTATTCTACCACGATATTCCGTGACATAGGTCTCTATTAATACAGTATTAATGGAGACCTCCCGGTGACCGAGGAATAACGCGCGTTATTCCGCGATCGCCAGCAGGGATTTTTTTGTTTATCGTGGCGTAATGCCACGGCTGAATCCCGCTCCAGCCGTGGGCATCTGGCCAAATAGCTCAATGTTCACGCTGCAGAATTCCGCAGTGTGAAAGAAACCGTGGCATGTTCTAATTGCCATGAAAAAACACGTAGCTGGTGTAGTCAATGGAAACCATCCGTCATGCGATACTTCCGCCATGAGCACAGCAGAAGTACCGCGGAAAAACACGTGGCTGGCTTCTATTGCAGTCAATGGAAGACCTCCGTTGCATGCGATCCGGAGAGGTGAGTATGGGGACTTCTGGGCTGCTGCTGCAATATGCTGCTGGCAGAGTCCGCCACGGCCGTGGGAATGAGGCCTAAGGGCTCCTGCCCATGGACAGAGTAGGATACGACCATGGTTTAATGCCACGGGAATCCCATGGAGATAAAGAAGTCCCTGCTGGCGATTGTGGAAAAACACGTGTTTTTCTGAAGTGTCCGGGAGGTCTGCTTTAATACTATTTTAATGGAGTCCTCATGTGGCGCAAAAAACGCACTAAAACGCAGCACACCGCAATTCTTTTCCGCGGCATAAATTTGCAGCAGCATCATGCCACCGTGGAAACCGCTGCAGAAATCCAGCCCTAAAGGGGACAAGCGGCGATATCACATATGTGGGGTTTAGCTGAAATGTTTAATGTGCTTCATGAAAATAGGGGAAAGAAGAGCAAAAGAGGGTTTTTTTTTAAAGAAAAAAAAGTATTTTATTTTTTGTACACTATTGATTTAGTGGCTGCCAGAGCAGGACGCCTGTATCTGACGTCCTGTTGCTATGACAACCGAGCGACTCAGAAGGAGCTCCCTCCCTCTGTGAAGCCTTTCCATGTCTTCACCGAGCTGCTGCTCTCTGCAGCTCCCTGAAGGTGTGTATATAAGCAGCCAATCAGCAGCTTGCACAGAGCTCTGGGCACAGCAGTGAGGGGGTGTATGTGGCTGCCAATTAGAAGCTCTGGGCGTTCCCTTCACCTCAGCCCGTCTCCACCCAGCAGCCTGGTGGTGACAAGATACAAGAATATTATACACATGTACCAGTCAGACTCGAGCTGCTTAGTTTTTTTTTTGTTTTTTTTAAACTTTTGTAGGAATAAAAAGTTTGGAAGGAGAGAGCCATTAATGGTGGTAACACTGAACGGTTTTGTAAGAATAAGCTATAGACACGCCTGGTTTTAAAAAAATAATTTTTATTCAAGTAGTTAGCAGATGTTTATTTTAGTAGGTATTCTAGCTAAAAGCATTAAAGGGTTCCAATGAGTTATGCCCTATCTATGGGATAGGGGATAACTAGCTGATCGTTGGCGGTCCGACCACTGGGACCCCCACTGATCACAAGAACAGGGGCTGGGTCGGTACCCAAATGAAGGGAGCGCAAGTTGGGCAGTGCAGGAAGAAGAGGTCGGGCAGGCACATTGCACTCTATTCATTTCAATGAGAGTGTTTGACTGGGGAATCTTTGGCGCTCTCATTGAAATGAATAGAGGACATTGCGCTTGCCCAACCTGTGCTTCTCACACTGCCCAACCTGGGCTCCATTCATTAGGGGACTGACTGGGCCCCTCTTCTTTGTAATCAGTGGGGGTCCCAGCAGTCGGACCCAAACCGATCAGCTAGTTCTCCCCTACCCCATGGTTAGAGGCTAACCTGTTGGAATCGGAATACTCCTTTAAAACATTACAAAATTTAAAATATAAATTTCTCATACACAACCTCCCTACTTCCGATCCCACAAACCCCCACCACCCCTCGCCCTATCCCACAAACCCCCCCCCAACCCCCGCCCTATCCCACAACCCCCCCCCCCCCGCCCTATCCCACAACCCCCCCCCCCCGCCCTATCCCACAAACCCCCCCCCCGCCCTATCCCACAACCCCCCCCCCCCCGCCCTATCCCACAAACCCCCCCCCGCCCTATCCCACAAACCCCCACCACCCCCCGCCCTATCCCACAACCCCCCCCCCCCCGCCCTATCCCACAAACCCCCACCACCCCCCCCCCCCGCCCTATCCCACAAACCCCCCCCCGCCCTATCCCACAAACCCCCCCCCCGCCCTATCCCACAAACCCCCACCACCCCCCCGCCCTATCCCACAAACCCCCACCACCCCCCGCCCTATCCCACAAACCCCCACCACCCCCCGCCCTATCCCACAAACCCCCACCACCCCCCGCCCTATCCCACAAACCCCCACCACCCCCCGCCCTATCCCACAAACCTCCACCACCCCCCCGCCCTATCCCACAAACCTCCACCACCCCCCCGCCCTATCCCACAAACCTCCACCACCTCCCTTCCTATCCCACAAACCTCCACCACCTCCCTCCCTATCCCACAAACCTCCACCACCTCCCTCCCTATCCCACAAACCCCCATCATCTCCCTCCCTATCCTATAAAGCCCCACCACCTCCTTACCTATCCCACAAACCCCAACCCCCTCCCTTCCTATCCCACAAATCCCCCCCTCCCGCCTATCCCAAAAATCCCCCCCCGCCTATCCCAAAAATCCCCCCCCCGCCTATCCCAAAAATCCCCCCCCCCCGCCTATCCCAAAAATCCCCACCCCCCACCTATCCCAAAAATCCCCACCCCCCACCTATCCCAAAAATCCCCACCCCCCGCCTATCCCACAAACCCCCACTCCCCCGCCTATCCCACAAACCCCCACTCCCCCGCCTATCCCACAAACCCCCACTCCCCCGCCTATCCCACAAACCCCCACTCCCCCGCCTATCCCACAAACCCCCACTCCCCCGCCTATCCCACAAACCCCCACCACCTCCTCCCTATCCCATAAATCCCCACCACCTCCCTCCCTATCCCATAAATCCCCACCACCTCCCTCCCTATCCCACAAACCCCAACCACCTCCCTCCCTATCCCACAAACCCCAACTACCTCCCTCCCTATCCCACAAACCCCAACCACCTCCCTCCCTATCCCACAAACCCCAACCACCTCCCTCCCTATCCCACAAACCCCCATCATCTCCCTCCCTATCCTATAAAGCCCCACCACCTCCTTACCTATCCCACAAACCCCAACCCCCTCCCTTCCTATCCCACAAATCCCCCCCCCCCTCCCGCCTATCCCACAAATCCCCCCCCCTCCCGCCTATCCCACAAATCCCCCCCCCGCCTATCCCAAAAATCCCCCCCGCCTATCCCAAAAATCCCCCCCCCGCCTATCCCAAAAATCCCCCCCCCGCCTATCCCAAAAATCCCCCCCCGCCTATCCCAAAAATCCCCACCCCCCGCCTATCCCAAAAATCCCCACCCCCCGCCTATCCCACAAACCCCCACTCCCCCGCCTATCCCACAAACCCCCACTCCCCCGCCTATCCCACAAACCCCCACTCCCCCGCCTATCCCACAAACCCCCACCACCTCCCTCCCTATCCCACAAATCCCCACCACCTCCCTCCCTATCCCACAAACCCCACCTCCCTCCCTATCCCACAAACCCCACCTCCCTCCCTATCCCACAAACCCCAACCACCTCCCTCCCTATCCCACAAACCCCCATCATCTCCCTCCCTATCCTATAAAGCCCCACCACCTCCTTACCTATCCCACAAACCCCAACCCCCTCCCTTCCTATCCCAAAAATCCCCACCTATCCCAAAAATCCCCCCCCCGCCTATCCCAACAATCCCCACCCCCCCGCCTATCCCACAAACCCCCACTCCCCCGCCTATCCCACAAACCCCCCACTCCCCCGCCTATCCCACAAA
Source organism: Eleutherodactylus coqui (assembly GCA_035609135.1). Classification (NCBI taxonomy): domain Eukaryota; kingdom Metazoa; phylum Chordata; class Amphibia; order Anura; family Eleutherodactylidae; genus Eleutherodactylus; species Eleutherodactylus coqui. The sequence goes on along the minus strand of CM069409.1, from coordinate 248,328,408 downwards.
CCCCCACCACCTCCCTCCCTATCCCATAAATCCCCACCACCTCCCTCCCTATCCCACAAACCCCCACCACCTCCCTCCCTATCCCACAAACCCCCACCACCTCCCTCCCTATCCCACAAACCCCCACCACCTCCCTCCCTATCCCACAAACCCCAACCACCTCCCTCCCTATCCCACAAACCCCAACCACCTCCCTCCCTATCCCACAAACCCCCATCATCTCCCTCCCTATCCTATAAAGCCCCACCACCTCCTTACCTATCCCACAAACCCCAACCCCCTCCCTTCCTATCCCACAAATCCCCCCCCCCTCCCGCCTATCCCACAAATCCCCCCCCCGCCTATCCCAAAAATCCCCCCCCCCGCCTATCCCAAAAATCCCCCCCCCGCCTATCCCAAAAATCCCCCCCCGCCTATCCCAAAAATCCCCCCCCGCCTATCCCAAAAATCCCCCCCCCGCCTATCCCAAAAATCCCCACCCCCCGCCTATCCCAAAAATCCCCACCCCCCGCCTATCCCACAAACCCCCACTCCCCCGCCTATCCCACAAACCCCCACTCCCCCGCCTATCCCACAAACCCCCACTCCCCCGCCTATCCCACAAACCCCCACCACCTCCCTCCCTATCCCACAAATCCCCACCACCTCCCTCCCTATCCCATAAATCCCCACCACCTCCCTCCCTATCCCACAAACCCCAACCACCTCCCTCCCTATCCCACAAACCCCCATCATCTCCCTCCCTATCCTATAAAGCCCCACCACCTCCTTACCTATCCCACAAACCCCAACCCCCTCCCTTCCTATCCCAAAAATCCCCACCTATCCCAAAAATCCCCCCCCCCCGCCTATCCCAACAATCCCCACCCCCGCCTATCCCACAAACCCCCACTCCCCCGCCTATCCCACAAACCCCCACTCCCCCGCCTATCCCACAAACCCCCACCACCTCCCTCCCTATCCCATAAATCCCCACCACCTCCCTCCCTATCCCACAAACCCCCACCACCTCCCTCCCTATCCCACAAACCCCCACCACCTCCCTCCCTATCCCACAAACCCCCACCACCTCCCTCCCTATCCCACAAACCCCAACCACCTCCCTCCCTATCCCACAAACCCCAACCACCTCCCTCCCTATCCCACAAACCCCAACCACCTCCCTCCCTATCCCACAAACCCCAACCACCTCCCTCCCTATCCCACAAACCCCAACCACCTCCCTCCCTATCCCACAAACCCCAACCACCTCCCTCCCTATCCCACAAACCCCAACCACCTCCCTCCCTATCCCACAAACCCCAACCACCTCCCTCCCTATCCCACAAACCCCAACCACCTCCCTCCCTATCCCACAAACCCCAACCACCTCCCTCCCTATCCCACAAACCCCAACCACCTCCCGCCCTATCCCACAAACCCCAACCATCTCCCTCCCTATGCCACAAACCCTGTTCCTCCCCCCATATACCATCTTGAACTTAAAGGGGTTTTCCAGTGAAATACTATTGATGACCTATCATCAGGATAGGTCATCAATAGTTGATCGGCTTGGGTCAGTCGCTCAGGACCCCGACCGATCAGCTGAGTGAGTGCATGCTGTCAGTGCCGCAATAACACAAAGGTTGGAGCGGAAGCAGCGTGAGCCTTTGCGCTGATCTCTGTGTAGTGGGCGGTGCTTGTAACTGCAGGCATGGCTCACATTAAAATCAACGCGAGCTGTGCCTGCAGTTACAAGTGCCGGCCACTACATATAGGTCGGCGTGGAGACTTCGGCTCTGACCTCTGTGATATTGTAGTGCTGACAGCGTACTCTGCTCAGCTGATTGGCAAGCAACCGTCGGTCGGGACCCTGACCAATCAACTACTGATGACCTATCCTGATGATGGTTCATCAATAGTATTTCACTGGAAAACCCCTTTAACTTCTAATTATTTACTCTCAGATTTCCTATAATGCTAAACTCCTGTAACATTGTTGTGTTCGGAATTACCTGTTCAGCAACTGCACTTCCACAGCCAGACTTGGCGCTGGCTACTCTGGATAGCAGGATCTAGGGACCGCAGGTTTTCACCCTTTAACCTCTGTACAGGGATCTGGACTTCGCTGCTATGAATCCCTAGGTTGCATCTCCAGAGTAGTCGCAGACAGGTGGAGCAAACAGGCAACAAAGAAAACAACAAGCTGTGGAGTTGGTACTGGGTAATCAGTAGAGATAAGCATCAGGCCAAATTAGACTCAACAAACAGAATTAGCATCAGTGAGTAAAACTACTTGTCCTATACACACCCTCCATCCCTAATCCCACAAACCCCCACCACCTCCCTCCCTATGCCACAAACCCCCACCACCTCCCTCCCTATCCCACAAACCCCCACCACCTCCCTCCCTATCCCACAAACCCCCACCACCTCCCTCCGTATCCCACAAACCCCCACCACCTCCCTCCCTATCCCACAAACCCCCACCACCTCCCTCCCTATCCCACAAGCCCCCACAAACCCCCACCACCTCCCTCCCTATCCCACAAACTCCCACCACCTCTCTCCCTATCCCACAAACTCCCACCACCTCCCTCCCTATCCCACAAACTCCCACCACCTCCCTCCCTATCCCACAAACTCTCACCACCTCCCTCCCTATCCCACAAACTCCCACCACCTCCCTCCCTATCCCACAAACTCCCACCACCTCCCTATCCCACAAACTCCCACCACCTCCCTCCCTATCCCACAAACTCCCACCACCTCCCTCCCTATCCCACAAACTCCCTCCACCTCCCTCCCTATCCCACAAACTCCCTCCCTATCCCACAAACTCCCACCACCTCCCTCCCTATCCCACAAACTCCCACCACCTCCCTCCCTATCCCACCACCTCCCTCCCTATCCCACCACCTCCCTCCCTATCCCACAAACTCCCTCCCTATCCCACAAACTCCCACCACCTCCCTCCCTATCCCACAAACCCTGCCCCTCCCCACCATATACCATCTCGAACTTATAGGGCTTTTCCAGTGAAATACTATTGATGATCTATCATCAGGATAGGTCATCAATAGTTGATCATCTGGGGTCTGTGGCTCAGGATCCCCACCCGATCAGCTGAGTGGGAGCATGCTGCCACCGCCGCAATAACGCAGAGGTTGGAGCGGAAGTGTCCGGGCGAATCTCTGCGTAATGGCCGGCGCTTTAAACTTCAAGCATGGCTCTCATTGAAATCAATGAGAGCTGTGCCTGCAGTTAAAAGCACCGGCCACTACATATAGGTCGGCGTGGAGACTTCTGCTCTGACATCAGTGTTATTGTAGTGCTGACAGCATACCCCGCTCAGCTGATTGGTCAGGGTCCTGAGCGACGGACCCTGACCAATCAACTACTGATGACCTATCCTGATGATGGTTCATTAATAGTATTTCACTGGAAAACCCCTTAAACTTCTAATTATTTACTATCAGATTTCCTATAATGCTAAATTCCTGTAACATTGTTGTGTTCGGAATTGCCTGTTCAGCAACTGCACTTCCAAAGCCAGACTTGGCGCTGGCTACTCTGGATAGCAGGATCTAGGGACCTCAGGTTTTCACCCTTTAACCCTGTACAGGGATCTGGACTTCGCTGCTACGAATCCCTAGGTTGCATCTCCAGAGTAGTCGCTGACTGGTGGACCAAACAGGCAACAAAGAAAACCACAAGCTGTGGAGTCAGTACTGGGTAATCAGGTCAAATTAGACTCAACAAACAGAATCTGGATCTGAGAGTAAAACTACTTGACAAATACACCCCCCCCCCCCCTATCCCACATACCCCACCACCTCCCTCCCTATCCCACAAACCCTGCCCCTCCCCACCATATACCATCTCGAACTTATAGGGCTTTTCCAGTGAAATACTATTGATGATCTGTCATCAGGATAGGTCATCAATAGTTGATCATCTGGGGTCCGTCGCTCGGGACCCCGACCGATCAGCTAAGTGGGAGCATGCTGTCAGCGCCGCAATAACACAGAGGTTGGAGCGGAAGTCTCAGCGCTGACCTCTGTGTAGTGGCCGGCGCTTGGAACTTCAAGCATGGCCCTCATTGAAATGGCACCCTAATTCCGATTCTGCCACAGCCTGAGTGTTCAATCCCTTCACGCCGTCCGGACTTTGTATTCGCTGGTCCACGCGTGTTTCTTCATATTTTACCATGGCAGATAAATGGCGAATGACCCATTGTTTTCCATGGTTGGCAGTTGAAAATGATGCATCATGGGATATAACCGCTAATCTAACACACAGGGGCGCGGCTTATCTGTTGTGACAATGGGAGACGTATGACATTATCTAAAGTCAGTTGTCTTTGTTGCCGATAGCAACCAATTACATTGCAGCTTTCACTAATTACACTGCTGTTCTGTTGGTATTATATAGGCCATTTTTGCTATCAGTTGTGAGTTGAGAGTCCCAACTGAGGACCCGTTATTGCGGCTGATGGTAGAGACTGCTAGGCCTCCTGCACACGGGCGGAGGTTTCAGTAATTTGCATGAATCACGTTTTATTTACGTCATATAATAAATGTCTCCTCGCCCTCCAGTTATCCTCTTTCTCTTTACATTCCGCCTTTTTCTACCTTCTGACTTATCGGCTCGGTTTACATTCAGGTCTGCATGCCCTCTCCCGCTGTCTACACTAAAATGGCTGCTGCTACCATGGCAACCGTAGTAACGATGCCCATACAGGCTCTCTGACTGTCCTTCTGGATAGAGAACATTTTGGGATATGGCTGCCATTAACTTTGGTGGCCTAATTTATCAAATCGGTCCTCGTTGCTCGTATCAACCAATCACTGCTCAGCTCTCATTTTTTATACTGCTGGGATAAAATGAGAGCTGCGCTGTGATTCGTTGCTATTGGGCAACAAAGAGTCCCGTGTACCCTTTGGAATGGGTGTAGCAAGGGGCTTCCATGGTAGTGCTGGGGGCGCACTGTATTATCAGGAGGGGCACCAACTGACCCTGGCCGGGGCATTTAGGCTGAAGATTGGGCAGGGAATGAAATCTTTGCCCTGGGTGACAGAAAGCCCAACTACAACTACATGTAAGTATGAGCCACACCTTCACCTTCTCCGGATTCGCTCTCCGTCTGTTCGTGGGTCCGCACAGGTTTCTCCATCTTCATATTTTACGGATGTCCGGCGGACGATCTGTTTTCCTCGGGTGGCAGATGGAAATGATGCGTCATGGAATCTTAATGGCTAGTATAACACGCAGGGGGTGGGGCTTATCTATTGTGACACCTTTTAAAAGAACACTTATCTTTGTTGCCCCTAGCAACCAATCACAATGCAGCTTTCACTGCATATTCTGCTACTGAAAAATGAAAGCTGCTTGTTCTTTGACAGTTTTCATGAATCTTCCGCAATAATCAATATTATCGTCGCAGACGCACTAATCGGGTCTAATAGTGTAAATTTAGACCAGCCAGTCTAACAATGGGCCATATTTATCAGCATGTCCAATACTGGATGATACATTTGATGCCCCCTCAGACGCCTCTATCTAACTCTACACCCCCTATTGGTCGGCTGACTTTGAGCCAAACTTTTGGGGCACATTGTTACCTTTAAGTCATGACTATCCTTCTCCCTAAAACACATCCTAGAAGTTACTGGATACTAATAGTTCGCAGACTGATGGAAATAACATATCTTATTAGGTCTATCAGACTAGAACTGCTCTGCCACACTGCTGCCCCAACAAGCAAACATGGCCGATATAAGACCCACAGAACATTAGACATAATCCAGGTTTTAATCCTCTGTTGTATAGAATAGTCTTTGCCACCCATGGCTCGCAAGGGGTCCAAATTGAGGACTGATTACCATGACTGGCATAAAATCCACTATTTGTATGTTATTTTTCTCCATGTCATACTACTATTGGTATCCAATAACTCCTAGTGAGCGGCTCAGACAGACACGGTCTTGCATTGCATGAGATTGATTTGCAACTGTTACAAAACACACTGCAAAAAAGTCTAGAGCTAATATACAGTATGTATGTGGACATGCCGGCTGCTGAATACATTCTGTAGGCTTTCTAGGTGCTAGTATTGGTGTATCTCAACTCAAAAATAGATACACTTTCATCTTGAACCTCTAGCATATGGTATCCTACAATATCGGTGTATCTGATTCCCTGCTGCTATGCCATCGATTCCAATGGTGATTGGCACTGGTGCATTATGTCTCCACCAGAATAATGGGTGGAGACATGGTTTGGCAGTCCTGAGTTGAAGGACACTCCCTGAGCTCGATCTCCTGCCTCATCCTCCTGGTCCCCACCCACATGCCGCTGGAAGCCGGGCTGGCCCTGAAGCTACGGCCACTACCGCTGTTGGTTGGCCAGCTGTGACAGCGGGGAGGAGAGTGACAGTGTTCCACCCTGCAGAGGCCACAGGGGGAACTGTAGCGGAGGACAGCTATGAGCAACGCGCCATTGTGGGGACAACAATGACAGCGGGGACGGCTACAGCGGCCGCAGGAGGAACAGGGAGATTGACAGCCGACAGCGGGGCCGCCTGCAGCAGCCACCGGGGGAATCATAGCGGACGCCAGGTATGAGCGACGCGCTGTAGCCGGAACGATTCAGTGAATGACAGGCAAGAGGTGCCTATGATTGGCTGAGCACCTCAGCTAATCAGAAGCCGCTCTTTCAGCAGGCAGGGATTTTAATTCCCCCGGTTGCTGAAAGAACTTCAGTGCAGAGCCAGGGACAGCGCAGACAGGACATGGCTGAGCCTTGGCAGCTGAAGATAGGGGAGTATGATTTTTATTTTTTTTATTTTTTTACACCAGTTTCGGTTTCTTTTCAGGGAAGAGCTTATATTTAAAGACCTTGCCTGAAAAACAATTAAGGGGTGCCGGTAGCTGGATACCCTACCGCAGCTGTCATCTGTGACAGCTGCAGTAGGGAATTCTATATTACCCGCGAGCATAAAGAAAACATCTGCTGCATGTGGCAGATGTGTTCTTCATCACCTCGGGGGACACCATTACTACAGGAGCCTGCTGTGGGATGTCACCATTACTACAGGGGGCCGCTGTGGGATGTCACCATTACTACAGGGGGCCGCTGTGGGATGTCACCATTACTACAGGGGGCCGCTGTGGGATGTCACCATTACTACAGGGGGCCGCTGTGGGATGTCACCATTACTACAGGGGGCCGCTGTGGGATGTCACCATTACTACAGGGGGCCGCTGTGGGATGTCACCATTACTACAGGGGGCCGCTGTGGGATGTCACCATGACTACAGGGGGCCGCTGTGGGATGTCACCATGACTACAGGGGGGCCGCTGTGGGATGTTACCATTACTACAGGCGGCCGCTGTGGCATGTCACCATTACTACAGGGGCCGCTTTGGGATGTCACTATGACTACAGGGGACCGCTGTGGGATGTCACTATTACTACAGGGGGCCGCTGTGGGATGTCACTATTACTACAGGGGGCCACTGTGGGATGTCACCATTACTACAGGGGACGCTTTGGGATGTCACTATGACTACAGGGGGCCACTGTGGGATGTCACCATTACTACAGGGGCCGCTTTGGGATGTCACCATTACTACAGGGGCCGCTGTGGGATGTCACCATTACTACAGGGGACGCTTTGGGATGTCACTATGACTACAGGGGGCCGCTGTGGGATGTCACTGACTACAGGGGGCCGCTGTGGGAAGTCAGCATTACTACAGGTGGCCGCTGTGGGATGTCAGTATTACTACAGGGGGCCGCTGTGGGATGTCACCATTACTACAGGGGCCACTTTGGGATGTCACCATGACTACAGGGGACCGCTGTGGGATGTCACCATTACTACAGGGGTCACTGTGGGATGTCACCATTACTATAGGGGGCCCGCTGTGGGATATCACCATTCCTACAGGGGCCGCTGAGGGATGTCACCATTACTAAAGGAGTCGCTGTGGGATGTCACCATTGCTACAGGGGGCCGCTGAGGGATGTCACCATTGCTACAGGGGGCCGCTGTGGGATGTCATCATTACTACAGGTGGCCGCTGTGGGGTGTCACCATTACTACAGGGGCCGCTGTGGGGTGTCACTATTAACGCTGGGGTTGCTCTGTGGGGTTTCACTATTACTACAGGTGGCTGCTGTGGGATGTCACTATTACTACTGGGGGAGCCGCTGTGGGATGTCACGATTACTACAGGAGCCGCTGTGGGATGTCACTATTACTACTGGGGGAGCCGCTGTGGGATGTCACTATTACTACTGGGGGAGCCGCTGTGGGATGTCACTATTACTACTGGGGGAGCCGCTGTGGGATGTCACTATTACTACTGGGGGAGCCGCTGTGGGATGTCACTATTACTACTGGGGGAGCCGCTGTGGGATGTCACTATTACTACTGGGGGAGCCGCTGTGGGATGTCACTATTACTACTGGGGGAGCCGCTGTGGGATGTCACCATTACTACAGGAGCCGCTGTGGGGTGTCACCATTACTACATGGGCCGCTGTGGGGTGTCACCATTACTACTGGGGTCCGCTGTGGGATGTCACCCTTACTACTGGGGCCGCTGTGGGATGTCACCATTACTACAGGGGCCGCTGTGGGATGTCACCATTACTACAGGGGCCGCTGTGGGATGTCACCATTACTACAGGGGCCGCTGTGGGATGTCACCATTACTACAGGGGTCGCTGTGGGATGTCACCATTAGTACAGGGGTCGCTGTGGGATGTCACCATTACTACAGGGGCCGCTGTGCGGTGTCACCATTACTACAGGGGCCGCTGTGGGGTGTCACCATTACTACAGGGGCCGCTGTGGGGTGTCACCATTACTACAGGGGCCGCTGTGGGGTGTCACCATTACTACAGGGGCCGCTGTGGGGTGTCACCATTACTACAGGGGCCGCTGTGGGGTGTCACCATTACTACAGGGGCGGCTGTGGGGTGTCACCATTACTACAGGGGCGGCTGTGGGGTGTCACCATTACTACAGGGGCCGCTGTGGGGTGTCACCATTACTACAGGGGCCGCTGTGGGGTGTCACCATTACTACAGGGGCCGCTGTGGGGTGTCACCATTACTACAGGGGCCGCTGTGGGGTGTCACCATTACTACAGGGGCCGCTGTGGGATGTCACCATTACTACATCCACTACGCTGTAGGATGTGACTAATGTGGGCTTTAAACAGGATTTTACATCAAGACACCCCCCCCACCTTTCCTTTGTTATGATCCCTTCTGTACAGACATGTGAATGTGTGTATATATATATATATATATATATATATATACACACACACATACATACATACACACACACACACACACACACACACACACACACACTCGAGAAATGTCTTGTCTGACTGATTGATTCATTAACCCAGAGCTGAAACTACTGAGGTTAGAAACATGACATTTGGACAGAAGCCTCTTTGTAGAACGTAGAGATCCACTAAGAAAGGGGGATCAAAGTTTGTATAGTAAAACAATATCTAAAGCAGCCATGAACTTGGAACTTTGCAAAAATAATCTATTAAACACATATTTTACCGATTGTCGAAAACGCTGACCTACATATTTGCCCGGCTGCTACTAATTCACACAAACCGACATATCAGCAGAATAGTCAGCAGAAGTGTTCTAATCATTCCCATCACAATCCGGAGATAAAATATCTCCTCCTGTTAAATGTTAGCTATTGCTCCCTGTTATCAGCCATATCAGAATGAGGAGGAGATGACTGTAGTGGGGTAACAAACAAAATCATATTCCTATACATATGTGTGACTGATAATACAGGGTGGGCCGTGGAAAAGGTTGGCCGGCACTGCACTCCCATGAAAGCTAGCTAAAATAAAATCTGTCTTTGATGCCGATAGCAACCAATCACAGCGCAGCTTTCATTTCTTAGACTACTGATGTAAAATGAAAGCTGCGCTGTGATTGGTTGCTGTGGGCAACAAAGACAGATTTTATTTTAGACAGCTCTTTCATATATTTCATCTATAATGGTTGTTGAAGTTTTAAACATAAACAGCACAATGGCGCTTCGTCCCGTCATACCTGTTATTGGTGATGGTGCTGCCCGCTTAGAGCAATATCCCATACTTTGTACCATACTGAAGTCATGGCCAGAGAGGGGCGTGAGGAGATATTGGCGCATGTGGTGAATCACTGGTAACAATGGGGTCCCTCCCTGTCTGAAGCCATTCCACGTCTCCACCGAGCTGCTGGTCTCTGCAGCTCCCTGAAGGTGGCTGAAGGTGTGTATTCAGCAGCTAGCACAGAGCTCTAGGCACAGCAGTGAGGGTGTGTGTGTGGCTGCCAATAAGAAGCTCTGGGCATTCCCTTCACCTCAGCCTGTCTCCACCCAGCAGCCTGGTGGTGACAAGATACAAGAATACCTCCTGTTCATTCCACAAGTATCTTGCACAGGAAAGGCATCTAATTATGTAGCATATCTGTTCATTCTACTGTAAATAATCTATATATCCTGTTCAGTCCATGCATGTCTTGCACAGAAAAATCTTTTTATACCTTTCTTTACATTTTCACTAAGGGCGACCTCAGACGACCATATTTACGCATGTTTTTGCACATGCAAAATTTGCAAATGCATTGAGCAGAGAATAGAACCCATTGTTTTCAATTGATTTTTTTCACACTTTCACGGTCTATTTTTGCTCGCATTTGCACACCTAAGACACCATAGAAGTCTGGGGGGTTGTACAAATGCGCACCTGATCCCTGCAAAATTGCGCAATCAACTGTGTTTTTTTGTTGGGAAATCTATAACATTGGGGACTAATCAAGCATGGATGAATCCAATTTGAAAGTCCAGTAAAATGCGCAACCTTCACAGTGCAAGACGTCATGCTATCCCGAGTGTCTATGAGCTTACAGTCATCTGACCCTGTGTAAAATCACCCTGACGCCATATTACACTACTTTTCCAACTCCAGTCCTCAGGGACCGCCAACAGGTCATGTTTTCAGGATTTCCTCAGTGTTGCACAGGTGATGTAATTATTGTCAGTGCCTGAGACATTGCCACAGGTGTTCTTACTATAGGATATCCTGAAATCATGACCTGTTGGGGTCCGTGAGGACTGGAGTTGGGAAACCCTGGACTACTAAACTGCTTTTGAAAAGTTTTGATGAGCTGAAATGTTGCAAGGCTGAAATACAAAGTCTCTCCACTAAGTGCCGCCGCCGCTCGCTCACTTGGCTGGATATGACTTGAGGGCTGCGGATCAGGTTCTCTCTTGTCATTTTTTCTTTTCCATTAGAAGTCAATGGCTCCATATCCAACGCTAAAGGCAGCCACATCTTGTTTTAGCTGTATGTGTGAGCAGCTGTACGGTAAAATGGGATGTGACCCTCCATTAACCAGTTAATGACTGCATAGAAATGCAAACACATTAGCTAAATTATCCTTTCATATTTCAGTATGTGAATGTCTGATGAAATATTCTCTCTTTATATGGTCCTCTGTGAACACTTTGTAAGAAAATCTGTGCACATACAAGGGGGAGGGGCTTGTTATTCACAAAACCAGAAGTAGGAAAGTAAAGAAACAGTAAAGTTTCCGTCTGTCTGCAGCATTCCAGATCCTCACTGAGCTGCACACAAGGCTTCTATTATCTATATGCAATGATTTAGGGAAGTGGAAGTAAGTACCTTCAATTACTGCTTATGTCCCTGTGATTATGTGAGATGTCTATCTCGGGGCTAATAGGCGGATTTAGGATTATTGAGGTAAAATATGTATATAAATCTAAATAGCGAGTCGCAGGTTTGGGAAAGAAGCAGAAATGGTTTTCTGTCTTTACAGACTCAATCTTTGTATCAGCAGAAACGTCACTGTATCACTTCTACTAGACGCATGTAGATACTTTATGTACGTCACTGTATCACTTCTACTAGACGCATGTAGATACTTTATGTACGTCACTGTATCACTTCTACTAGACGCATGTAGATACTTTGTTGCGTACGTCGCTGTATCACTTCTACTAGACGCATGTAGATACTTTGTTGCGTACGTCACTGAATCACTTCTACTAGACGCATGTAGATACTTTGTTACGTACGTCACTGTATCACTTCTACTAGACACATGTAGATACTTTGTTGCGTTCGTCACTGAATCACTTCTACTAGAGGCATGTAGATACTTTGCTGCGTACGTCACTGTATCACTTCTACTAGATGCATGTAGATACTTTGCTGCGTACGTCACTGTATCACTTCTACTAGACGCATGTAGATACTTTGTTGCGTACGTCACTGTATCACTTCTACTAGACGCATGTAGATACTTTGCTGTGTACGTCACTGTATCACTTCTACTAGACGCATGTAGATACTTTGTTGTGTACGTCATTGTATCACTTCTATTAGACGCATGTAGATACTTTGGTGCGTACGTCACTGTATCACTTCTACTAGACGCATGTAGATACTTTGTTGTGTACGTCACTGTATCACTTCTACTAGACGCATGTAGATACTTTGTTGCGTACGTCACTGTATCACTTCTACTAGACGCATGTAGATACTTTGCTGTGTACGTCACTGTATCACTTCTACTAGACGCATGTAGATACTTTGTTACGTACGTCACTGTATCACTTCTACTAGACGCATGTAGATACTTTGCTGTGTACGTCACTGTATCACTTCTACTAGATGCATGTAGATACTTTGTTGCGTACGTCACTGAATCACTTCTACTAGACGCATGTAGATACTTTGTTGCGTTCGTCACTGTATCACTTCTACTAGACGCATGTAGATACTTTGGTGCGTACGTCACTGTATCACTTCTACTAGACGCATGTAGATACTTTGCTGTGTACGTCACTGTATCACTTCTACTAGACGCATGTAGATACTTTGTTACGTACGTCACTGTATCACTTCTACTAGACGCATGTAGATACTTTGTTGCGTACGTCACTGTATCACTTCTACTTGACGCATGTAGATACTTTGTTGCGTACGTCACTGTATCACTTCTACTAGACGCATGTAGATACTTTGTTGCGTACGTCACTGTATCACTTCTACTAGACGCATGTAGATACTTTGCTGTGTACGTCACTGTATCACTTCTACTAGACGCATGTAGATACTTTGTTGCGTACGTCACTGTATCACTTCTACTAGACGCATGTAGATACTTTGCTGTGTATGTCACTGTATCACTTCTATTAGACTCATGTAGATACTTTGCTGTGTACGTCACTGAATCACTTCTACTAGACGCATGTAGATACTTTGTTGCGTACGTCACTGTATCACTTCTACTAGACGCATGTAGATACTTTGTTGCGTACGTCACTGTATCACTTCTACTAGACGCATGTAGATACTTTGGTGCGTACGTCACTGTATCACTTCTACTAGACGCATGTAGATACTTTGGTGCGTACGTCACTGTATCACTTCTACTAGACGCATGTAGATACTTTGTTGCGTACGTCACTGTATCACTTCTACTAGACGCATGTAGATACTTTGGTGCGTACGTCACTGTATCACTTCTACTAGACGCATGTAGATACTTTGGTGCGTACGTCACTGTATCACTTCTACTAGACGCATGTAGATACTTTGCTGTGTACGTCACTGTATCACTTCTACTAGACGCATGTAGATACTTTGGTGCGTACGTCACTGTATCACTTCTACTAGACGCATGTAGATATTTTGCTGCTTACGTCACTGTATCACTTCTACTAGACGCATGTAGATACTTTGGTGCGTACGTCAGTGTATCACTTCTACTAGACGCATGTAGATATTTTGCTGCTTACGTCACTGTATCACTTCTACTAGATGCATGTAGATACTTTGTTGCGTACGTCACTGTATCACTTCTACTAGATGCATGTAGATACTTTGTTGCGTACGTCACTGAATCACTTCTACTAGAGGCATGTAGATACTTTGGTGCGTACGTCACTGTATCACTTCTACTAGACGCATGTAGATATTTTGCTGCTTACGTCACTGTATCACTTCTACTAGATGCATGTAGATACTTTGTTGCGTACGTCACTGTATCACTTCTACTAGATGCATGTAGATACTTTGTTGCGTACGTCACTGAATCACTTCTACTAGAGGCATGTAGATACTTTGGTGCGTACGTCACTGTATCACTTCTACTAGACGCATGTAGATATTTTGCTGCTTACGTCACTGTATCACTTCTACTAGATGCATGTAGATACTTTGTTGCGTACGTCACTGAATCACTTCTACTAGACGCATGTAGATACTTTGTTGCGTACGTCACTGTATCACTTCTACTAGACGCATGTAGATACTTTGTTGCGTACGTCACTGTATCACTTCTACTAGATGCATGTAGATACTTTGTTGCGTACGTCACTGAATCACTTCTACTAGAGGCATGTAGATACTTTGCTGCGTACGTCACTGTATCACTTCTACTAGACGCATGTAGATACTTTGTTGCGTACGTCACTGTATCACTTCTACTAGATGCATGTAGATACTTTGTTGCGTACGTCACTGAATCACTTCTACTAGACGCATGTAGATACTTTGTTGCGTACGTCACTGTATCACTTCTACTAGACGCATGTAGATACTTTGCTGTGTACGTCACTGTATCACTTCTACTAGATGCATGTAGATACTTTGTTGCGTACGTCACTGAATCACTTCTACTAGAGGCATGTAGATACTTTGCTGCGTACGTCACTGAATCACTTCTACTAGACGCATGTAGATACTTTGTTGCGTACGTCACTGTCTCACTACTACTAGACGCATGTAGCTATTTTGCTGCATACACACTCCTGGTCATTGAAAAGTGTGCAAAACAACCTTAATGTTGGATTCACACGGATAAGCATATTTGTGCGCCTTTTTGTGGAATGGGTGTTGGGCATTTGTGCGTTCACTGTGTATTTTACTGCACTTTTTGTGTGCATTGATAGCAAAGTGAATGAGATAGAGAAAATCCTTACGTAAATTGAACTGCTGTCAATTTATACAGCAGATATAGGTGTAGAAACGAGGAAGCCATATCGATATCTGCGTGTTACAAGTGGATTCTGCTGCAGAGAACCCGCCATGTATGAGTATACCTCTCCAGATATAAGGCTGTTTTCATGATCTAGTGATTTTAGGCCAGATTCACACCAGTGTGTTTGTGCTCATTTTGTGGAATAGGCACTGCGTATTTGCGCACACAAGTACGTGTTTTACTGTACTTTTTGTGTGCACAAAAAACCATGCACTGATAATCTCAGCCATTGAAATGCCCAATACTTTCATGAGTACTTTCAAATGTTCTCTTTCCCTGCGTAAATGCCCAGGAAAATAAGAGCATGCTGTGCCATTTTTGCAGGACCGAATTGTGTGCACCAAATACGTAGATATGAATGAATTCATTTAAATCAGTGTTTCCCATCTCCAGTCCTCAGGGACCGCCAACAGGTCATGTTTTCAGGATTTCCCCAGTGTTGCACAGGGGATGTAATTATTGTCAGTGCCTCAGACATTGCCACAGGTGTTCTTACTATAGGAGATCCTGAAAACATGACCTGTTGGGGTCCTAAAGGGCTGGAGTTGGGAAACATGGATTTAAATCAATGGGTTCTATTCTCTGCGTAACGTATGCATACATTTTTTCCGCACAAATACACTCATTTGAATTTGGCCTTAAAAGGAACCTGTCATAACCTTGAGATGCATTATTTACGTTATTGGGCTCAAAGGTCCGGGATCGGGGTGTCTGGGGAGCGTTGTTTTTTACTCCCCAAGCGCACCATTCCTGCACTATGTGTCCCTCCTAAGTCCACGGACGACAGCACCATGACTCTTTCTGTATGCGCCAGACTCACACTACTGGCATACATAGACTTCAGGGGGGCGCAGCGTAGGAGCAGGGCGCCTGAGGAGTATAAAGCAGCTCTCCCCGAACTCTGTGTTCCGTTGAGCCCCGTAATGTAGTTGATGGGCTCAAAGGTCCTGACACGTTCCCTTTAAGAGCGCAATCTTGGTGATCTGTGAAATTTCAAGAGTTTTAACTTCTAGCCCAGAAAATTAACTGTGTCCTGACTGTTTTTGTACAAACCTGTTTCCAGTAACATTTTGTCCCAAAATATTCTTGAATGTTTTATGAACTTGGGTGATATTCCAGTTTTAGAAAATAAAGCTTATTTATTGCATGATTTAAAGTTAGATAATTTTCCTTTGCACCTTCTCTATCAATTCATCACATTTTTAAGACCCGTGCTTACAGTCAATGAATCGGAACCTTCTTTGTTTACTCGAAAGGGGTAAAATCTTGAAACAGTCTTTAAAAAAAAAGTTTGCTACAGTGTTGCCAATAGATCAAAATGTGATTGTTGCCAGCGAGAGAAACCAAGTAATCTTGTAGATATGATACCTTGTAATGGCTAACAAAAAGAGATGATGTTATAAGGAGCTTTTGAACCTACTTTGGATTCTTCCTCATGCCTGAAGAAGAAACCTAAGTAGATTCGAAAGCTTGGCCCATTAATATCTGACTTTACGTTTCCCTAACTCAACTGTTTTGTACTTTCCTTAAGGACCTGCCAATCCTACAGAGATGACTAGGATGTGGATTGAGCCAGTAGTTGCCGGAGCTCAGATTGCCAGCTCGTTCTATGACACAGCACTACTTATGGTGGTAAGGGACCATTACAACTCCACCATCAACAGCCATGAGTCTCCTACCAACTCTAGTAATGATGACTTGCTACAGAAAGCCATCTCTAACTTCTACATCATTTATAATGTCATCATGGGATTAACACCTCTTCTGTCTGCCTACATCTTGGGAAAAATTGGAGACATGACCAGCAGGAAGGTGACGATATGTGTGCCATTGCTTGGATACCTCGTAGCAAGAATGTTTTTGTTGTTTGTCATCATCTGGGAATGGCCGGTGGAAGTGATGTTTGGCTCTGCAGCACTGAATGGATTAACTGGCTGGTTCACAACCTATTGGGCTGGTGTCATGGCTTGGGCTTCCTTATGTTCTTCGGAAAGAAGACGATCTCATCGGCTTATTATCATTGAGTTGGTGTATGGCTTGGCGGGCTTTGTAGGCAGTTTGGTATCAGGACACTTATTTGTGTTCTTACATATAACGAGCCATCAAGGAACTATCCTCATGTTTTGTAGCATTGGTTGCTATGCATTTTGTGTCATATACTGCATTTTTGTTCTGAGGACACCAGAAGAGCATTATAATTCAGAAACCACCAGGCTTTTAAAAGAATCAACAGAAAACTCAGTTCTTGAAACGCCATCGAGGCTCATCCTTATGACACTGTTTGTCAGTGCTATACTTTATAATGTAGCTTTTACAGCAACTGATGATGTAGTCAATGTGTTTGTACTAAAGAAGCCTCTGAGTTGGGGTCCAGTAGATGTTGGCTATGGCAATGCCGCGGCCTACATGTCATTCATCACCAGCTTCCTAGGAGTTTTTGTTTTTTCCCGATTTACAGGTGATCTGGGATTGATTGCGATTGGAATCATTTCATTTGGTTCCGGACTCCTGATAATGGCTTTTGTGCGTACAACATATATGTATTATATTGGTAAGTATATATATCAGGGAATACGCGTGTAACAATTCACATAATGTTATCACCCTCAGTAAGGGAAGCAAGACAAAATAATCTTGTAGATTAATTTGCTGAGAGCAATTATGGTTTGTTCTACTGTTTTTCTTTTTACAATTCACATACGCATCTATTCATTCCTAAACCATTGTAATAATACAAGCTGCATAGAAATACTAATAAGGCAGTACAACGGGATACTAGAGCCTCCATGCCCACCAGTATCACACCTTGTATCCAAGCTAGAGGTGGTACAACGGGTTACTAAAGGCTCTATGCCTGTCTGTATCACAACTTGTATTCAAGCTAGAGGCAGTACAACAGCGTACCAGAGCCTCCATGCCCGCCCTTATCAGAACTTGTATTCAAGCTAGAGGTGGTACAACAGGGTACTAGAGCCTCCATGCCCGCCCTTATCACAACTTGTATTCAAGCTAGAGGTGGTACAACAGGGTACTAGAGCCTCCATGCCCGCCTGTATCACAACTTGTATTCAAGCTAGAGGTGGTACAACAGGGTACCAGAGCCTCCATGCCCGCCTGTATCACAACTTGTATTCAAGCTAGAGGCGGTACAACAGGGTAATAGAGCCTCCATGCCCGCCTGTATCACAACTTGTATTCAAGCTAGAGGCGGTACAACAGGGTTCTAGAGCCTCTATGCCCACCTGTATCACATCTTGTATCCAAGCTAGAGGCGGTACAACAGGGTAATAGAGCCTCCATGCCCGCCTGTATCACATCTTGTATCCAAGCTAGAAGCGGTACAACAGGATACTAGAGCCTCCGTGCCTGCCCGTATCACATCTTGTATCCAAGCTAGAGGTGGTACAATAGGGTACTAGAGCCTCCCTATAAGGGGTCAGGTGTCCAACATAAATTTTTCTTTTGCTTAGATATTGTAATCACATACCGTGTTTCCCCAAGAATTAGACCTAGCCTTATATTAATTTTTGCCAAATTAATTGGTACATCAAGAGCCAGCACTTGATGAGCCAGACACAGCCAGTCAATGAATGGCTGTGATTAGTTCATCGAGCGCTGCAGTGAGTCACTGAACTGTGGTGCTCCAGAACCAATCAGAGCAATTGCTTGCTGGAGGTGGGGTGTGTTACCAGCAAGCGATGTTCTGTCGGTGCTGAGAACTGCAAGGAAGCCTGCCGGAACGCCTGTTAGGTAAGTATTGCCTCTTTCATGTAGTGTAGCTAGGGCTTATATTTTGAGCCTCCCCCACCCCCCACATACTCTCCCCCAAAAATCAGGGTAGGGCGTATGTTTGGGGAAATATAATATCAACATTACAATCACACAGAGAAAGTATCATTTGATTCCATAGACTCAGACTGGTCGAGTTGGAAGGGACCTCCAGGGTCATCGGGTCCAACCCCCTGCTCAGTGCAGGATTCCCTAAATAATCCCAGACAGATATTTGTCCAGACTTTGTTTGAACACTTCCATTGAAGGAGAACTCCCCAACTCCCATAGTAACCTGTTCCACTCATTGACCCCCCTCAATGTCAGAAAGTTTTTTTTCTAATATCTAATCTGTGTCTCCTCACTCTCAGTTTTATCCCATTGCTTCCAGTCTTTCCTTGTGCAAATGAGAATAGGGCTGATCCCTCTGCACTGTGACAGCCCTTCAGATATTTGTAGACGGCTATTAAGTCTCCTCTCAGCCTTCTCTTCTGCAAGCTAAACATTCCCAGATCCTTTAACCGTTCCTCATAGGACATGATTTACAGACCGTTCACCATCTTGGTAACTCTTCTCTGAACTTGCTCCAGTTTGTCTATGTCTTTTTTAAAGTGGGGTGCCCAAACTTGGACACCATATTCCAGATGAGGTCTGACTAAGGAAGAGTAGAGGGGGATAATTACCTCATGTGATCTAGACTCTATGCTTCTCTTAATACATCCCAGAAACGTGTTTGACATTTTGGCTGCTGCATCACATTGTTGACTCATGTTCAGTCTATGATCTATT
Source organism: Eleutherodactylus coqui (assembly GCA_035609135.1). NCBI lineage: Eukaryota > Metazoa > Chordata > Amphibia > Anura > Eleutherodactylidae > Eleutherodactylus > Eleutherodactylus coqui. The sequence goes on along the minus strand of CM069409.1, from coordinate 248,308,758 downwards.
AGTGTGCCCAAGTCTTTTACACATGTGCTGCTCCTTAGCCCAATTCCTCCCATTCTGTATGTGCATTTTTCTTGCCCAGATGTAGGACTTTGCATTTCTCCTTGTTAAATACCATTTTGTTAGTAGCCGCCCACTGTCCAATCTTTTCTAGATCTTTTTGAATACTCTCTCTCTCTTCCCTAGTGTTAGCTATCCCTCCTAGCTTTGTGTCGTAGGCAAATTTGATTAGTTTCCCATCAATTCCCTCCTCCAGACCATTTATAAAAATGTTGAACAACACTTGGCCTAGGGCAGAGCCTTGTGGTACCCCACTTGAGACATTCTTCCACTTGGATGTGCAGCCATTTATGACCACTCTTTGAGTATGATCACTCAGCCAGTTGTGAATCCACCTAACCGTTGCCCTGTCAATCCCATATTGGTCATATTTTGAATACGTATGGTATGAGATACTTTGTCAAATGCTTTACTAAAGTGAAAAGATATACTATATCCACCGCATTTCCCTGATCAACCCAGTCGGTTATTCTGTCATAGAAGGAAATTAGATTCGTCTGGCATGACTTGTTTGTTACACACCCATGCTGGCTCTGGTTAATTACTCCATTTTTATCCAAGTACTTGCACGCATGCTGTTTAATAATCTGTTCAAAGATCTTTCCCGTTATAGAAGTCAGGCTCACAGGCCTGTAGTCTCCTAGATCCACCTTCTTCCTTTATTGAAGATTGGAAAAGGGCAAATGTTGTCCCTATCTTCTGGGACTTCTCCTGTTCGCCAGGAATTTTCAAAGATTAGTTCCGACAACTCCTTTTTTTAGTGCTTGATCTTTGTCTCACAATGAGTGTTTGTTATCCTTTTGATATATAATATATAGTTGAATACGTGATTTTTTTTTTTTGACCTGATACATTATTCTTCTGAAATATTTTTTGTGTAAACATTTGAAATGTATCTTTCAGCTCGAACTGTGATGATGTTTTCATTGATCCCTACACCAACTATCAGATCAAAGATATCTAAACAAATTCAAGGATCCTCATATGGTAAGATGTCACAATGTTAAATGCAGAGAAAAATACTCGTTACGATTTAGCATAGTTATTTTGTACTGAAGGCAGGACACACAGTGCTCTCTGCAATGATTTTTATCCTGACACAAATTTACAGCGCAGTTTTTCTGCTCTTAGTGAATAGGCTTTCTTAAAACCCCATTGCTTCATATTGTACTGGACATAGTTGAGGAATTTTTGTGCAGAAAAATTCCATAATTACCATACGATATGTGAAACCGGTTTTAGGCCGCCTGCACACGGGTAGGTTGGACCCCGTGTGCGGGATTCCCGCAGCAGAGTTCGACCTGGTGACCCCAGTTTACCCCTCTGCCGTCTGCTCCTCTGCTGCTGATGTGCTGGCACACATGCGCAGTACAGCGGATGCTACACTATGGCGATGGCGCGGCTCCTGCGATCATTCTGCAATGATGATGGTAGAATGGCCACGGGACGGATGGCTTCTATTGACTTTAATGGAAGCCGGCTGTGCATAGCCCTCACAAAATTGCAGCATGCTGTGAATTCTGCCCCACAAGTGGTAAATTGAAATCGATTTCCACTCGTGGGCCATAGTCGTGGGCATCGCGTTTTGCCATAGCATACTATGGGCTGGATTTGCTATAAAATCTGAAGGCGGAATCCTGCTCCGATCTCCAATGTAAATCCGCCCGTGTGCAGGAGGCCTGAGTAATTAAGTTTATGCAGAGGATGTCTGCCGTTGGATACATTTTGTTTAAATCCTTATAGAATCCCATACAACTAATTATTTTACTATCTCTTTTTTTAGGCAAAGTGTTTGTTGTACTACAGTTGGCAATAGAAATTGTAGCAGTGAGCTCTTCTGCAGGGTTCAACAAGCTTTACCAAGCCACATTAGATTGGAACAGCGGATTCTGTTTTATTTTGTTTGGTGTCTTGGCATTCATCAGCATTATTCCCATTGGGTACGTAGATGATGCACAATCCTTCATAACACTTGCTGTACAGCCATTGTACCTATACGCATCTGATTATTTAATACATCTTAAAGCAGTTATCCAGGAAGTGGCCATCGGGATTAGAGCAGAAGATACTTCTCCGACCCATCTAGTGGCCGGTGCTTGTAATTGCAGGCTGGGGTCCCACTGATTTCAATGAGACCTGCGGATACAATGACAAGTAGCAGTGGCAGGGTTCCGAGCAGTGGCTTCCACTCCGATCCTGGTGTATCCTGGCACTGACATTAAATATGTAAGGGTATAAATGTAATTATAGTTGTGACTAGTATACAAATGGGCATACAAGATATACAAGACCTTGCCATGCTCCTGACACGTCTGCTTTAATAAATACTTGTAGTTTTCTTAGTGAAACACCATTTGAATGTTATTCTTTCGGTAAATATATATGAATTCATTGACTTCTGGGTCAGCAGCCCATTGGTTGTGTCCCTACACAGTGATGATAGTATGAGATGAGGCTGTGCAAGGACACGCCAAATTGACATTGGGAATGGCAACATGTAGTTGTCAATTTATTCATACATTTCCAGGAGGAATAACAGAGGAACAATACAATGTAGAGTATTAAAAAAAATTTAAGCAAACGGAAAGGCTTTAGTTTACTTGTGTACCATTAGCATTCCCAATTTTTGGGGGACAGGAAAATCCTGCTGTCTGCAACGTTATTTTTCCGCCCTGAAAAACAGAAACCTGCAGAACAAAAGTAAATGGAAGCCTTTGCTTTTGCTTTCCCTTTTTTTGAAACTCCATTGAAATCAATGGGGAAAAAAACGGATCTGTATTTCTCCACTTTAATGTAGTTTCTCTCCTCCAAAAATGGAGCAGACAGATGGAAACCCCAAACTGACCCCTACATAGGCGCGAGACCACCCTAAGAGCTTTAGCAGTGGCTTCTTTTTATACTATACTAGCTTACCCGTCGCGCATTGCTGCGAAGACATACATACATGCATGCATTTGTTTTTACATATCTAGATAACACCCAATCACAGCACAGCTTTCATGTTACCTCAGCTTTATAATATATAACACCCAATCACAGAGCAGCTTTCATGTTACCTCAGCTTTATAATATATAACACCCAATCAAAGCGCAGCTTTCATGTTACCTCAGCAGTATAATATATAACAACCAATCACAACGCAGCTTTCATGTTACCTCAGCAGTAAGAGAAATAACAACCAGTCACAGCGCAACTTTTATTCTGCCTCAGCAATATAAAAAATGTGTGAAGGGGGATGTGGGGATGTGGGTGGGGATGGGGTGGGGTGGTGTGTGGGTGTGGGTGGGGATGGGGTGGGGTGGTGTGTGGGTGTGGGCGGGGGTAGGGGGTGTGTGGGTGTAGGTGTGTGTGTGTGTGGGGGGGGGGGGGGATGTGGGGTGTAGGTGTGTGTGGGGGGGGGGGGGGGATGTGGGGTGTAGGTGTGTGGGGGGGGGGGGGATGTGGGGGGGGGGGAATGTGTGTGTGTGGGGGGGGATGTGGGGTGTAGGTGTGGGGGGGGGGGGGATGGGGGGGGGGATGTGGGGTGTAGGTGTGTGGGGGGGGGGGGGGAATGTGGGGGATGTGGGGTGTAGGTGTGTGTGTGTGTGGGGGGGGGATGTGGGGTGTAGGTGTGTGTGTGTGTGGGGGGGGGATGTGGGGTGGGGGTGTGTCTGTGGGGGCGTGTGTGTGGGTGTGGGGGCGTGTGTGTGTGTGTGTGGGGGCGTGTGTGGGTGTGGGGGTGGGTGTGTGTGGGTGTGTGTGTGTGTGTGTGTGTGTGTGTGTGTGGCGCGCCATGTGTCGGGGGTGTCTGGGCTGGGGGGGGGGGGGGGGGGCGGGCGTGTGTGGGGTGGAGGGTGTGGGTGGGGATGGGGTGGGGTGGTGTGTGGGTGTGGGTGGGGGTAGGGGGTGTGTGGGTGTAGGTGTGTGTGTGTGGGGGGGGGGGGGGGGGGATGTGGGGTGTAGGTGTGTGTGGGGGGGGGGGGGGGGGGATGTGGGGTGTAGGTGTGTGGGGGGGGGGGGGGGGGATGTGGGGGGGGGGGGGGGAATGTGTGTGTGTGGGGGGGGATGTGGGGTGTAGGTGTGGGGGGGGGGGATGGGGGGGGGGATGTGGGGTGTAGGTGTGTGGGGGGGGGGGGGATGTGGGGGATGTGGGGTGTAGGTGTGTGTGTGTGTGGGGGGGGGATGTGGGGTGGGGGTGTGTCTGTGGGGGCGTGTGTGTGGGTGTGGGGGCGTGTGTGTGTGTGTGGGGGCGTGTGTGGGTGTGGGGGTGGGTGTGTGTGGGTGTGTGTGTGTGTGTGTGTGTGTGTGTGTGGCGCGCCATGTGTCGGGGGTGTCTGGGCTGGGGGGGGGGGGGGGGCGGGCGTGTGTGGGGTGGAGGGTGGGTGTGAGGGGGGGGGGGGATGTGGGTGTATGTGTGGGGTGGGGGGGTCTGTGGGGTGGGGTGTGGGGGGGGGGGGGGGGAGTGGGGATGTGGGTGTGTGTGGGGGGGGTCTGTGGGTGGGGTGGGGGTGGGTGGGGTGGGGGGTGGGGGTTTGTGGTGTGTGTGTGTGTGTGTGTGTGTGTGTGTGGTGTATGTGTATGGGGGAGGGTGTGGGGTGGGGGTGAGGGTGTGTGGGGGGGGAGGGGGGGGGGGTGTGGGGGGGAGGGGGGGGGTGTGCGGGGGAGGGTGTGTGGGGGGTTTGTGGTGTATGGGGTTTGTGGTGTATGTGTGTGTGTGTGTGTGTGTGGGGTGTATGTGTATGGGGGAGGGTGTGGGGTGGGGGTGAGGGTGTGTGGGGGGGAGGGGGGAGTTGGGGGGTGAGGGTGTGTGGGGGGGAGGGGGGAGTTGGGGGGTGAGGGTGTGTGTGGGGGGGGGGGGGGGTTTGTGGTGTATGTGGGGGGTGTGTATGTGTATGGGGGAGGGTGTGGGGTGGGTGTGTGTGCGTGGGTGGGGGGGGGGGGGTGGGAGGGTGGTGTGTGGGGTGTGTGTGTAAGTGTGTGTGGGGGTTTGTGGTGTATGTGGGGGGGGGGGTTTGAGGTGGGGGGGGGGGGGGTTGAGGTGGGGGGGGGGGATGTGTATGTGTGGTGTGGAGGGTGGAGCGTGGGGGTGTGTGTGGGGTGGAGGGTGGGGGTGTGTGTGGGGTGGAGGGTGGGGGTGTGTGTGGGGTGGAGGGTGGGGGTGTGTGGGGTGGAGGGGGGGGGGGGGGGGTGTGGGGTGTGGGGTGGAGGGGGGGGGGTGTGTGGGGTGGGCTGGAGGAGTGTGTGTGGGGTGGGGGAGTGTGTGGGATGTGTGTGTGTGTGGGGTGGTGCGTGTTTGTGTGGGGTGCGTGTGTATGTGTGTGTGGGGTGGAGGTGTGTCTGGGGTGAGTGTATGTGTGTGGGGTGGAGGGTGGGGGTGTGTCTGGGGTGAGTGTATGTGTGTGGGGTGTGTGCGTGGGGGTGTGTGGGTGTGGGTGCGTGGGGGGGGGGGGTGCGGGGGAGGGGGGAGTGGGTGGGGTGAGGGGGGGGGGGGGGTGTATGTGTATGGGGGAGGGTGTGGGGTGGGGGGGAGGGTGTGTGGGGGGGGCGGGGGGAGGGGGGTGTGCGGGGGAGGGGGGAGTGGGGGGGTGTGGGGGGGGGGGGGGTTGGAGTGTGTGTGTGTGTGTGCGGGGGGAGTGTGTGGGGGGGTGTGTGGGGGGGGGGGGGTGTGGGTGCGTGGGGGGGAAAGGGTGTGGGGGGGAGTGGTGTGTGTGGGGGAGGGGGGAGTGGGTGGGGTGAGGGTGTGTGTGGGGGTTTGTGGTGTATGTGGGATGTGTGGGGGGGGGGGTGTATGTGTATGGGGGAGGGTGTGGGGTGGGGGTGAGGGTGTGTGGGGGGGAGTGGTGTGTGCGGGGAGGGGGGAGTGGGTGGGGTGAGGGTGTGTGGGGGGGTTTCTGGTGTATGTGGGGGGGTGTGTGGGGGGGTGTATGTATGGGGGAGGGTGCGGGGTGGGTGTGTGTGCATGTGGGGGGGGGGAGTGTGTGTGTGTGGGGTGGTGTGTGGGGTTGTGGGTGTGTGTGTGTGGGCGTGGGTGTGTGTGGGCATGCGTGTGTGTGGGGGGGGGGGGGCGTGTGTGTGTGGGGTTGGGTTGTGGGTTGAGGTGGGGGGTGTGTCTGGGGTGGGTGTGTTTGTGGTGTATGTTGTGTGGGTGGGGGTGGGGGGAAAGAGTGTGTGGGGGGTGTTTCTGGGGTGCGGGTGTGTGTGTGTGTGGGGGCGGGGTGTGTGTGTGGGGGGGTGCGTGTGTGTGGGGGCGTCTGTTGGGTGTGTGGGGGGGGGGAGTGTGTGTGTGTGTGGGGGGGGGGGGGTACGGGTGTGCGTGTTTGGGGTGGGGGGGAGGGTGTGTGGGGGGGAGGGGGAGTGGGTGGGGGTGAGGGTGTGTGGGGGGTTTGTGGTGTGTGTGGGGGGTGTATGTATATGGGGGAGGGTGTGGGGTGGGGGGAGGGGTGTGTGCGGGGAGGGGGGAGTGGGTGGGATGAGGGTGTGTGGGGGGTTTGTGGTGTATGTGGGGTGTGGTGTGTGTGTGTGTGAGGGGGGGGGGGGGTTGTGGTGGGGGGATGGGGGCGTGTGGGGTGGGGGATGTGTATGTGTGGTGTGGAGGGGGGGGGAGGGTGGGC
>CM069409.1:245997110-246274610 GCA_035609135.1 Eleutherodactylus coqui | reverse complement strand
GAGCTTATGTTACGCAAACTGCACCCAGGAAAAAAATTATACAGCAGCCTGCGAGCAGGCCTAGCTGTGCAATAGTGAGGTACTACAACTGCCAGCAGCCACGGAGTTAAATGCACACGGTCACAGATAGCCCTAAACAGGAGCTTTTTGGGGGTACTTGTTGACAGGATTCTACAGTAGCACTGTCCCTGCCTCACCAATACTGCCCCTATACTCTGTATAATTGGCTGCAGACTGAGAATGCAATAGTCTGCAGAGCCCAAGCTGAAAAAAAAAATTGGTGCAAAACTGCTCCTAGCAGCCACAACAGTAATGCACACGGTCACAGATAGCCCTAAACAGGAGCTTTTTTGGGGTACTTGTTGACAGGATCCTACAGTAGCACTGTCCCTGCCTCACCAATACTGCCCCTATACTCTGTATAATTGGCTGCAGACTGAGAATGCAATAGTCTGCAGAGCCCAAGATGAAAAAAAACATTGGTGCAAAACTGCTTCTAGCAGCCACAACAGTAATGCACACGATAAGATGTGGCCCTAAAAAGGACCGTTGGGGTTCTTCTAGGCAGGATTCCACACTACTACTGTCCCTGCCTCACCAATACTTCCCCTATACTACGTAGTAAAGACTGCAGCTTGAGAACGCTAGTGCCTGCACGCCCGATATAAAAAAAAACAATTAGCAAAACTGCTCCCAGCAGCCACAACAGTAATGCACACGGTCAGATGTGGCCCTAAGAAGGACCGTTGGGGTTTTTGAAGATGCTAATACTCTCCCTATAGCAGCAGCAGCACTCTCCCTAATCTCTGCCAGCGTGTGTCTGAGGCGAGCAGCGGGTGGGGCTGCCTTATATACTCGGCGGTCACTTGATCTCGCCAGCCACTCACTGCAAGGGGGTGGGATAGGGCTGGAATGTCACAGGAGGAAGTTGTAATGCCTTCCCTGCATGTCTATTGGCCAGAAAATGGTGCAAACCTTTCAGGGAAGGAAATGGAATTGACTCGAGTACCGCGTGGTGCTCGTCTCGAATAACAAGTATCTCGAACACCCTAATACTCGAACGAGCATCAAGCTCGGACGAGTATGCTCGCTCATCTCTATTTATGTTGCAATCAGCTTGATAGTAAGCTATCTCTAAGGCCTCAGTCAGCAGGCGTGGTTTACACACTGCTACAGCAGCATGTAAACCACGCTGCTATAGGAAACAATAGGTTGCTATGGAAGCGCTCACACGGACCCTTTTTAGAAGTGCAGGATCTGCGCTTCTAAAAAAGAACAGACAGCGAGTGCCGATTCACCTGTCAGCTCCATGGTGTGCGCTGTCCAGGGTGCTTACCATAGGCTCCTAAGAGAGCCATGGAAGCAGGCTGCTTGCACCATGGATGTGTGCCCTGGCTGCTTCACAAAACTAGAAGCCGCCCGGTCACGCTATGTTTTCAGGATGACAGCAGCGTGGTTTACATGTTGCTTAGCAGAGTGTAAACCACACTCGTCTGACCTCGGCCTTAGGAGCAGGTAATCTGCGGTAACAACTGCTGATTGATAACATAGCATGTCATGCTGGATTTTATATGAGCTAAATATGTAGTCACTCTTAAAGGAATTATCCCTATGGATAGGACATTGTCTGTTAAAATGATCTATTTAGGACATTTGGACCTTATTTTGGGAAATAACCAACTCTAGATGATCCTATATATACTCTTTGTAAAAACAAATCTAGCCCCTGGAAGAAGTTGTCAATTTGCTGCAAAACTCAGCATGTAGTTACATCTCAGGCAGATATACAAATGACTGGCATTGAGGCCCTAAAAGTGGTTCCACCCATGACCTATAAAAAGGCTGTCAGAGGCTCCTTGTGTGTAGTGACCTCTTCTTCTGCTTGTGTTGACCACTAGACGCCTCTACGCCGAATCAAAGAGATTTGACCCAGTTAACAGAGTCTGAGAAGGGGGTTTATTATTGGAATGTGAGAAGCTAGATAGTCGTATCGACGAATTGTCAGCACCTGGGCCGTTCTAAACAGACTGTTAGGGGGTGTTGGGGACCAGTGGATGTGTGAGGGCGCACAAGGTGACCGGGCTCAGGACGCTCCTACAGACCACCAGTAGAGAGGAGCGTCTGACCAGACTGTTAGGGGGTGTTGGGACCAGTGGATGGGGGCACACAAGGTGACTGGGCTCAGGACGCTCCTACAGACCACCAGTAGAGAGGAGCGTCTGACCAGACTGTTAGGGGGTGTTGGGGACCAGTGGATGTGAGGGCGCACAAGATGAAAGGGTCGTCTGATCCTCTGACAAGCATAAAGAGCTCTAATTGTTTCATTGTGCACCATATAGAGACAGGTGGCGCCACTGTTGTAGTCTCATGTATCTGTCAGAACCATTTCCAGGCACTTAGCTAAGGGACATTTGGTCTCACAGTGCCCATTACTTCTAAGGCCTTTGACAGTCACTCACCATCACCTCTGCTCTGGTTTAGTTTGGGCACTAATGACATCCGTGTTTCTGTGTGTAAACCTAGGGGTGGGCACCGCAGTCCTGCCTTTGTTGTGGAGCATCAGAATTATCACTAATAGAACATGTCTGGGATCATCTGGGACACCAACTTCAACAGTCTGTGACTTGGCACAATCCAGAGGATCAGTTATAACTAGAGATGAGCGAACACCAAAATGTTCGGGTGTTCGTTATTCGAAACGAACTTCCCGCGATGTTCGAGGGTTCGTTTCGAATAACGAACCCCATTGAAGTCAATGGGCGACCAGAACATTTTTGTATTTCGCCGATGCTCGCTAAGGTTTTCATGTGTGAAAATCTGGGCAATTCAAGAAAGTGATGGGAACGACACAGCAACGGATAGGGCAGGCGAGGGGCTACATGTTGGGCTGCATCTCAAGTTCACAGGTCCCACTATTAAGCCACAATAGCGGCAAGAGTGGGCCCCCCCCCCCTCCCAACAACTTTTACTTCTGAAAAGCCATCAATAGCATGGCATACCTTTGCTAAGCACCACACTACCTCCAACAAAGCACAATCACCGCCTGCATGACACTCCACTGCCACTTCTACTGGGTTACATGCTGCCCAACCGCCCCCCCTCCCCCCCACAGCGCACACCAAAGTGTCCCTGCGCAGCCTTCAGCTGCCCTCATGCCACACCACCCTCATGTCTATTTAGAAGTGCGTCTGCCATGACGAGGGACCGCAGGCACACACTGCACAGGGTTGGCACGGCTAGGCAGCGACCCTCTTTAAAAGGGGCGGGGCGATAGCCCACAATGCTGTACAGAAGCAATGAGAAATAGAATCCTGTGCCACCGCCATCAGGAGCTGCACACGTGGGCATAGCAATGGGGAACCTATGTGCCACATACTATTCATTCTGTCAAGGTGTCTGCATGCCCCAGTTAGACCGGGCTTTTTAATTCATAGACACAGGCAGGTACAACTCCCTATTGTGAAGTCCCTGTCGACCGACAGCATGGGTGGCTCCCTGGAACCCACCGGCGGTACACAAAAATATCCCATTGCATTGCCCAACACAGCTGAGGTAGTAATGTCGTGCGTAATACAGGTGGGCTTCGGCCCACACTGCATGCCCCAGTCTGACTGGGGTTCTTTAGAAGTGGACACATGTAGGTTAAACTCCCTGTGGACCCACAGCATGGGTGGGTGCCAGGAAGCCACCGGCGGTACATAGAAATATCCCATTGCATTGCCCAACACAGCTGAGGTAGTAATGTCGTGCGTAATACAGGTGGGCTTCGGCCCACACTGCATGCCCCAGTCAGACTGGGGTTCTTTACAAGTGGACACATGTAGGTTACACTCTGTGTGCACCTACAGCATGGGTGGCTCCCTGGAACCCACCGGCGGTACACAAAAATATCCCATTGCATTGCCCAACACAGCTGAGGTAGTAATGTCGTGCGTAATACAGGTGGGCTTCGGCCCACACTGCATGCCCCAGTCTGACTGGGGTTCTTTAGAAGTGGACACATGTAGGTTAAACTCCCTGTGGACCCACAGCATGGGTGGGTGCCAGGAAGCCACCGGCGGTACATAGAAATATCCCATTGCATTGCCCAACACAGCTGAGGTAGTAATGTCGTGCGTAATACAGGTGGGCTTCGGCTGCCGCCTCCATCATACTTTTGAAGGACTCAGTTTCCACAACCCTATACGGCAGCATCTCAAGGCTGATGAATTTTGCTATGCGGACGGTTAACGTTTGAGCGTGCGGGTGCGTGGCGGCGTACTTGCGCTTGCGCTCCAACAGTTGCGCAAGCGACGGCTGGACGGTCGGCTGAAGTACACTGCTGGATGGGGCCGAGGACAGCGGAGATGAGGGTGTGGGTGCAGGCCATGAGGCGGTAGTGCCTGTGTCCTGAGAGGGGGGTTGCATCTCAGTGGCAGGTTGGGGCACAGGGGGAGAGGCAGCGGTGCAAACCGGAGGCGGTGAACGGCCTTCGTCCCACCTTGTGGGGGCTTGGCCATCATATGTCTGCGCATGGTGGTGGTGGTGAGGCTGTTGGTGTTGGCTCCCCGGCTGAGCTTTGCGCGACAAAGGTTGCACACCACTGTTCGTCGGTCGTCAGGCGTCTCTGTGAAAAACTGCCAGACCTTAGAGCACCTCGGCCTCTGCAGGGTGGCATGGCGCGAGGGGGCGCTTTGGGAAACAGTTGGTGGATTATTCGGTCTGGCCCTGCCTCTACCCCTGGCCACCGCACTGCCTCTTGCAACCTGCCCTGCTGCTGCCCTTGCCTCCCCCTCTGAAGACCTGTCCTCAGTAGGCGTAGCAAACCAGGTGGGGTCAGTCACCTCATCGTCCTGCTGCTCTTCCTCAGAATCCTCTGTGCGCTGCTCCCTCGGACTTACTGCCCTTACTACTACCTCACTGCAAGACAACTGTGTCTGATCGTCATCGTCCTCCTCACCCACAGAAAGTTGTTGAGACAGTTGGCGGAAGTCCCCAGCCTCTTCCCCCGGACCCCGGGAACTTTCGAATGGTTGGGCATCAGTGACGATAAACTCCTCTGGTGGGAGAGGAACCGCTGCTGCCCAATCTAAGCAGGGGCCCGAGAACAGTTCCTGGGAGTGTTCCCGCTCCTGAGCAGGTGTCATTGTAGTGGAGTGAGGAGGCTGGGAGGAAGGAGGAGCAGCAGACAGAGGATTCGGATTTGCAGCAGTGGACGGCGCAGAACTGCGGGTTGACGATAGGTTGCTCGAAGCACTTTCTGCCATGGACAGGACCTGCTCACACTGCTCATTTTCGAATAACCGTCTCCCGCGTGGACCCATTAATTTGGCGATGAATGTGGGGACACCAGAAACGTGCCTCTCTCCTAATCACGCAGCAGTCGGCTGCGACACACCTGGATCAGGAGCTCGACCTGTGCCCACACCCTGACTTGGCCCTCCGCGTCCTCGGCCGCGTCCACGTCCTCTAGGCCTACCCCTACCCCTCAGCATGCTGTATTACCAGTGATTTGATTTCACAGGCAGGAAATAAATTGGCGCAAGACTGCAGGCCAAATATAATTTTTTCCCTTTTTTGAAAACGAAAGGCCCCACTGCCTCTAGTGAATGAATAATCTAAGTTTAATAACTGTGCTGTGGCCCTGCTAATGTGTCACAGAACGTGAGGGTAGCAGAGTTATTATAACTCTGGCAGAGCTGGTATTTTTTTCCCAATTAAGGAAAGCAAATGGCGAAGCCAGCAGTAAAACGTAGCTGGGTGCGTCTGATTTTTAAACGTTGCACACGCAGCCGACACGTACACACAGCCCTTAGGACGGACAGAGGCAGGACAAATAGATTTTTTTTCAGTTTTTTTCCACCAAAAGGCAGCACTGCGTATATTCAATGAACATGAGAAGTTTAATAACTGTGCTGTGTCCCTGCTAATGTGTCACAGAACGTGAGGGTAGCAGAGTTATTATAACTCTGGCAGAGCAGGTATTTTTTTCCCAATTAAGGAAAGCAAATGGCGAAGCCAGGAGTAAAACGTAGCTGGGTGCGTCTGATTTTTTAACGTTGTACACGCAGCTCACACGTGTCCACACTCCACAGGACGGACAGAGGCAGGTCAAATATAATTTTTTTCACTTGTTTTACAAGCAAAAGGCCGCACTGCGTATATTCAATGAATAATAACTGTGTTGTGGCCCTGCCTACACAATTCTTACCCTGTAGTATCAATGGAGGGTGCAATGCTCTGCAGAGGCGATTTTGAGGGAAAAAAAATATGCAGCACAGCTAACAGCAGCCAGCACAGTACTGCACGCGGTTAAATATGGCCCTAGAAAGGACCGTTGAGGTTCTTGAAGGCTACACTCACTCCTAACACTCTCCCTGCCTATGCAACACTTCTGTCCCTAATGCCGGGTGCAACGCTCTGCAGAGCCGATTTTGAGAAGAAGAAAAAATTGCCACTGCTAACAGCAGCCAACACACAGCTATCAGTGGCCCTAATAAGGACCTTTGGGGGTCTTGAAGCCTACACTAACTACAAATTCTTTCCCTACAGCAGCTCCGGTACAAACAGCACTGTCCCTCATCTAACTCACACGGCATCTGAGGCGAACCGCGGGAGGGGCCGACTTTTATGTTCGGGTGACACCTGATCTTCCCAGCCACTCACAGCAGGGGGGTTGTATAGGGCTGGAACAACACAGGAGGAAGTTGTAATGCCTTCCCTGTCTTTCAATTGGCCAGAAAAGCGCGCTAACGTCTCAGGGAAGGAAGTGAAAGTAAACCGAACACCGCATGGTGTTCGTTACGAATAACGAACATCCCGAACACCCTAATATTCGCACGGATATCAAGTTCGGACGAACACGTTCGCTCATCTCTAGTTATAACAAATCTGGAGCGATATGCTGCAGGATACCATACAGAAGTGTTTGCCTCCTAGAAGACATTTATCCCCTGTTGTACATTCTATAAGCTGAATGCACATAACCACCGGAACTAAAAAACGACAGGAACAAATACAACCTTAGTGTTCATATCAACTCCTGCACTGCCTAAGAACAAGACGTGAAAGAGGGACAACGGTATTCCCTTTGACTCTGTGCTATCCTAAATCTAGCAATTGAGCATGTCGCCAAAAAGGGCGCGAGGCCGGAGTGACAACTCTATATGTGCACGTTTTATGCCAATAGTGGTATAGCTCATCCATCAGCTCTAAGTAGTCATATCTTAGTTGTCATAGTTTTATGATACATAGGAGTAGAACATATGTGTCTCCCTGAGCTTCCTGCAGATCCTCTATTGATCAGATCTATTGATATTCCTTAAACCCGCTGCTCTCAGTTCTTACAAGGAATGTATCGCCTACATTTGTTTTACTAGCCAGTGAAACAGTTTCCATTTTTCTAATCTGCTTTTATTTTCTGACTGTAGTATTTTTATTCTATTGCCTGGACATAACTATGGGGGCTGCTATCTCGCTGGAGCAGCAGGTAACAGCATCTAGAGATGCTTCACAGCATTCTCATGGACATGGGAACCTATAGACAACAGATGACTCATGACTACTATGGGAGAGTGTTCCAGGCATGTTTTGTTGCATGTGCAGAGGTCATTGTTAAGAGAGGGGGAGGAGGTGAGCTGTGACCATCTCTTATTGTGAATGGTGGATCCTGTTATCTATATAAAGTATTATCTCTCTCAGATATAGAGATGAATGCTGAAACGTTTCCAGGACGTGTCAGACTATTATTGACTCAGTGTTAAAATTGCAGGATATGAGGATTTTTTTAAATAGACTTTAAAATTGAAAAAAAAAAAAATCAAAAACTCTTTAAAATATGTTTAACATAAAAACTTGGTTTAACCCCTTAGTGACCAAGCCTGTTTGCGCCTTAATGACCAGGCCAAATTTTGGAAATCTGACACATGTCACTTTAACATAGAATGACTCCGTAAGGGTTTTGTATATCCAAGTGATTCTGACGTTGTTTTTCCGCCACATGTTGTACTTCATTTAGGTGGGGAAAATAGTCCGATAGAATTTGTGTATATTTATTAAAAGTGCCAATATTGGGAAAAGTTTGAAAAGATTGTCATTTTTTCACATTTTCAATTGTAATTAGAGATGAGCGAGCACCAAAATGCTCGGGTGCTCGTTACTCGAGACGAATTTTTCGCGATGCTCGAGGGTTCGTTTCGAGTAACGAACCCCATTGAAGTCAACGGGCGACTCGAGCATTTTTGTATATCGCCGATGCTCGCTAAGGTTTTCATTTGTGAAAATCGGGGCAATTCAAGAAAGTGATGGGAACGACACAGAAACGGATAAGGCAGGCGAGGGGCTACATGTTGGGCTGCATCTCAAGTTCCCAGGTCCCACTATTAAGCCACAAAAGCGGCAAGAGTGGGCCCCCCCCACCAACAATTTTTACTTCTGAAAAGCCCTCATTAGCAATGCATACCTTAGCTAAGCACCACACTACCTCCAACAAAGCACAATCACTGCCTGCATGACACTCCGCTGCCACTTCTCCTGGGTTACATGCTGCCAATTCCCCCCCCCCCCCGCCACGACCCAGTGTCCACAGCGCACACCAAACTGTCCCTGCCCAGCCTTCAGCTGCCCTCATGCCACGCCACCCTCATGTCCATTTATAAGTGCGTCTGCCACAGGAAAAGCAGGCACACACTGCAGAGGGTTGGCACGGCTAGGCAGCGACCCTCTTTAAAAGGGGCGGGATGATAGCCCACAATGCTGTACAGAAGCAATGAGAAATCTAATCCTGTGCCACCTCCATCTGGAGCTGCACACGTGGGCATAGCAATGGGGAACCTATGTGCCACACACTATTCATTCTGTCAAGGTGTCTGCACGCCCCAGTCAGACCGCGGTTTTTTATAAATAGTCACAGGCAGGTACGACTCCGCAATGGGAATTCCGTGTGCACCCACAGCATGGGTGGCTCCCTGGAACCCACCCGCTGTACATAAATGTATCCCATTGCAGTGCCCATCACAGCTGAGGTAGTAATGTCGTGTGTAATGCAAGTGGGCTTCGGCCAACACTGCATGCCCCAGTCAGACTGGGGTTCTTTACAAGTGGACACATGTAGGTTACACTCCGTGTGCACCTACAGCATGGGTGGCTCCCTGGAACCCACCGGCGGTACACAAAAATATCCCATTGCATTGCCCAACACAGCTGAGGTAGTAATGTCGTGCGTAATACAGGTGGGCTTCGGCCCACACTGCATGCCCCAGTCTGACTGGGGTTCTTTAGAAGTGGACACAGATGCATTTACAACTCCCTGTGGACCGACAGCATGGGTGGGTGCCAGGAAGCCACCGGCGGTACATAGAAATATCCCATTGCATTGCCCAACACAGCTGAGGTAGTAATGTCGTGCTTAATGCAGGTGGGCTAAAAATTTATTTGATTACACTGTAGGCGAGGGCCCACAAAAATTGCTGTATCAACAGTACTAATGTACATCCCAAAAATTGGCCATGGCCAGCCAAGAGGGCAGGTGAAACCCATTAATCGCTTTGGTTAATGTGGCTTAAGTGGTAACTAGGCCTGGAGGCAGCCCAGTGTAACGAAAAATTGGTTCAAGTTACAGTTCCAACGCTTTTAAGCGCATTGAAACTTTTAAAAATTGTTTAGAAAAATTATTTGAGTGAGCCTTGTGGCCCTAAGAAAAATTGCCCGTTCAGCGTGATTACGTGAGGTTTCAGGAGGAGTAGCAGGAGGAGGAGGAATATTAGACACAGATTGATGAAGCAGAAATGTCCCCGTTTTGGATGGTGAGAGAGAACGTAGCTTCCATCCGCGGGTGCAGCCTACGTATTGCTTACGTATCGCTGCTGTCCGCTGCTGGAGAAGAGAAGTCTGGCGAAATCCAGCCTTTGTTCATCTTGATGAGTGATAGCCTGTCGGCACTGTCGGTTGACAGGCGGGTACGCTTATCTGTGATGATTCCCCCAGCCGCACTAAACACCCTCTACGACAAGACGCTAGCCGCAGGACAAGCAAGCACCTCCAGGGCATACAGCGCTAGTTCAGGCCATGTGTCCAGCTTCGACACCCAGTAGTTGTAGGTGGCAGAGGCGTCACGGAGGACGGTCGTGTGATCGGCTACGTACTCCCTCACCATCCTTTTACAGTGCTCCCGCCGACTCAGCCGTGACTGGGGAGCGGTGGCACAGTCTTGCTGGGGAGCCATAAAGCTGTCAAGGGCCTTAAAGAGTGTTGGCCTGCCTGTGCTGTACATCCTGCCTGATCTCCGCGCCTCCCCTGCTACCTGGCCCTCGGAACTGCGCCTTCGGCCACTAGCGCTTTCGTATGGGAATTTTACCATCAGTTTGTCCGCCAGGGTCCTGTGGTATAGCAACACTCTCGAACCCCTTTCCTTTTTGGGTATGAGAGTGGAAAGGTTCTACTTATACCGAGGGTCAAGCAGTGTGTACACCCAGTAATCCGTAGTGGCCAGAATGCGTGTAACACGAGGGTCACGAGAAAGGCATCCTAACATGAAGTCAGCCATGTGTGCCAGGGTACCTGTACGCAACACATGGCTGTCCTCACTAGGAAGATCACTTTCAGGATCCTCCTCCTCCTCCTCCTCCTCTTCAGGCCATACACGCTGAAAGGATGACAGCCCAGCAGCATGTCTACCCTCACCAATGGGCCAAGCTGTGTCTTCCCCCTCCTCCTCCTCATCTTCCTCCTCCTCCTCCTCCTCCTCACCGCGCTGAGATATAGACAGGAGGGTGCTCTGACTATCCAGCGACATACTGTCTTCCCCCGGCTCTGTTTCCGAGTGCAAAGCGTCTGCCTTTATGCTTTGCAGGGAACTTCTCAAGAGGCATAGCAGAGGAATGGTGACGCTAATGATTGCAGCATCGCCACTCACCACCTGGGTAGACTCCTCAAAGTTTCCAAGGACCTGGCAGATGTCTGCCAACCAGGCCCACTCTTCTGAAAATAATTGAGGAGGCTGACTCCCACTGCGCCGCCCATGTTGGAGTTGGTATTCCACTATAGCTCTACGCTGCTCATAGAGCCTGGCCAACATGTGGAGCGTAGAGTTCCACCGCGTGGGCACGTCGCACAGCAGTCGGTGCACTGGCAGATTAAACCGATGTTGCAGGGTGCGCAGGGAGGCAGCGTCCGTGTGGGACTTGCGGAAATGTGCGCAGAGCCGGCGCACCTTTCCGAGCAGGTCTGACAAGCGAGGGTAGCTTTTCAGAAAGCGCTGAACCACCAAATTAAAGACGTGGGCCAGGCATGGCACGTGCGTGAGGCTGCCGAGCTGCAGAGCCGCCACCAGGTTACGGCCGTTGTCACACACGACCATGCCCGGTTGGAGGCTCAGCGGCGCAAGCCAGCGGTCGGTCTGCTTTGTCAGACCCTGCAGCAGTTCGTGGGCCGTGTGCCTCTTATCTCCTAAGCTGAGTAGTTTCAGCACGGCCTGCTGACGCTTGCCCACCGCTGTGCTGCCACGCCGCGCGACACCGACTGCTGGCGACGTGCTGCTGCTGACACATCTTGATTGCGAGACAGAAGTTGCGGAGGAGGAGGAGGAGGGTGGTTTAGTGGAGGAAGCATACACCGCCGCAGATACCACCACCGAGCTGGGGCCCGCAATTCTGGGGGTGGGTAGGACGTGAGCGGTCCCAGGCTCTGACTCTGTCCCAGCCTCCACTAAATTCACCCAATATGCCGTCAGGGAGATATAGTGGCCCTGCCCGCCTGTGCTTGTCCACGTGTCCCTTGTTAAGTGGACCTTGGCAGTAACCGCGTTGGTGAGGGCGCGTTCAATGTTGTGGGAGACGTGGTCGTGCAGGGCTGGGACGGCACATCGGGAAAAGTAGTGGCGACTGGGAACTGAGTAGCGCGGGGCCGCCGCCGACATCATACTTTTGAAGGACTCCGTTTCCACAACCCTATACGGCAGTATCTCCAGGCTGATAAATTTTGCTATGTGCACGTTTAACGCTTGAGCGTGCGGGTGCGTGGCGGCGTACTTGCGCTTGCGCTCAAACACTTGCGCTAGCGACGGCTGGACAGTGCGCTGAGAGACATTGGTGGATGGGGCCGAGGACAGCGGAGGTGAGGGTGTGGGTGCAGGCCAGGAGACGGTAGTGCCTGTGTCCTCAGAGCGGGGTTGGATCTCAGTGGCAGGTTGGGGCACAGGGGGAGAGGCAGCGGTGCAAACCGGAGGCGGTGAACGGCCTTCGTCCCACCTTGTGGGGTGCTTGGCCATCATATGTCTGCGCATGCTGGTGGTGGCTCCCCGGCTGATCTTGGCGCGACAAAGGTTGCACACCACTGTTCGTCGGTCGTCTGCACTCTCAGTGAAAAACTGCCAGACCTTTGAGCACCTCGGCCTCTGCAGGGTGGCATGGTGCGAGGGGGCGCTTTGGGAAACAGTTGGTGGATTATTCGGTCTGGCCCTGCCTCTACCCCTGGCCACCGCACTGCCTCTTGCAACCTGCCCTGCTGCTGCCCTTGCCTCCCCCTCTCAAGACCTGTCCTCAGTAGGCGTAGCAAACCAGGTGGGGTCAGTCACCTCATCGTCCTG
This sequence comes from Eleutherodactylus coqui, assembly GCA_035609135.1. Taxonomy (NCBI): domain Eukaryota; kingdom Metazoa; phylum Chordata; class Amphibia; order Anura; family Eleutherodactylidae; genus Eleutherodactylus; species Eleutherodactylus coqui. The sequence continues at coordinate 246,262,048 of CM069409.1, read as the reverse complement.
CTGCTCTTCCTCAGAATCCTCGGTGCGCTCCTCCCTCGGACTTAATGCCCTTACTACTACCTCACTGATAGACAACTTTGTCTCATCGTCATCAGCCTCCTCACCCACTGAAAGGTCTTGAGACAGTTGCCGGAAGTCCCCAGCCTTATCCCCCGGACCCCGGGAACTTTGCAATGGTTGGGCATCAGTCACGATAAACTCCTCTGGTGGGAGAGGAACCATTGCTGCCCAATCTGAGCAGGGGCCCGAGAACAGTTCCTGGGAGTCTGCCCGCTCCTCAGAATGTCTCAGTTTCATAGACTGAGGAGGCTGGGAGGAAGGAGGAGCAGCAGCCAGAGGATTCTGAGTTGCAGCAGTGGACGGCGCAGAACTCTGGGTGGACGATAGGTTGCTGGAAGCACTTTCTGCCATCCACGACAGGACCTGCTCACACTGCTCATTTTCTAATAAGGGTCTACCGTGTGGACCCATTAAATGTGCTATGAATGTGGGGACGCCAGAAACGTGCCTCTCTCCTAATCCCGCAGCAGTCGGCTGCGATACACCTGGATCAGGAGCTTGGCCTGTGCCCACACCCGGACTAGGGCCTCCGCGTCCTCGGCCGCTCCCACGTCCTCTAGGCCTACCCCTACCCCTCAGCATGCTGTATTACCAGGAATGCAGAAACACAACACTGTAATTTAATGTGCCGCTTATTGGCCTGTGGTTGTAGGCTGAGTTCACTTACGGAACGCCAGGAAATAATTTTGCGCAAGCCTGCTGTAACACTTAGCTGGCTGCGTATGTATTTGGAGAACTACTACCCCCAGCAGACACAGACCCAGAACACTGAGCAGAGTGACAGGTAGGCCAAATAGTTTTTTTTCAAATATTTTTTTCTAAAGGACCACTGCGTATATTCAATCGATAATATATATCTTCTGGCCCTGCCTACACAATTCTATCCCTGTAGTATTACTGCAGGGCGCAATGCTCTGCACGGCCGATATAGCAAAAAAAAAAAAAAGTGCAACACTGCTAAAAGCAGCCTCCACACTACTGCACACTGTTAGATGTGGCCCTAAGAAGGACCGTTGGGGTTCTTGAAGCCTACACTAACTCCTAACGCTCTCCCTACAGCAGCTCCAACACGATACCACTGTCCCTCAGCTATGTCACAACGCATCTGAGGCGAGCCTCGGGAGGGGCCGATTTTTATACTCGGGTGACACCTGATCTCCCCAGCCACTCACAGCAGGGGGGTGGTATAGGGCTTGAACGACACAGGGGGAAGTTGTAATGCCTTCCCTGTCTTTCAATTGGCCAGAAAAGCGCGCTAACGTCTCAGAGATGAAAGTGAAAGTAACTCGAACATCGCGTGGTGCTCGTTACGAGTAACGAGCATCTCGAACACGCTAATACTCGAACGAGTATCAAGCTCGGACGAGTACGTTCGCTCATCTCTAATTGTAATATATCAAATATGTGCAAACATACTGTACACATTTTTGCTAATATATATCCATACGTTTGCTTCATTCTGAATGCACATTTGAAAAACATTTGTGTTCTTTTAACCATTTGGGAGACGTACAAATTTAACATTACTTTTCAGCATTTTAAGGAACACTTTGTTTTCTTACACCAAGCCAAGATTGCAAAGGCTCATGGGTGTCAGAATGATAGATACCCCCACAAATGATCCTATTTTAAAAACTACCCCCCTTGATGTATTCACTGAGGGGGGTCAGGAGTATTTTGACCCCACAGTTTTTTTCAGGAATTAATTCAATTTAGAGGAGAGAAAGTAAAATTTTATATTTTTGGCAAATATGTCATTTTAAAGACATATTTTTTTCTATAGTGCACATGAAAAGGAGGATTGACACCCCAAAATGGATACCCCTGTTTGTGCTGTTTTCAGAAACATACACATTGTGGCCTAATGTTATATCTGAGTCCACAAAGGGGCCCAAAATGAAAGGAGCAGCTGGTGGCTTTCAGAACAGAAATTTTGCTTGAAGGCCTTTTATGCCCCATAGCACACTTGTAGCGGCTAAAACCATAGAGAACCCCCACAAATGACCCAATTCGTAACTCGAACGTTCGCAAGTTGGGGACTATCTGTATATAGAAACGGAGGTCTTAAGGCTCAGTGGGAGATCTGGCTTTGTTTCCCTCTGCTCTCTCCTTTCCTGCACCTTGTTATCAGCTAATTTAGGACCATAAGACATTAGCTGATGGGCTGGGGGGAATTGCTGCGGACTTTCCGTGCGGACTTTCCACATACATTCTTAAACCTAAGACTGAACAGCAAAATGGACGAGATTTGCAAAAATCTCATTCACACGAAGCCACAGGGAAACTGACTTTCGGCGTGGAATTCATGTCGGTTTTGGCGCAGTTCCCACTGCGGGCTCTTTTCTCTCTATGTGGACAGATTTCTGCAGCAGCATGCAGGCTGAAAAATCACTTTAAATCTGCGCCAAATGACGCGGGGTTTGAAGCAGCCTTTATGCTGTGGAAATCTTGCAGAATGTCCGTGTGGTTCCACTGCAGACGTTCCACGAGACTTCCATCCCGATGGAACCCAGCCATGAGGTGTAATAGAGCAGAGGGAATCTAAGGGATCTTTTACACAGGACGATATGTTGGCCGACAGATGCCCAGCAGGGTGTCCCAGCGCTGATGCCAGAGCATTGTTGGCTAAATGGAGGAGGAGCTGGTGGTTGTTCATGCCCACCGACTTCCATTCACATGGAACGATATGTCGTTCAGTCCCTGCATACATTTACACTGAATTATAATTGTTCAGATTTTTGCTGGATTGCAGAAATCTAAATGATAATCATTTTCGTGTAAAGACATCTTAAGCTGTCAGTCCAGCCTAACGGACAGGCCTCCTACTGAGACTTAAGGCCCATTTACATGGGATAATCATCAGGCAAACGATGCCCGACAGTCGTTCCCACAAGTACCCACTTTTGCATGGGAGCTAGTAATGTTGCTTCACAGCGGGGCGGCTGGAGGAGATTTCCTCCCGCTCCCCCCCCCTCTCCATTCACTTAACATAGCAGCAGTTCAGTTCTGAATGTTCGCTATTTACACTGAACGATGAGCGAAGAGGATTTTAAGCTGCATAAACGATGGACGTTGAGCGGTGAGTGTAAATAGCAGCCGTTCAGTACTGAACGGCAGCTGTGTTAAGTGAATGGAGAGGGGCAGGGGAGAGCAAGAAGAGAAATCTCATGCAGCCGCTCTGCTGTGCAGCAACACTACTCCCTCCTGTGTAAAAGCATGCAGGGACGAGTGTTGGGCATCAGCTGCCTGACATTTGTCCTGTCTAAATGGGCCTTAAAGGGGTTGTCCCGCGGCAGCAAGTGGGTTTATACACTTCTGTATGGCCATATTAATGCACTTTGTAATATACGTCGTGCATTAAATATGAGCCATACAGAAGTTATACACTTACCCCCTCCGGTGCTGGCGTCCCCGTCTCCATGGCGCCGACTAAAGCTGTCTTCTCCTTCCATTAGACGCACTTGCGCTGTCCGGTCTTCTGTTCTGTTGAATGGGGCCGCTCTGGCGTACTCACGCCGGAGAGCTAGTCTGCGCATGCGCAGAAGACATGTAATACGCAGATCAATCAAATGCATTAGATTACACAATTCCGCTTACATTAGCGGGTCAGAATTACGTAATCCACTCGCAGAAAAGAGAACGCAGCAGGTTCTATTTTACTGTAGATATCTGCAACATAGAGCCCATTGTGCTCCATGGTCGCGGATATACCCGCAGCTTATACGTAACTTCATCAAGCTGTGTGACCCCCGCGTTATTCAGACCGCTACCTGTAATACGTAATTTACAAGAGGCCCCGGGAACGCTCGCCTTCCTGCAGCTCAAGGAGCAGCTTGTTAAGCGCCTTCTGTGTGAGACCGCCGCACCTCCGCAAAATTACGAAGCCTCACAGTGCGCCACTTTACACCCCATCCCTGCCACTGAGGTCAAAAAACTCCCCAAAAAACAAGAGAGGAGAGGGAGACCCGACTTTATTGCCCCATGTACCCATCCCAACCAGCCCCCGTAATTATCCCTGTTTTCAGAAATACCACACAGTTCAATTTATGGAACTGGAATTTATTCAGTTGGGCCCTGCAATCCAACGGGTGTTCCCTGCATTATAGGCCTTGTCATGTGTCCTGTAAGTGGATTAGGGCCACAACGGGAATGTTCCTGAACACGGGACAAACGGTGATATCCATTTTGGAGTGAATGTCTTCATTCCTATGTACACTGCACAAAAAACCCTGTTTTTAAATTGGCACAATTGCCAAAAAAATAAAAATTGTAATTTTTTTCCTACTGCTTTGCTTAGATTTATTCAAAAATTGTAGAGTTAAAATACCTGCGGTTCCTCCTCATGGCAGACGCACTTATAAATAGACATGAGGGTGGTGTGGCTATGAGGCCAGCGTGTGGCATGAGGGCAGCTGAAGGCTGCGCAGGGACACTTTGGTGTGCGCTGTGGACACTGGGTTGTGCGGAGGGGGGAGGGGTTGGCAGCATGTAACCCAGGAGAAGTGGTAGCGGAGTGACCCGCAGGCAGTGCTTGTGCTTTGTTGGAGGTAGTGTGGTGCTTAGCTAAGGTATGCATTGCTAATGAGGGTTTGTCCGAAGTAAAAATTGGTGGGGGGGGGGGGCACTCTTGCTGCTATTGTGGCTTAATAGTGAGACCTGGGAACCTGAAATGCAGCCCAGCATGTAGCCCCTCGCCTGCCCTATCCGTTTCTGTGTCGTTTCCAGCACTTTCTTGGGTTTTGCAGATTTTCACAAATGAAAACCTTAGCGAGCATCGGCGATATACAAAAATGCTCGGGTCGCCCATTGACTTCAATGGGGTTCGTTACTCGAAACGAACCCTCGAGCATCGCGGAAAGTTCGACTCGAGTAACGAGCACCCGAGCATTTTGGTGCTCGCTCATCTCTAAACATAAACTATCTAATTCTAAACCTAACCTCTTACCATCACTGCCAGTTTTGGCGTTTCTATCACAGCAATTGCTTTCTCAGTTTTGCCGTCCATTACTGTTTTGTTATTTTTCCGCTGACGGTCCTATCAGGCTTTGTCTTTTGCAGAATAGAAAAACTCCATGAAGTCTTTCTTGGAGTGAAAACACAGCTCTTTTTTTCTAAATAAACACGTTCACGGTAGAAATGATGTAACTTATTTATTCAGCAAGCTGATACAATTATGGCGATACCAAATAGTAACATGTTTTATATTTTAATACCTGTGCAAAATAAATGTACTTCAAAAAAATGTTTTTTTACATATTGCTATATCCAAGGACCGAAAACAGTTTTCTTTTTCCATTGACGGAGCTGTCTGGGGGTTTGTCTTCTGCAGTAGAAGCTGTAGTCTTCAGTCAGGGTTATAAATGACATTTTGATCTCTTGGTAATTAATTCTTTGGAGGTGACGGTAACAAAGCAAAAGAAAATAAAAACCAGCTATTCTCCTGTTGTACTTTAGGTTGTTGTTTTTTTAGTCGCTGTGAGTTAGGCCTTATTCATGCGACCATGGGGCTAATTTAGCTGCATTAAAAAATGGCAAGCATCTGAAGCCTTGGATTCCAATGTAATCATTCAGATGAGCGATTTTTAGCCACATAGAAACATCAGGGCACCGGGAATAACAGGACATCGGCGACCGAAAACGGCTTCCGATTTTATACAGTGCGTGAATAGATAGGGCAAGACCTATCTTTTGCCGAGATATTCTGGAGGTCCTCATAGGCTTCTATGGAAGCTGAAAAAAAAGGGAGGGGGAGGGAGTTTTGTAACATCCAACGCCGGGAAAAGAAAACAGCTGCCTCTAGTTAACCATTAAAAATCATTCACACTGCAGCGCATATTTTGGCTGATATGCTGCAGCTGCCTGTGTGAATGGACGAGAAAACGTTAATTTTGATTGGGACTTCATCACAACGTTTTTCTTTTCATGCAATTTTTGGCAGCGATGTAGTGAGTGTAAAAGTGCATACGGTCAAAGAGTCATAGAATGGTAGAGTTGGAAGAGACCTCCAGGGTCATCGGGTCCAACCCCCTGCTCAGTGCAGGATCACTAAATCATCCCAGGCAGATATTTGTCCAGCCTTTGTTTGAAGACTTCCATTGAAGGAGAACTCACCACCTCCCAGGGTAACCTGTTCCACTCATTGATCCCTCTCGCTGTCTAATATCTAATCTGTGTCTCCTCCCTTTCAGTTTCATCCCATTGCTTCTAGTCTTTCCTTGTACAGATGAGAATAGGGCTGATCCCTCTGCACTGTGACAGCCCTTCAGATATTTGTAGACAGCTATTACGTCTCCTCTCAGCCTTCTCTTCTGCAAGCTAAACATTCCCAGATCCTTTAACCGTTCCTCATAGGACATGATTTGCAGACCGTTCACCATCTTGGTAACTCTTCTCTGAACTTGCTCCAGTTTGTCGGTCTTTTTTAAAGTGGGCTGCCCAGAACTGGACACAGTGTTCCAGCTGAGGTCTGACTATATTTCCCGCTCTTTCCGTTTGATCATTATTTTTTTCTTCCTTTTAACATGTGTGCAAGTTCTGTGTTCATCCATCATGGTCTCTTTAAATGCTTCCCATTCTTCCTTTTAGGGATTGTTAACGATTGTGCTTTGAGAATCTTACTTCACAATATTTCCCAACCTACTTAGTCATTTCTTCATCCAGCCATTGGATTCTTCCTACCCTCTTTCTGAGTTCAATAAAATCTGCCTTTCTAAAATCCAACCTTGAGGTCTGAGTTTTCTCAGGTCTTCATCCCCTTTTTATCCAAAATTCAATGATAACATGATCGCTGCCTCCTAAGGTCCCAGCCACCCTTACTTCCGCAACCATTCCCTCCCTGTTGGTAAGAATTAGGTCCAAGATAGCAGATCCCCTTGTTTTCTCTTCGACCTTTGGAAGATAAAGTTGCCAGCAAGTACGGATAAGAATGTGTTGGATCCATTACTTTTACCTGAGATTCCCAACAAATGTCCGGATAGTTATAATCTCCCGTGATCACTATGTTGGGCTTTTTTGAGAGCTTGGCCATCTGATGTAGAAAGAATTCCTCCATATCATCTGCTTGTCCAGGCGGCCTATAGTAAATGCCTACAATGGTGTAGTTTCTGTTGTTCTCTCCTTGTATTCTTACCCAAATAGTTTCTACAGAACTCCCATGTCTGAAGCTTGAATCTCTGTAGAGATGAATGTTTTCCTAACATACAACACAACACCTCCTGCCCTTTTTAATAAGGTCTATTTCTTACTGGTCATGTGAAGGAGGCCTTATACAGTGAAGCCGGTGGCACACGGGTGTATTTGCACACACAATATACAGATTATAGAACCTATTGATTTCAATGGGTTTGTTCACCAGCATGTATTTTTCCTGAGGATTTTAGTTGAAGAATAAACCAGCGCACCGTGCTCTATTCTCCTGCACATGTGCACAGCAAGAGGTCTCATAGAAGTAACATAGAGGGTACATAAATGTACACGAAATATGCTAGGAGATGCGTGAAACACTGCGCAATTGTGCAGGAAAAAGAACACATCTGGAACGTGCAGAAAAAGCATCTTTAATTCTGTAGGAACACTACACTGGTGCACATAGGCTTATATGACGCTGGCATAAATGACATCTTCACTACATCCTGTGGTCAGTAGGATTACATTTGTATCCAATTTATATCGTTTTGTAACATTTTATTACTTTTGCACAATAAAAACAATTTAAAAATGGTGTCACTGCATTCAAAGATCCGGAACATTTGTGTTTTTCTGTCTACAGAGCTGAACCAATGACCGACTACTATAATTGGCCCAAATATAAAAGCAAACAATTACAATAAAAGGTCCGGCCTCCTCCACCCCTAAATAGCCGGCCATCTCTCACCTTATTTCCCTTTCGCTGGTGACGAAACCATGAGATGTGAGAGGAGAGGGAGAAGTATAAAATTCCCCTGAGCGGTAATCACCAGTAAATGTAATTGTATCCTTAATATCGTATGGAGTATAGATATAGTGTAACACTATACATGTAGTACCGTAGTATCTTATTCTGAGCATGTGGTGCGCCCGCTATGGTCCGGCACATCCTAATGCCAAACAGTTATATTCCTGGAAACAAATTTTATATTAATTTAAAAAAAAGGCCCGGCCTCCTCCACGCCTTAATAGCCGGCCATCTCTCACCTTATTTCCCCGTCGCCGGTGACAAAACTAAACAATGTCATAGAAGAGGGAGAAATATGTAATTACACTCACCGGTAGTCAGCGGTAAATGTAATTGCAGCATTAATATGTTATGAAGTATATGTATACGGTGACACTATACATAGAGTATCATAATATCATCCTATATTGGGCATGTGGTGCGTCTGATATGGTCAGGCACATCCTAATACCATACATAAAAAGAAAAAAAAAAAGGGTCCGGCCTCCTCCACCCCTTAATAGCCGGCCATCTCTCTCCTTATTTCCCCGTCATCGATGACAATACTAATAGATGTCATAGAGGAGGGGGAAATATAAAATTACACTCACCAGTAGTCACTGGTAAATGTAATTGTATTTTTAGTCATTTATGGAGTATATATAAAGTGTAACACTATATATATAGTACCATAATATCAATGCACTCTGCGCATGCGGTGCGTCTGACATGGTCAGGCACATCCTCACACCATACATATTAAAAGAAAAACAAAGGTATACCACCTGTATGCCAGATGTAGACATGGCAGTAATCATCCAGCTTGGTCTGATGGAATTGCTGGGCTGCTCCTGATGACATCATCGGTGTTCTTCTGCTTCTCTGGATGGTCTTCTTGGGGCTTATGAGATCTGGCTCTGATGATCTTAAAGAGCCGGTGTGCTGTCCAGGGTTTTCCAGTTAGTGCTGACAAATGAAAACCCTGTGAATAAGGCCTGGTGGTCTGCCGGTATGGCCGAGTGGTGGGCTTCTGCTGCCTCCATCCTCTCGAGATTAAATGGTCTTGAGCCGTGCCGGATGTTGTTTGACTATAAGAAGAGGAAGCATAGGGATTTAGCTGGTATTATAACTTCTCATGACAGCACTGGATTACAGTTCAAAAAAACAAACTAATTCCTGTATAAAAATGTATCACCCTAAGGGCAAAGTCAGGCGAGCGTTTTTTTTTTTGCTTGCCTATGTGCGCAAAAAAAGGCATGTCTGATAGAGCCAGTGGCTCCCTATGATTTGTTCACATGTCCGTCTTTTACAGGCGCAAAATACTCATACTTGTAAAACATAGGACATCCGTGCCCTGGGTGGGTCCGTGCGACGCAGAAAGATTCCCCACGGAGAGTCCCCTTATCACTAAACACTGTGACAGCACTCTCACAGTGTTCAGTGACAAGGGGACTCCCTGTGGGGATGAAGCTGTCACAGCTGTGGCAAAGGACCATGATGCCATCCCATTGCTTTCAATGGGGCCGTTGCTACTGCCGCTGGACCCATTGAAAGCAATGCGATGCAGTCAACCCCCACAGTGACTTTCGGGATAGGGCTTGAAACAGAAGCTGCTGTAAAAAAAAATGTGTATGTGTATATATATATATATATATATATATATATATATATATATACACACACACACATCACCTCTCTGCTGCTGTGCAGCTCTGGCGCATGTTCTCGCTGACTGCCGGCACTGCTCTGAAGCACTTTTAGCTGGCCGGGGATTTAAAAATCCCCGCCTCCTAAAAGAGCTGTGTCTGATTGGCTGAGCGCTCAGCCAATCACAGGCAGTGCTCAGCCATTCATTGAATGACAGCTGAGTGCTGCCTGTGAGTGGTCACAGCGTTTAGCCAATCAGAGGCAGTGTCATTGAAAGCAATGGGCATGGAGCTACAGTCAGGTGCATTTTGCACATGCATGCAACACTTTTTTTTACGCAAAAAGGACGCTCGTCTGACTGAGCCCTAAGGCCAAATGCAGACGGCCGGGGAGGAATCCGACTGTGAGATCTCGTAATGGAATCAGACCTTGTTCCCCAGCGGTGACCCCTGGCTTACCTGTCTGCTGTCTTCTTTCTTCGCTGTAGATGTGCCGGCTGGTCCGCCGCCACACATGCGCAGTGCAGAGCTGTTGCACCGGCGATGATGCAGATGTGTGGCAACTCGCTGCGGGATGGGCAGCTTCCATTGACTACAATGAAATTTGCCCGTACGAGCCTCACACTAGAATAGGACATGCTGCGATTTTTCCCCCGGCAGCAGAAAATCGCAGTTTATTTCCGCTCGTGGGCATGGAAAAGTGTTTTGCTTAGCATGTCCTATGGGCAGTATTTGCTCCAGATCCCGCAGTGCAAATACGCCCGTGGGCATTGGGCCTAAGACTACTCGCACACGGACAAACTTAAACTTGTGTCTAAGATTCTTACATGGAACTCACATCAGCCGGCACACAGACACATCATCCATGCGCTGTCCGATGTGCGGGACATCACACATTATCATGTGCTATTCTTGTTCAAAAATGAGGCAGGAATGGGACATGCTGTAAATTCTATTTTCCATGAACTATTCATACGAGTAGAAAAAAGTCCCCCGTAAATATACCCGTTCTAATGAATCCGTTTCATTTTTGTCCAACTTTCTAACCAAAAAAATCGGTTCGAAAGTCAGATGGAAAAATCTCCCGTATGAAAGTGGCCTAAATCAGGTTACTGTAAGTTATCACTGATAGTCACAGAAATTCAAGTGTTCTTCCTAAACAATATTACAACCTAAACATTCAGGACATATACAGTATATAGACCAAGGAAGCTGATAAAGGTGATATTAGGGCTATAGCCCACGTCTAGCACCATAGTGAGGCTTAGACATATACAGTATATAGACCAAGGAAGCTGATAAAGGTGATATTAGGGCTGCAGCCCACGTCTAGCACCATAGTGAGGCTTAGACGTATACAGTATATACACCAAGGAAGCTGATAAAGGTGATATTAGGGCTACAGCCCATGTCTAGCACCATAGTGAGGCATAAACATATACAGCATATAGACCAAGGAAGCTCATAAAGGTGATATTAGGGCTACAGCCCACGTCTAGCACCATAGTGAGGCATAGACATATACAGTATTTACACCAAGGAAGCTCATAAAGGTGATGTTAGGGCTACAGCCCACGTCTAGCACCATAGTGAGGCTTAGACATATACAGTATATAGACCAAGGAAGCTCATAAAGCTGATATTAGGGCTATAGCCCATGTCTAGCACCATAGTGAGGCATAGACATATACAGTATATACACCAAGGAAGCTCATAAAGGTGATATTAGGGCTATAGCCCATGTCTAGCACCATAGTGAGGCTTAGACATATACAGTATATACACCAAGGAAGCTCATAAAGGTGATATTAGGGCTATAGCCCATGTCTAGCACCATAGTGAGGCTTAGACATATACAGTATATACACCAAGGAAGCTCATAAAGGTGATATTAGGGCTATAGCCCACGTCTAGCACCATAGTGAGGCATAGACATATACAGTATATACACCAAGGAAGCTCATAAAGGTGATATTAGGGCTACAGCCCACGTCTAGCACCATAGTGAGGCTTAGACATATACAGTATATACACCAAGGAAGCTCATAAAGGTGATGTTAGGGCTACAGCCCATGTCTAGCACCATAGTGAGGCTTAGACATATACAGTATATACACCAAGGAAGCTCATAAAGGTGATATTAGGGCTACAGCCCATGTCTAGCACCATAGTGAGGTATAGATATATACAGTATATAGACCAAGGAAGCTCATAAAGGTGATAGTAGGGCTATAGCCCATGTCTAGCACCATAGTGAGGCATAGGCATATACAGTATATAGACCAAGGAAGCTCATAAAGGTGATATTAGGGCTACAGCCCACGTCTAGCACCATAGTGAGGCTTAGACATATACAGTATATACACCAAGGAAGCTCATAAAGGTGATATTAGGGCTATAGCCCATGTCTAGCACCATAGTGAGGCATAGACATATACAGTATATAGACCAAGGAAGCTCATAAAGGTGATATTAGGGCTATAGCCCACGTCTAGCACCATAGTGAGGCACAGACATCTCCCATTAGTACTACTATGACGTTATAACATACCAAGCTGAACCAATACAATTTCTGCTTATACTCACTGGTACAGGAATGTGTGGTGGTCGCATCTGCAGGGCTTCTACCAAATCCCATTTGATATGCCGGAAAAACCTCTGGGCTCTGATGTCACCGTGGACCCCTAAGCGCGTCGTAGGATCTTCCCGGAGGAGCTAGAAAGGAAAAAAATATAATCTAGTGCTTTGAACTATTATTACTGTCCTGGTCTAGTATAACACGTACTACATAGAGAATATATTCACCTTCTTGATGATGTTCTTCGCCTCGATGTTGGAGGCATTAAATCGTCCTCGATGATACTTGGACCTGCTGGTAACCATGATATTTAGAATGATACCTAAGGCATACCAGTCGATGGCAGCATTGTACTCCTCCCCGCTCAGCATCTCAGGAGCCATGAAGTCCGGCGTTCCAGCATATCCGGAGGCTGTGCGATCTCCATAGATGTCCTCGAGGGCCAACCCGAAGTCGGCGATCTTTAGATGGCCCGCTGAAGTCACCAGGATGTTATCCGGCTTGAGATCTCTGTGAAGTAGAGGAAACAATGGTTTATTCCCATTCATACTGCTAAGAGAGAATCTGTCCCATTAGCTGATTTACTTTATAAGTATATGAAGATGTTACCTAATGTGCGCACAAACATCCAGAATTAATATATCTAAGTATGTTTTATATCAGATTCCAAACCATCTACTATAATATAATCTGGGATTACAGACCCGGCCTGAGTCCATCACACCTAATAAAGACAAGAATATATTTACCGGTGGACGATGCCCTTCGCATGCAGGTGTTGGATACCGCATACAAGTTCCGCTGCGTAGAAACTGGCACGAAGGGGAGAGAAGAGAATTAGTATCTGGAGGCTGACAGAAAGCTCTGAAAAACACATAGTACAGAAGAGCAGAATATCCACCATGTGAGGTTATTACTATAGACTGCAGGGATCACACATCTCATTCTTCATGCTACATGTTCTCTAATCCTATCTTATTCTGCATACTACAAACATGGGGATAAGGACTCCTGCACAGGGCAGCGCCATATGTGTTTGTGTTATAGATCAGTGGGCTCTCTGTGCGACACCCTATAGAGCCTCGAGAAGATATAGCATCCACCGGAGCAATGCAATATAATGTTACATGCGGTGGAGCATGGAACTATTTTTTTTCTTTTTGCAGATTAATGGCCGCCAAACAGTGCCGATATACAAGAACAGCCATTTCCCTGCTTTAGGTGCAGTCCTATGCAAGCACTGTGTGACTTAGAGTTATGTATAAGAGATGCTGCTATTACAATGTGAGATCCATGATCTACAGGTTCAGACCATATAGAGAGTAATAAGCCTAGAATTGGATAAAAGTCTTTTAACAAAGTGTTTCAGTACTAACATCCACTGACATAACTATATATTCTCTTCTCCATATAGGGAGTCCAGTACTATGAATAAAGCATTATATTTGTGGGCCCTGTTACAGGTTTTACATTGGGGCCCAGGAGCTTTAAGTCACGGCTCTGCGTTAAGCAGTTATGTGAAGTTGGGTGGCCCCAAGATAAGCTTTTGCACCCGGGCCCATGAGCCTTTAGCTACGCCCCTGCTAACATCCTATAGATGGAGAGTATAGTTGCAGCTTCTGAGTATAACACTCTATTCTATGTACAGTCCCTTAATGAATGGAGTCCATCATTGGAGCTTGTATGTGGGCAGTAAGGCTAACAATCTAAAGGTTCCTTTACACAGGACTACTATAGGTTACATAAGCGCCCAACAGCCATTCCATGAAGAGCCGCCCAACTATCGCCCCTGTGCTTTACAAGCAGTGATAGTCGTTCTGTGAATGGAGGCTGAGTGGTTGAAGATCATGCTGACCCGCCGCCTCCATTCACAGTAAACAGGCAGTCATGCATTGTAGAACGATTGCCGGTTTACACGGCCGATAGTCGCTTGGTTTTTAGTTCTGCTAAGTGACTCTGACCAGTGATCGATTTCTCGCTCCATACCCAGTACACGGGACGGCTATTGCCTGAATTTGCTGCTTCCAGCGATAATTGCCCCGTGTAAGGGTAACTTCACTCATGTACTGTCCTCTTCATGTATAACCTACAGGGAGATGTTTATTAGCTTACGACTACATTACCGTGCACAGGGGCTGTCGAGACACCCCTTCCGCTGTAGAAGTTCATCGAAGTCTCCGCAGTTGATGTATTCCATTCCGAGCAGCACCAGGTCCTGCCATACAGAAGAGCGATACAAGAATGTGAATGTCTAGGATCAAGTTACCAAATGATTGCGGTGTCTTCATTCTATACAGACAGGAACTATCAGAGGTTGATCCAGGGATTATTCTGACCGCCATTATGGAGTCGGGAAGGAATTTTCCCCCCGAAAGGGCTAATTGGCTTCTGCCTCTTGGGATTATTTGCCTTCCTCTGGATCAACAAGGCTGACCTAGATGGACCTTGTCTTCATTCAGCCTCACATACTACGTTACTATGTTATACAGAGGCCATTCTCAGTTATTTCTCCATCATAGATGTAGACTATATGACGACGGGGGGATGGGACAGTTACATGTATGATGGATCAGTAAGCTCAGTACTGGTGATAATAAGGCTGCAGCCCGGCCCCAGGAGAGGTGTAGCTTATACCTCATACAGCAGCCGTTCTCCATCTAGTTTCACTAATAATCTACATATAAGGTTTTCATGTTTGCATCATACAGAAGACGCCATCTCAGTCGCAGTGGCATCCATAGACTATTTACAAACCGTTCGCCTACATTCACAGATTTTTTACACAAAACCCTTTTTCCTTTAACCCCTGAAGGACCGCCCACTTTTCATGTTTTTATTCTCACTTCTTCATCCCGATTTTCAATACATACATTTTTTTCGCCATATGAGGGCCTCTTATTTTGCGAGACGGGTTGTGTTTTAATGGTATCATTTAGTCTACTATATAATGTATGGGAACATTTTTACATTAGTAAGTGTGGTGAAATGATAAAACACACTGATGCCATTATCCTGCAGATCTTACTGTGACATAACGTTATTCTGTGGGTCGGTACGATAATGGCGATTAGCAAACTTATATAGTTTTTATTAAGTTTTACTACTTTTAACCTGGAATATTAAATTTTCAAAATTCTTGGCACCAGAGGGATATTAATTTAATTTCTTTTATGGCAACAAAACTGTACTGAGCTTTCATTGGCTGCAGTTGTCATGTGGTTTCCTGTGACATCATCTGTCACAACCATCACCGGGAATGCAGCGGGCTCAAGGGCTGGATCCCGGAGGCTGCAGAGGGGTAAGTATATCACAATTTATTGTTTTAATACAGGGGGTCTTATTGAAGAGGAGTTGTCCAGTAACTGGGCAACCCCTTTAATTTCAAGTGACACAAGCTGCCATTCAGCATGCTATGTGAGAGACAGTTACAAACTAATTACAATGAGAGCAGCCTGTATTGTAGAAAGGGGGGTCTGCAGACCCCCAGCTTAGGAGCCTGGTTGCAAATAGTAACTATTCAATACCATGATGCTCTGAAAATAAGACCCTGTCTTATAATAATTTTTGCCCCAAAAGAGGCACAGGGTTTTCTTTTTGGGGGATGTCTTATTAATACTAAGCTAGTAGCCATGGTCCGGGTTCCTCCCGATGGTCTGCGAAGTTCCGTAGTTCCGCCGGGCTTCCTGCACTCCTTGGCCGCTGACAGATCATCACTTCCTGTTTGCAGCGTTCATAAATCCCGCCTCCAGGAAGCGATGGCTCTGATTAGCCAGCGAGCACTGCTGTCAGCCAATCACTGCAGTGCTTGCTGAACCAACGTGACGGCTGGTGAGTTCAGACGCTGTGGAGTTTCAGCTACGGAATGTGCACCGACATTCCCCAACAATGTGCAGTACATGTAAATGAGAGGGCTTTTAACAAACCCCATTCACTAACAATGGAAACAACCTGCAGTGGAGGATAGTCATGCAGCATGCGTCATCGGTCACAGGAAAGTCATGGATCTTCATTGTGGATTTCATTCAAGGCAATGAGTGACGTCCGCAGTGAAAATCAGCAGATTGACTCACCGATGTTTGCACATACCCCTGTGGTTCGCTTCTATGTTTGTATTAGGTTTTAAGTGGTTCAATTTGTGTCTCTAGAACTTTGATTAGAGTTCTTGCACATGTGTAGCACCCAGTTTTTGGTATTTTCGGTTGTGATTGTTACTGTTGTTCACCTCGACATCCATAGACTCCCGGCTCCCATATCCCTGTACAGATATACTAGGACATTAATAAGCATAGCATTGTACACCTACAAACTGAATAGCGGGCATTCATTATAATAAAGGTATTGTATATCTAACGGCCCCTCAGTGTAAAGTGGGGCCCATTGTGACTATTGCTATGTCAGCCCAAGACCTCTGTGGATGGAAATGTCTTACTGTTGCACGGCTCGCAGATACTTTGTATCACTACAGCATCAGGTACATATACTGGTATTTGTTCATTTGGAAGTAGTCATAAATGTACCTTTGTCTGGAAAGCAAATTGTCCTTGTAGAAGAAAGGGGCTGCCAGATGCAAGTTGTAGCACCCGCCGCTCCACCATCACGCGGTCCTCTCCTTCGGTAAGCAGGCTTCTCTTGGCGATGACTTTCACAGCAAACTTCTGCCGAGTAGAGTTGTCTTCTGCCAGCACCACCTAGAAAAACAGTCATTTATGAAGAGGACAAATAGAGCAAAAATCCGAAACTGATCTGAAGGTTGGATTCACAGTGCAGGTTTGCAGTGCGGATTCTTCAGCGCAGCTCCATAGCAATCTACAGTACAATGCATCTGGATGGAGATCTGTGTAACAGTAGGGAATTACATGTTATGCAGTAATATTAATGCTGTGTGCAGAGCAAGAAACATGTGAGGAGAAGACGCATTGTGGTTCCATCTTACTAACAGGGTCTCAGACAATGATCATGCAGCTTTGTCATCATCAGCCTCTTGTAGGATTCTACTATATTAGAAGTATCGCATGCGCTCTGGACTTTACATTGTGGACCGTTGGAGAAGCCAAAGTATAGAACCTCTTGTATCAGAACAATAAAGCAGAAGAGCCTGAACACATCACTTCAGTGTTTTGCGCTCTTCTCTGATGCATCGTATACATTATATATACGATTAGATATACCTGATGGATAAGGCTATGATACCCCTTGAATATCATCTAAATGAAGTCATTACTGTAACAATCCACAGATAAAAATCCATATGGAAAAATTTGCATGTTGTGGATTTTCAATCCTCATGTTTCAGAAATCTGTGACTTTTCTCCAGTTTTCACCCACTTAATGTGCTGTATACAGGGTGGATGCACCTGTGATTCCACTGCACAACCTGTTTCACATTCCAGGTACTGTATATGCCGTGTGCAGGCACATCCTAATGGCATATATACATGTGAAAGTCAGTCCGTCCAATAGTCCAATCCATATTTCAGCCCCATTTGTGGTGGCATTCTCAATATAATACGTGTGCTATAATACAAATATTTGTTAACCCCTTAAAAGGGCTGTTGGAGAGTTTTACTATTAGTAGAAGCGCAGATAGCACTGTGAACATTGTAGCAGCCTGGGTTGGTACTGCAGACAGTGAATTCAATGGGAGCTTTGCCTGCAGTACCAACCCAGCCCTCTGTATTATGGGCAGCGCTGTCTGCTTCCGGCACTGCCAGCAGGCCCAGTCATTTACTGCATAACAGGAGTTTGGGGTTTATATTATGTCTATATAACTTTTTATTCATGTATTTTTTTGGGGGTGAGACCTAGAAATGTCAACATTTTTGGGGGGTTTTGTTTTTACTGACTTTACTATGCAACATAAAGCACTTGAGAACATTATACTCCGGATCAGCACGATTAGAGCAATACCAAATTTATACAGTCCTAATGTTTTACTAGTTTTGCAAAGAGGGGCATACACTGAACTCACAGGGCCCGACAGCAGAACTCAGAATTAAATTAGGGACAGCATATCTATAACAGCGGCTCAGCTCTGGTATACCTCTAATACAATCATATCATAGAGATGCTAGATTCTACACTGTGATAGTGATTACAGTGCTGTTACCTCCAGTGATCACATGTGACATCTCCTCTGATTGATGACTTCTGCTTTCGTTTTTGTTCTTTGTCTGGGCCCAGAATTCCACTAAGATTTCTTCTTGCCAAGATTCATCCCTGCACATTCCCCATCCTACCACTAGCTCTCACTATCTCTCCATAGTATTGGTGTCTCCTCTGTGGCCCCAGAAAGTACCACTGTCCCCTCTCTGTGTCCCTACAGACTACTGGTGTCCCCTCTGCGGTGCCACAAACTACTGATTTCCCTTCTGTGTCTTCCCTTTCCCCTGAATGTCCGACTAGCAGGTGCAGCATAAATCCCTTTGTAACCTGCTGGTAGGGGGCACTGCTCTCTCAGGCTTCTTATACTCAGCTGAGCGCGATATCATTCATGAAACCCAGACTGATATCGCACTCATCAGCGTGTGATTTACCCAAGGACCCGAGGCGGCTTTCTTTGGAAACGCCTCCCATCACTTCAGGTAGAGTGCAGGAAGGAGGTGGAGAGGAGAAGGCGGCTTCTACACTGACGGATCAGGATCAGCAGGAATGTAAGTTCCAGACTTGTGAAGGGGAAGGGATGTCCGCAGACGTAACCGCTCATCTCTAGTTATAAATATTAGTGGAAAAACGGGTAAACCAGAAATAGTCAAGAGAAATCACACTGGCACGTTCATGTGAGGAATGCCAACCACACTTTATAGATATGTTGTAGTGTGATTCATATAGAACCATTGCAGTGGTAGGCGTATATTAATACTTACCAACTGGCCTGAAATGTTCGGGAGAATCTAGGAAGAGAAGGCAAATCACCCGGGCACCGAACCTGTGAATTACACTCGCCTCTCTCCCTCTGCACCCCTCTTCATTGTTGGGCATTGCTGGCAAGTAAAATGAAGTGCAAAGAAGGAGAGAAGAAAATAACGACCGGTCCGGGGCTTGTATTCAGGTCTGTATAAGGTCTGTGTGATGTCAGAATAAAGCAGGGGAAGGGTGACGGCTAGTCTGGGGGTCTGTATAGAAAAACAGAAGACCACATGGTCCATGTCTACCATTGTAATATTTCCTTATCATTACTCTTTAAATGGGTCCTATAGACTGTATTAAGTCAGTTCTGGTCTAGGGTTTGTACTAAGTAGGGTCTGATCTGATATTTGTATTCATTCCCTAAAGGGTTTTCTGCTCTTTTTTGACTGATGACCTTTTCCCTAGATAGGTCATCAGTACTGTAGTTGATGGATGGGCATCTGCTGATCTGGACCCCTTTCCATCAGCTGATCGTCCGGCCCACTGTCCGGTGTAGTAGGCTGGATGTTGTGATCACTGGTCAGAGGAGGAAGTCTGATCTCGGAACATGAAGTGTAGGAGCAGCGTGGTGCTGCCATTGATTTCAAGCCAGCGCTCGGACTACGACCATTTTACTGGTGATGAACTATCCAGAGGATTCGTCATCAGTTAAAAAAGTGCAGAAAACCCCTTTAGTGACGAGTCCCTTTAAAGCCATAATGACAAACCATTTCCAATTCTTTTCATTGCCCATTCCCAGAGCCATAACATTCAAATTTCTCCATCCCCATAGCCGTACTAGGGCTTGTTTTTGCATACATGTATTATATAACTTTTATTAACATTTTTTGGGGGAGGGTTGAGAAAAAAATCAGACATTTCACCATTGTCTTTTGGATTTCACTTTTCAGGTCAAGCATGCAGAATAAATATTGTGATACATTATTCTCTGGGTCCGCACGATTCTGGCAATACCAGAATTTTTTGTGTTTTGCTATATTTGTACAGTATAAAGACTTTCACGTTTCTGTCGGCACCTCCCAAGAGCTGTAATGTTTTTATTTTACCACCAACCGAGCTCTATGAGAGCTTATTCTTTTGCAGAGGATCTTTAGGGCTCAGTCAGACGGCGTATTTTGCTGCGCATCTTATTTGCATTTGCGATCTGCATCTATTAGAACCAATGCTTTTCAATGGCAGCGGTCACATGTCTGATTTTTACCAGCGCACAAAAATGTGCAGCGGTAAATATAGGACAGCGGATCTTAAAACGCAAATAACTACGGTATTCAGGATTTTTTGGATGTGAAACTCTTGAATGATGTATCCAGGGGTTTCACCTGTGGTCAATGGGGCCAGCGGCGGCCCCACTGACACACAGAGAAGATCGCGATCCTCTGTTATAGCTGTGACAGCTGTGGTTGAGGATTTATTCATCATCACTGAACACTGTGACAGCTATGGCAGAGGACCGCAATGCTATCCCAATGCCGTCACAGTGTTCAGTGATGAGGGGACTCCCTGCGAGGATGAACAAATCCTCGGCCACAGCTGTCACAGGACTGCCATCTTCTCTGTATGTCAGTGGGGCTGCTGCTGCTGATCCCATTGACCACAATGTGAAACCCCTGGATGTGACAGCATCCAGGGGTTTCACATCCAAGGAATCCCCTGCTGCAGCTGTCGCAGCCGCAGCAGGGGATAGCGGGCAGCGCACTTTAGTTGCGCATAAACGCAGCCAAGTGCATTTTCTCAGCGTGATGCCCGCTTTGGTCACGCAAATATTTGTGCATTTGGGTTTTGCGCAAAACAATGCGCAGCAAACAAACGCCCGTCTGACTGAGCCCTCAGTCTTCATTTATCTCATTTTTGGGAAAGATAATCACTTTTTATTACGCCTTTTCTAGAATTTTAATTAATAAAATCTGCAATTCTTCTTTTTTTTTAAGCTCTTCACAATATGTCAAACCCTTATATTGTGCAAAAATAATGCCATTTTCAATAAATCCCTGTGTGTATTACTTATTGGTGCGAGTCAATATGCAATATGTGTGTCATACTAAATGCATACAAAATGTGGGTGCCAATCATTCAATATGATGATAGTTGAACATGCATAAAGTATAATTATCACATGGGTAAGGTACCATGTCATATTCCGTTATTGTACAGTGGAAAAACAAGATCATTTTCCCCATGGCGGTGAGCGTAGTTGCGCATACAGCCGAGTGAAGCCGCCCTAATAGGGCTTCTAAAATCCAACCCGCAAAGATGAAATATGCTTGAACACCACAAAGATGCTAATAAAACTCTATAAGACCCTAGGTAATCATGTGAAACCATACCCTCAGGAGAGATCACATTATAAGAGCACGGTGTCGGCATTAGGAGTCACTTACATCACACAATCCAAATTACATAGATACACATCGCCAAAAAACTAACATGCCAAAACATTTAAAGAGGGTCCAGAGATGACTAAATACAAGAAAAGTCATGCAAAACAAGATAATACAAATGGGAGGCCAAGACAGCAGAGAAAAAAACATTTACTTATAATTTAAACCCCGCCCCCTCCATCACCCCCCCCCCTCCCCACAGAGCAAAGTAGAGTCCAGACATGATCTTAGGCAAAAGATCTAAAAGTCCTGAGGACAGTCATAGTGCAAATCTGAACTGCCAATATAGACCAAGGAATTTTCTTCAGAGCCCATAAAGGTCAAGATCACGAAGTTCCATCAGTCCAACGGACAATCCGCCAATGATTCCAAGACGTGACAAAGTAGGGCCAGAAAGAAGCCAGAACTCCAGCGGTCAAGGAGTATTACCAACGGGATCCCAAAGAGGCAGCCCCCAAATAGATAACCCGGGGGAGAACACAGAGAGGAGATCTATAACAAAAAATATACAGAAGTGTCAAAACAAATGTATCAAACAAACAATTAAACAAGGAATCCTGTAAATAGGAGATCTTCATGGATCCTTTATGGGCCAACGATTTGTAACCGAAATATCCACCGAGATTCATACTCCTTTATATGGGTCATTATGAATGTAGCAATAGTAAGGGTGTGGGGGGGTGTATGGGGGGTGTTACATGGATGGATTCTAATTGTGGAATCCATGATCGCCCTTAGAACATGCTGAAATAGGATTGCTGAAGAGGGAATATTCTTTTAGGAGATCTGGTCTGTGGTTTCAATTAGTTTAGGGGTCTCAAGGAATTTGTATCTATTTAGGGGGTGTATATTTAAGGGATTTAAGGTGGTATGTATTTGCTTAGGGGGTTGGTCTCGGAATCTGTATATATACATATGCCCTTGTTTTGGAACATTTGTAGCACAAATACATCTACATGGATATATTTTTTTTTATTTTGCCCCCATTTTTTGTTTTATTATCATTATTTGGACTGTTGGCTAATTATTTTATATTAGTAAATGATACAGAATACATTTTTGGGAGCAAAACATATTTCTGACTGCAAACTGCCGCAATTTTAGCATATATAGTAGTGTCATGCAGGAATTGACCCATTTTGACAGTAAACTGTCAGAAAAAGTAAAAAAAAAAAAGGTTAACTCACCTAGAAGAGCTGTCCGTGGCCAATCAGAGGCAGTGCCCAGCTGTTATTGAATGACAGCTGAGTACTGCCTCTGATTGGCTGAGCGCTCAGCAAATCAGAGGCAGCACTTTCTGGAGGCGGGGAGAAGAAGACTACTGGGACTGGAGAGAAGAGCCAGACGGCTCTTCTAGGTGACTTAATCTTTTTTTTAATTTATTTCGAGAGCTTGCTATGATTATCAGGGAAGGGCTTATATTTCAAGCCCCTCCCCAAAAATCATCACTGCAAACCTACTGCTTTCAATGGGGCCGCAGCAGTGCTGTTCCCATTGAAAGAAATGGGAAAGCATCATGAACTTCTGCCACAGCTGTGACAGCTGTGGCAGAGGATTTCTTCATCCCTGCGGTCCCCTCGGGGGTGAAGGAATCCTCTGCCATAGCTGTCACAGCTGTGTCAGGGGAGCAGAATGTTTTCCCTATGTTTTCGATGGGGCTAGCGCTGCTGTCACTGGCCCCATTGAAAACAATGGGCGATATCGCAGATTCTTCTTTGCGATGCGAGATTACAGTGAAAACATCGTAAATGAGAATGAAACCGTTGAAAATCATTGGTTTCATTATCATGCGTTTTCACTCTCTCTGTTACATCGCAAGGCGATTGCATAGCAAGTGGGTGTCCCCCCTACGGGTGCCAACAGTCATGCTATAGAGGCTGCAGAATCTCAGCAGTATATTTTACTTTAGGGCTCCTACTCTCTTGTGTTTTTGTAACGCTGCGATATCGCTGCGTTTTCTAATGCGATTGTCAGTGGGACTTTCTAATGTTAAAAACGCATCACAAGTTTGTGCTTTGTGATTTTTGTGCGATGCGTTTTTAACATTAGAAAGTCCCATTGACAATCGCGTTAAACAAACGCAGCGATATCGCAGTGTTATAAAACCGCAGCTGTGTGGGCGCCTTTACAGCGCAAATGATGTGGAAGACATTCAAAAATCTCATCCATATGAAATAGAGAATTTCCGCACAGAATCTGCAGAGTATTTGAAATACATGCCGGCTCTAAATCCAAAGTCCGTCTAGGCTGCTGGTTGTGATGGCGGATTTCAACCTTTCAAATATAAAGCTTGAAGCCAGTAAAGAATCTGCATTAAAAACCTGGATCAGAAAGCCGGCAGCAAAAATGGAGTGAGTGAAGACACCCTTAAAGAGGTACTGAAGGTATGACCCGTCTCTAGGGTACACTAACTTACTGCTCATACACGGCACTGAGAAAGCTATATAAGAACAATCAGACAAATCAGACAGAGGAAGTGTAGGAGGATTTCTTTTTGGGTGAGCATGGCTGTCATTTCAGTCCATATCAAGCACAGCACCATACTTGGTTTATTGGCTTTTCTTGGTATTGCAGCTCAGTCCCATTCCGTTGAATGGGACTGATTTGCTCCCAGGCCATGTGACCGATAAAGATAATATCACTGGCCGGGGAAAAGGCTGCAGCGCTCACCTGGGTGCATGCCCTCTTCAATCAGCTGATCGGTGGAGAGTCCAAGCAACAGACCCCACTGATCTGATATTGATAACCTATCCTGGGGATAGTCATCAATATTGTAGTCCCGGAAAAGCAGTTTAAATATGTTGCCCCATTTGGAAAATGCCTCAATCTTCATGACTAAATCAACATCGCTGTTCCTTAGTTTGCCTGGGTGCCAGGCACTACAACATCATCTCTGCATGGACACATGAGTGGCTGTAATAAGCATCCTCCGGCAGTATCAGCTGACCATTGGCGCAGAAAGGTTCGACATACGAAATGTCCAGATGGGTGAATGTAGGCAGCAGAGTCTTAGGGCTCAAACAGACGAGCGTGACGGCCGCAAAACCAGAAGAAACTAAACCTTCATTTCAATAGTTTAGTTTTGATTAGCGTGATTCTCGCCGATATTACTACATATAAGAACAGATAGGTCTTGCCCGATCTTTCTCACACATAGAAAACAGGACAGAACCTATCTTACTGCTTTTTTTTTTAACCGCACGCAATAGCACGAGATTTAAAGGGTAAAGTAGAAAACTTTTCACTGGTTCATGGGTAAAGACTCTCCGCAGCGGCGAGCGTATTTCTGCATGCGCCTGTGTGTTTAAAGGGGTTGTCCCGCGCCGAAACGGTTTTTTTTTTTTCAATAGCCCACCCGTTCGGAGCGAGACAAACCCGATGCTGGAATAAAAAAAAACAACCTGGCCAGTACTTACCCGAATCCCCGCGCTCCGGCGACTTCTTACTTACCTAAGTAAGATGTCCGCCGGGATCTTCACCATGCGGTGCACCGTGCGGTCCATTGCCGATTCCAGCCTCCTGATTGGCTGGAATCGGCACACGTGACGGGGCGGAGCTACGACGAGCCGCTCTCCGGCACGAGCGGCCCCATTCAGAAAGGAAGAAGACCGGACTGCGCAAGCGCGTCTAATCGGGCGATTAGACGCTGAAAATTAGACGGCACCATGGAGACGAGGACGCTAGCAACGGAACAGGTAAGTGAATAACTTCTGTATGGCTCATATTTAATGCACAATGTACATTACAAAGTGCATTAATATGGCCATACAGAAGTGTATACCCCCACTTTGTTTCGCGGGACAACCCCTTTAAGCCCTCAGAAGCAGTAGCTGATATTTTTGTCCAGCACAATATGTCTAACCTGTCCGAAGCTACCCCGGCCGAGCACATGATGGAAGGTGAGTCTACTGATGTCATCCGAGGTTGTGCCGCCGGGGTGGGGTGGCCGAGCACCGATGTGTCCTACAAGGAAGAGAAAAGGGACACATTAAGATTAATGGAAAATCTGCTATACAAGAGTCACGATGAGGAGAATTTGGGGGGAAATTTGCAGGTAGCTACAATAATAATATCACTGATGTAGAAGCATTGTAAACCCGGATTATTGGGATAAAGTGCCAGTTCAAGGGCTTATTCAGATGTCCGTATATCGCCCAGGTTTTCATGCCTGGCCGATATACACTGACCCTTTCTCCAGGGGTAGGAGGCGAGCCGAGAGCAATGCACTGAGCTCCCACCCCCTTTCCAGCCTCTTTCCACCCCTCGCCACTATTTGCAATGGGAGGGGGCGGGATGGGGTAGAACTTATCTCTGCCCCGTCCAGCCGTCTCATTGCAAATAGTGGCGAGGGGCGGAGAGGGGGCGGGAGCTCAGTGCACTCTGCCTCCTCCCACTGCAGAGAGGGACAGCGTATATCGATTCGAGCGTAAAAACCTGGCCGATATACGGACGTCTGAATACGCCCTTAGGATTATACTGAGAAATGTTGGATAAAATACATAATACATTTTACTGATGAGGACACATACTTTGTTCCACAGGTCTTTTTCTTTTACATTTGATGAATCCTTAACCCTTAAATATCCTTAAATATATACCATGCAATCATGAAGGGTGTATAAAGCGGGATCAGAAGCCAAGTATGTGCCATATCTACCAGCTATCAGCTGCTTTAGACAGCTGTCAACCATCACCAACTGTTTAGACCCACACTCAACTTTGATTGCAGCATCTAAATAGTTAATTACCAAAGTTGACAACGCACCCAATCAGTCAGCCGAAAGAAGGCCACCCTATCGTCTCCCCACCCCATAGAATGCAATCATTGGTACCAATGGGCTAGCATTGCAACATGGAGACCGTTAGTCTATACTGCAATACTGAAGTGATCATAAGTTCGAGTACCCTGTGGGGCTATATGAAATATAGAAAAAGGTTTGATAACATTTTTAAAACAGTAAAGAAAAGTTAAGGTTCAGAATTAAAATAAAACAGATTTTTGGTATCGCTGGGTTTGTAAAATACCGAACTATTACAATATTGCAGTATTTGTCCTGGTGAACACTGAAAAAAGAAGTACAGAATGACAGAATTTTTTTTTTGTTACTTCGGCTCCCCCAAAAAACAGTGCTGACAAGATTTTTCATGGCTTCATATGAGTGGAGTTCTCATTAGGGACCATTGCCATGAACATATTCACCCCATACTCATCAGCCATGTAATATCTTCTGGCTTCACTGATACTGAAAACAAGCACAACATTTTGGGGGGAATCTCCTGAAGACTGGCATCTTCTGCCCATCTTATGCCATCTTTAGCAGCAGTAAGCTGTAAAAAGATGTACCAGATTTATTAGTAAGTGAACGCCTCTTAATAAATTTGGTCCATCTTTGACTGTTCGTGCCCCAGAAATGCAAATTAAATTATTCTCCCCTGCTAAACTAAGGCCCCGTTTTTGCTTTCCCCTTTTGAAAAATGCCAAAAGTGCAACTGTGTATCAAAAGCCTGTAACTGGCAAATGTATCAAATAGTAAACGGACAGGGTTATAGAGAAGAAAGCCAGTCTATAAGTAACAGTGTGGTAAAGCAGCTTCCCCTTGTAGTTAGTTGTGTCTGTGTATGTGCATCTATAGCTATTATGGCTCTCCATGCCCCCCAATCTGTATTCCTCTACCTGAGTCCCGGGGGTCTTCTTTCTTTTCCTCTTCTTTCTTGATTGCAGGGTTCTCCTCCTCACTTGAGTCCAAGATAAGGATCACCTCCGCTTCTCCACATCCTCCTCCTCTCTGGTCTCCATGATGTTTCTCCTGCCAGATGTTCTGTCCTGAGCCAATCCTCCTCTTCCTCCCATGGCTCTTCTTCAGAGACGTCTCCTCATCTTCCGATGAATCAATGACGTCTCTTCTCCGCTTCCCTCCTCTTCTTACAATCTCCTCCATTTTTGATCGTTGCTGCATAAAGCTGCTGTGCATCCAGTCTCTGACAAGTGTCACCTGGACTGCCAACTGCCACTCAAGATTCAAACTGCCCGCATGCCGCTGGTCATGTGACTGATAACTGACCAATAGCATTCACTTATATGTGTTATATACTGTATAGATGAGCCATCACTTCATCTCTACAGGAATTATAAACAGTCTTCATGTATTAATATAAACTTTATGGTCTTCATTTGTATTTCTCCATCCATTTGGTCTTCATTTCTATTTCATTATTGATTAAATCAGCTGGTGTTAGCAGAGACAAAACGAGTTGTTCCTTTTTATGCCCTTATTACTGACCTCTGATAAGATAGCAAAATGAAAAACATTTCAGTAAAAAAGGTATAAAAAATAACTCTGTATGTGATGAAAAAAATGCAGCAAAAACAGGCAAGAAAAAAAATCGGGCCATAAAACCGCCACATGGGTAAAATCGTTAGATGTGTCAATTGGACACTTGTGCACATGTCAATGGGACTTTTGTAATGTTTAATTCGCATCGCACAAAAATCGCTATTTTGCGCTTCTGCGTTTTTTGTGCGATTTTAACATTAGAAAGTCCCGTTGACATTTGCAGTAAAAAAATGCAGCGATATCGCAGCGTTAACAAAACGCTAGTGGGTAAAAGCCCTTCTGGGGACCTTCAAGGGGCCGATAGTAATTGTAAGATGGTATAGTAAGGGCCTGTTCACACAAGCGTATTTGTGTACATAATAGGCAGTGAATAGAAGCCATCGGTTACAATGAGTTTATTCACATGAAGTATATTTTCACACAGCATTACCTATTTTGTTGCATACTATGCACCGCAATAGGCCATTGAAGTGAATGGGCCTCACAAATACATGGTGAATGTACCGGAAACCTGTTGATTCACTGCATATTTGTGCACCATTTCAGTGGGCCCATCTGCATTCTTTTTTGCGTGCCCACATACGTAGGCATAAGCGATTTTTGATTGCGCAAATACGCATAGTATTTGTGCAACCAAATAACTATTACGCCTGTGTGAATGAGCCCTAATAGGGATCCATATTGTGGTCGCAGTAGTAATAGTGTCTCTTACAATGGCCCCAGTACTAACAGTGATTCTCATAGTGTCCCTAGTAATATTGACCCCCATAGTGGTCCCAGTAGTAACAGGGTACGCCATAGTGGCCCAATTAGTAATAGTGAACCCCACAGTGGCCCCAGTAGTAATAGCGACCCCCAGGGTGGCCCCAGTAGTAATAGCGACCCCCAGGGTGGCCTCAGTAGTAAAAGTGACGCCCACAGTGGCCCTAGTAGTAATAGCGACTTGCACAGTGGCCCCAGTAGTAATAGTGACCTTCAAAGTGGCCACAGTAGTAATACTGACCCCACAATTGCCCCAGTAGTAATAGTGACCTCCACAGTGGCCCCAGTAATAATAGTGACCCCACAGAGGCCCCAGTAGTAATAGTGATCCCCACAGTGGCCCCAGCAGTAATAGCAACCCCACAGAGAAGTTTGCTGCAGGAGGCGTTGTCTTGTAGGAACAAGATTCCTTTGGACAGCTTCCCGCGCCTTTTGGCCTTCAGAGCTGCCTTCAATTGGTCCAAAAGTTCAATGTAATACCTCGCATTGATGGTGGGACCATTGTGAAGGTCGTCCACTAGCAGCACGCTCTCTTTATCCCAGAACACAGATACCATCACCTTAGCGGCTGAACTTCTTTGGGTGAGGAGAACCACTGGGCCTCCACTCTTTTGACTGCTCCTTGGTTTAAGGGTCATACAAATAAATCCAGGTCTCATCCATAGTGACCAGGAAGTTCTAATCAGTCCGAAATCTCTGACAAATGGACCGGGGAGTTTTCACTCACATGCTTTTCTGATCATATAAGCTTATGTATTATTTCCTGCCATGGAGGAACAGTTTTTTTTTTAAATTTCTTGGACAACCCCTTTAACCCCTTGAGTGGCGGGTTTCTTACCACCCTGTCAGACCCACCAGGGCAGGTTTTTTAAATGGGCCAATCAATTAGTTTCCACTAATTTTTCAGTCGCGTTCCAAGAGCCATAACTTTTTCATTTTTCTATTAACACGGCCGTATGAGGGCTTGTTTTTTTGTGGGACAAGGCATCATTTTTGGGTATATATAATGTATTGCATAACTGTTAGGGATAAATCCATGTTACGTTAATATGCTGTGGGGTTCCAAATCAGAGGTGGTTATGGCGGCCACCGTGAGAAAGCAATAGACACAGGCATCACGGTCGTGTCTTAGAGCAATCTGAGTTTATTGTGTACATTGCCTTATTCTTATACAAAAATAAATAGGCGTATCCAAGTGTCGTCCGAATCAAAGGCTAGTGTTACAGACGTTGAACTGCTATACAAAGGTCGACCTGCTTTACTGGTTAAACATAGACTTCTTGTCTGGTGTCTTGATTCCAATCTACATTTTAATCACATGCCCTACCTAGACAGTAGTCAAGAACAAAGCATTCCACACAACCTTTTGATCAGTGTAACGAGATAAACAAGATCTTGGAGACATGATGGACATTTAAGATTACACCTCTACTTAATGTAATTAAGTACTAACCTAAATGTACAAGCATTAATTGTATACAATTCAGGCCTAAAGCCTCCGGAAACGTATATCACAGATGGATGAAATGTATACATATATAAGTTTTCATGTTCATAACCCTCACATAACTTTTGTAAAAAAAATTGCAGGGAGATTGGGGAAAAAAAGAAATTCTGCCATTTGTTTTTTTAATTTCATTTTTACTTCGTTCAGCGTGCAGAATAAATACGATTCCGGCAATACCAAGTTTATACAGTTTTTTATGTTTTGCTATTTTTGTACACTTAAAACATTTCTTTTTTAAGGCCTCCTTCCCACGAACGGATTTACGCCGCGTAAATTCGCGGCAAAAATCCGCTGCGTTGCACCCTGCTATTAGGTTCTATTGAACCTAATAGCACAATGCTCACGATGCGTAATTCCACCGCGGAATTACGCACCGCGATTTCTCCCGTCCTCACCCGCAGCATGCTCTATTTTCTGCGGGTGAGGACGGGCTGTACGCGCTGACGGCTTCCATTGCAGTCAAAGTTTTCATGTTCATAACCCTCACAGTCCCCCATTTTGAAACAGTCCATCTTGAAAAGAGCCTTTGTAGTGGTACTATCAAGGGTGCTAAGCCACCCTTGCCGGTCTTTCTATCCTCTTCGCCGGATCCCCACTGTTGTTGCTCTTTTACGTATGACTGTTTTAACGATATCGTAGAGGGAGCGATTCCAGATAATTTGCTTGTCTCCGTATCCCACAGAATGTCCATAAATTGCAAACACTCAAAAGAATGAACAAAAGAAACAGTATTAGTAATGGGTGAAACATAAAATCCATCATCTTTTCCTGCTGTAGGTGACCATCCAGTAAAAATATCATACCAGTTATACTCTGTGTCTACCTGGATCTTAGTACCTATGCTGACCAACTTATCTCCTACCCATACATGTTTTTCTAATTCCATAAGGGAGAGGTTAGTAACATCCAAATTCTTTTGAAGGTGTTCAGTGTCTTTCATTAGTCTTACAATTCTACCCAAGGATACAGTCAGAGTTGTCATAGGGATAGCATCTGGATGCCAGTAGTACCTTAATGTTGCTTCAGCATCTGGCAAAAAGGTGTAAGTTTCTGTAAATCAATGTATCACCGACATGTTCTGTATACATCCAGACGATGGAGTGGTGAGATTATACATACTGGAGGTTTTAGTTTGGTTGGTAACAAAGCATATATATTGGGGGCCAACTTCTATCAGCATATAGATGAAGCCGGTAACACCGTCCAATCACATATGCTGACTGAAGGCTGTTGGAAACATGGCTCATATGCGGCTGTACTCCGTCCGCATGCTAGGCCATCCAGTGTTTCTTCACAGTTCTCTATACCATGGGTTTTATTTTCACTATCAATCATAGTACCTGTGAACTTGGGCAACCAATATTGTAAAGCATTTAGAGGCGGTCCGAACACCACAGGTAGTACTACAGACTTACACATCAGGCTTGTGTCCTTTACATCATAAAGTCATTTCCCCAGTGCTATACTCATCAGAGCATTCTACACCATCAGCCCCGGGCCGTATCCAAGATGCTACTGGAATTACATTCTTGAGAATATTTCTCCACAATTTTTCATTATTTGTCATCACATCTGACTGCTTTGTCCCTCTCGTAAATCATATATACATATTGCAGGCTACATTGTGTATAGTTCATGAATTTACTCATATTTACAAACAAATCCTTTTAAACTGCAAAACCAGATTAAAAAGCGTTAATACATCCTTATCATATCCTAATGCAAGACATCGGGGGAGGAACAAGGAAGGCATGCATTGTGCCTGAACATTTATCAATCTAGAAACATCCTGTCCTACCCCAGCCATTTTATTCTTCATCACTTCTAAATCTATAGAGTTCAGAACCCCTACACCTGTACCAATTCCCCCTAATAGGGTATCATACCATTTTCGTTTTCCTCTGGTGCAGGGTTTCATTGCCTGAAGAGAAATATTATAATGCACAATGGTTTTCTGGCTCTTTGTGGATGATAAGGGGTGTCAAATGCCTGGGAGTTACCCAGGGCAGACATGAAGTGTTGCATTATTTCACCTGTGAAATGTGTACCTCTATCTGACTCGATTACCTCTGGTACCCCGTATCTGCAGATTACCTTATTCATGAGCTTCTTTGCGGTTACCTGCTCATTTACTTTTGTAACAGGGTACGCCTCCAACCTGAAAAACATCAACAACAACAAGCACATATTCATACTTCCCAACACGTGGGAGCTGAATGTCGTCAATTTGCAATCCCTGAAATGGGTAGAGTGGTCCAGGCAAGTGCCTTTGTGGTCAGTTTACTTCTACCCTGTTGCTTACGGCATAGCTCATGCAAAATTGGACAAATGATGTAGCAGCTACAGAGGACCCAGGGGGCAACCCTTTCTCTCTCAAGCGTCAGTAGCATAGCTGCCTTCGATAGGTGAGTCTTTCTATGGATCAGCTGGGCCATCATGGGGTACAGGGATCGTGGTAGGCAAGTTCTACTGACTGTTTGCCATACGCCACCCTGTTCTACTGCTCCCATATTAGTCCATTTATCTTTTTCTT
Organism: Eleutherodactylus coqui; assembly: GCA_035609135.1. Lineage (NCBI taxonomy): Eukaryota > Metazoa > Chordata > Amphibia > Anura > Eleutherodactylidae > Eleutherodactylus > Eleutherodactylus coqui. Next base: position 246,229,431 of record CM069409.1, on the reverse strand, counting down.
TTTTGCTGGCTTGTGACTGTAATGTCTTTAGTACATCAATGTTCAAATTTTTATCAAAGTCCAAATCATAGTCTCTGACTTGTGCGGTCAGTATCTTCTTTTCTTCTTTCTTTCTCAGCTTAAGGACCACTGCTTTTGCGTTGAAGTCTGCGAGGGCGTTGCCTTTTACTTCTGCAGTGTTGGCTTCAGTATGAGCTTTCACCTTCAGGATTGCTACTTTGTCTGGTAGAAGTAGGGCTTTCATAAGGTACTGTACTGCTACACCATTCTTAATGGGTTGTCCTACAGAAGTTTAAAAGTGTCTGGCCTTCCATATTGGGCCGTAACCATGATCTATGCCGAATACATACCAGGAGTCAGTGTAAATGGTTACTTTCTGTCACTCTACACGCCTCAGTGAGGGCCTTCAGTTCCGCTTCTTGTACTGAGACATGCGGAGGCATTCTGCTTTTAGAGATCTTGTTGTGTGAACATCTGGTGTGGAGTCGTCAATCACCCTGGTACCATCTATAAAATGCAACTCAAAATATGTATTAACAAGGGGTTTCAATAACTCTTTAAAACGTAAACTTTCTTGTTGCATCAATGCTAGACAATCATGCTGATATTCTATTCCAAATAGATCATGTTCTTATTTGCAAAAATTTTTAAAAATAGCTGATCTGTAATACATAGATCACCTATGCATCCCCCTCCCCCATTTGATCACCTATGCCTCCCCCTCCCCCATTTGATCACCTATGCCTCCCCCTCCCCCATTTGAAACAGGATACTCGATTGGAAGAAGAGTAGCCGGGTTCACCATTGAAAAGAAATATTAAAGGGGGGGCATGAGCAAAGCACATTGCAACCTTATTTGACGAGCTAGAGACAGATGTTTAGGTTGTACTTGAGTGAGTATACTCTGGATGTCATGAGGGGTGAGAACCACTAGGGGGGGTAGTTCAGGACCAACTCAGAAGACTTGTCAACCATTACTTGTACTGCTGCCACCGCACAGACACAGGAGGGGGCTCCTCGAGCTACCGGATCCAATCTCATGGAGTAATACCCAAGTGGCCGTGGACGTCCTCGATGTTTTTGCATCAATACTGCTGTCGCATGAAAGGCCAGGGACGGCAGTATGAGACAAGTCCCAAAAAGGTGCGAAGCTTTGGCAGCAGAAGAAGATACAGAAATGGCTTGAACTGCAGCCCTGCGTCGTTCTGTGAGATGTCTGCCTTCTTGAGCTAGACAACAACCTTTTGTTTACAAAGCTGTAATTTTTCCTTTTTAAGCCTTGCAGCCATTTTCTGCTAAAAAAAATTTTTTTTAGAAGAGAAATGGATGCAGATTGACATGTTTCACATCCTCAGCACAAAGCGGAAGGTCATTAACATACTGCAACAGCACAGTCCCCTCAGGCGGAGTCCAAGCCTGCAGGACAGACTGGAATGCCTGGTTGTACATGTTTGGAGAATTCTGCATTCCTTGTAGCAGGACTGTCCAAGCATTTTTTGTTTTCTTTTAGCTTTACATAAATGCCCTTTTGTCTGAAAAAGGGCCGGAGATTCAGACTGTCTCCACTCTGGCTTATTATCTATGACCTTAGGGATTTCAATAGACCTTCTACAAAGGCCATACTAAGTACATGTTTACCCATCTCTTCTATGCCCCTATATCCTAGATCTGACAAACGTTGTTGAAGGGGGGGGGGGGGGGGGGCATAGAATTGTTTTACACTTTCTTCCTTCTCTTTGTGTGATATTAGAAAGAGACAAGGAGGATTCTCTCAATTTTTTTTTCTTTTTCCCCAATGTTTCAGACAAATGAAAAATATTTTACCACTTCTCAATTTTCTATGTTTAATTTTATGCCAATCTGTGCCACAATAGTTTTTCACATAATTTTAGATTATAGTTCCCACTGCCTTCCTTGTTTTACATCTGCTTCTATATCACCCTCCGCTCCCTGCATCTCTTTCTTGTCCTCATGCTTCCACTCACTAGCCTAGGATCTAGTGAGCATAGGCATAACCGGTTTGCACCGAGGAGCTCCGCAAGCAGGGCAGCTCTCTCTCCAATCCGGGTTCTGTTGTCCACAATGCCAGCAGGTCCATCCCTCCAGTCCAATGTTTGACCTTGGAGTGGATGACTTGGCATAGGGTGAGGAGGAGACGGTTGGAATTGAGATGAAGGAGGGGGTGAAGATGGAAGAGGGAACTAACCCGACAATGAGAGAACATCTTTGAATTCTTTTCTCATTTCATTTTCGGCTACTGAACAGTATATATATAATACAACATACTTCCTGTGTAGCCAAATATAACCAATTCTTAATTCACATTTCTTTGCAAAGACAAGTAGGTCTTCTAAAGCCCAGTACCCCCCACCCTTTGAAATTTATCTTATCTTCTATAGAACACAGAAACTTGTCCAGACAGATAGCAAAGCTGTATAACAGGTTCCACTGCCTGTGACCATCTTCTATTGTGTGTAAATAACCTGGGCTGTCTATTTAAGATTAACCCAGAATGTAATACACTTGCCCCCACCTTACAAAACTCCAAATTCACACTCACTAAGGGTTTTTTTTCATTAACTCATACACAGACTGATAAGTATATAAGTATATATGTGAAGTAGATACTGGGATTGTATTTACTGTACATCAGACTTCCCCACAGCGGATAAATCACATATATAAGAAGTACTCTTATTTACCGCTGTTTTTACGTGTTTTATCCAGTATAGGTTATCCAATGACAAACATAATACAACTTATGCCCATTTCTACCCACATACTGATATTCATCACACTGCGACCATTCAGCGGCCAATATATTATAGGGGGCTTTATTCCACCCTGGCATAATTAACAATTCATCAGATACTTCTTTGTTCTTAGCTACCGACATTTTCGTACTATTTCGGATTTTCTTAAACGGCGACATTTTCACACTATGCAAGATTATCACAAGAAATTCTTCAACTATCAGTTTATCAAAATTTTCCTTTAAAACAAACTAGTGTATTACTCTCTGCGTAATCCTGTTGACAGCGCTATTAATGTATTATTGCAAGGAGCAAGACTTAGTTCAAATTACGCTTTATAGAGAGTAAGACACTATAAAAGGATCATACTGTAGTGGCTAAGGAGGAGTTGACTGGGACCCCAATAAGTGGGATGGGGACCAATATTCATTTGCACTATTTTCTGTGCAGTCTTCCACACCTTATCCTCTTTACCAGCAGTATCACTAATAGCTGGCGGCTTATGTATACCAAGAGGCTTATTGTTTTTATTCTTTCACACACATAAAACAATTGTTTGTTTCACTATTTTCTGTGCAGTCATTTACACCTTATCCTCTTTACCAGCAGTATCACTAATGGCTGGCGGCTTATGTATACCAAGAGGCTTATTATTATTATTATTATTTTCTTTATACACTCTTCAAATAAAATACTGTTGTTAATTGAAAATGATACACTTTAAATAGAACTTTTGCTATTAATTTGACTAAAGTACTTATCAGGTGTTTCAAGTACACAATTATCTCATATTAATATCTTAATTCAATATTCAAATTAACACAACTCAATATTTTTGAATTCCACATATTCCACGAAACTGTATATACATATATACACTGTGGTAATCCTGGGCTATTATCTCACACAACTAGTCTCAGGAATAAAATTAGATGCCCCTCCTTTGGTCACTCCATTTGTTCAAGTGAGAGACTTAACATGGAGTCTAAGAGTGACCTTCACTCTATACATTACCACAATATACATATATATACACCAACATCCACTTAAAATGGAGACACACTTCTCACCTAGGCTGGACTGTGTGGAGGGTGGAGCAAGACCTGTTCCTATTGTTCTTCCCTCCCATCTCCTTACATCACCTAGCTCCACCCCCTGTGGTCTGGCTCAGCATTTGGTCATTTTTGCTTCATTTCGTTTCTGGTTACCGGACAGTATACACCATATAACACAGTCTAACTCTCATACAGGTCCTTCCATTTATACACACACATAAAACATTTGCATGTCAGTTACTACTTTTTAAGTGTCAGTACTTCCTCACTTGTCTAAAAGTGTCGGTACTTCCCAACCCTGCTTATTTCCCCCCGTCTCAACTTCTTCTTTTATACCTATAAGAGGCTCCCATCAGGGATTTTATCCCCTGAAAATTTTAGGCTTCCCTGGTACAATTTATACCATGCCTTCCAGAGATCGGCAAGAGGGTTTCATATTCTGTACACTGACCATGCAAAGTAACAAATAAAGACAATAACAGTTAAACACCCGCACAGCATATTCAGCCCACCATATGGATTCTTAAAAGCTTGAAGATTTATAAGAGGCATGCACTTCTTACCCCTCGGACAGGAAAGGAGCAGCCAGGAAGCACGGATAGATTGTGGCAAGATAAAGCCTTACCTTACTGCGCAGTTTTTGTCAATCCGTGGTTCCGAGTGGCTCCTTATCCCATCTGGGTCCGGGGGGGTTCGAGGTGTAGGTGGTCCTCTTGTTCCATCAAGCCCCACGTTCTGGGCACCAATTAATGTTAGGGATAAATCCATGTTACGTTAGTATGCTGTGGGGTTCCAAATCAGAGGTGGTTATGGCGGCCACCGTGAGAAAGCAATAGACACAGGCATCACGGTCGTGTCTTAGAGCAATCTGAGTTTATTGTGTACATTGCCTTATTCTTATACAAAAATAAATAGGCGTATCCAAGTGTCGTCCGAATCAAAGGCTAGTGTTACAGACGTTGAACTGCTATACAAAGGTCGACCTGCTTTACTGGTTAAACATAGACTTCTTGTCTGGTGTCTTGATTCCAATCTACATTTTAATCACATGCCCTACCTAGACAGTAGTCAAGAACAAAGCATTCCACACAACCTTTTGATCAGTGTAACGAGATAAACAAGATCTTGGAGACATGATGGACATTTAAGATTACACCTCTACTTAATGTAATTAAGTACTAACCTAAATGTACAAGCATTAATTGTATACAATTCAGGCCTAAAGCCTCCGGAAACGTATATCACAGATGGATGAAATGTATACATATATAAGTTTTCATGTTCATAACCCTCACATAACTTTTGTAAAAAAAATTGTAGGGAGATTGGGGAAAAAAAGAAATTCTGCCATTTGTTTTTTTAATTTCATTTTTACTTCGTGCAGCATGCAGAATAAATACGATTCCGGCAATACCAAGTTTATACAGTTTTTTATGTTTTGCTATTTTTGTACACTTAAAACATTTCTTTTTTAAGGCCTCCTTCCCACGAACGGATTTACGCCGCGTAAATTCGCGGCAAAAATCCGCTGCACTGCACCCTGCTATTAGGTTCTATTGAACCTAATAGCACAATGCTCACGATGCGTAATTCCACCGCAGAATTACGCACCACGATTTCTCCCGTCCTCACCCGCAGCATGCTCTATTTTCTGCGGGTGAGGACGGGCTGTTTGCGCTGACGGCTTCCATTGCAGTCAATGGAAGCCGCCCGTTCACGCTATCTCCCGCTGCAACCAGCGGGAGATAGCGTAAAAAAAAGCGATCAAAAAGTCGTATGTATTCCAAATTAGTGCTAACATAAACTATTTGGCATGCCACAAAAAGTGAGCCCTTGCTAAACTACGGCGACAGAAAAATAAAAAAGTTATTGCGTGCAGAAGATGCAGCAGAAAATAATTTTTAAAAATTAAATGTCTTTGAAAAAAAATACAAGTAGTACAGCAAAAAGAAAAACTATACAAGTTTGGTATCGTAGCAATCGTACCAACCCATAGAATAAAGTTATCAGGGCATTTTTGTTGCAGTTTGTTCGCCGTAGAAACAAGACGCACTGAAAGATGGTGGAATGTCATTTTCTTTTCAGTTTACTCCACTCAGAATTTTGCAAAGGTTTTTCAGTACATTATATGGTACTTTAAATAGCACCATTGAAAAATACAACTCGTCCCGCAAAAAACAAGCCCTCATACAGCGACGTCGATGGATAAATAAAGGAGTTATGATTTTTTTAAACGGGGGAAGGAATAAAAGAAAAGAGGGAAAAAAGGGGGGGGCCGAAACAATATGGGGTTAAATAATGTACTGACTTCCTTCTCTGGGTCATAACGATGCAGGGATATCACATGTGTAATTTTGTTTTTAATTTTTTACAAAGTTAAAGGGAGAAAAGTGTTTTTCTTTTTTTTTTTCTTTTTAGAAACTTTTTCTTTCTTCAGTGGACTTCCACAGAGACTCATCAGGACCCCCTGATCACATTGCAAGAGTCCGATGGTAACAGCCCCATTACATGCTGCAGTCGGATAGACTGCGGCATGTAAAGCGTTAACACAGCAGAGATCAGAGGTTTTCTCCATTCTCTGCTGTGTCAGAGCTGGTGCCCAGCTATCCTCCGACAGAGGGAGCCACCTCCCTCTGTCAGCCATTTACATGCTGCGGTCTCTTGTAGATCGGAAATTTTCTCTATTCTCTGCTGTAAGAGCAGGTGCCTGGCTATCCTCTGACAGCCAAGCACTAGCTCTCCCTGCCACAGAGACCATGGGCTGGCTTCTGACAAGCAGATGGTCTCCATAGGCAACCTGTAAACAAAAGCAGTGCAGGAGTTTGAAATTAGAAGCAGGAGATTGCCGGCAGATCGGAAATATCTTCTGCTTCTTATTTCAAAGTCCTGCACTGCTCTGTATGGGTCTGTGCAGGCAGAGCACACTGCTACAGCTTATAGCAATGTGCTCTGCAGGTCCCATAGTGAAACATAGCCCGGAAATGACTATGGGCAGTGGAACTCGTCCCGGAAAATTTCCGGGCGTGCCACTCAAGGGGTTAAATGGGCAATTTTTTACACGTGGATTGGAATAGCTTTAGGTCTTTAATAAATGCTAGATGCAGTAATAGGGGATGTCTATGTGGAGGGGAACGAAGTCACGTCTTAGTAACACAATTGTAGGTTGTCACAGGGCACATATGATTCTGAGGTGTGTCAATGTTTATAACAGCCCACGCCTTTAGAGAAGTTGATTTAGTGGATTATAGACAAGTGAAGCAAGCTTATAATAGAAGAGAAAAACTGAAGTATTGTGATTAACATATAACTAGAGATGAGCGAATGTATTCGTCCGAGCTTGATATTCGTGTGAATATTAGGGTGTTCGGGATGTTCGTTATTCGTAACGAACACCATGCAGTGTTCTGGTTACTTTCACTTTCCTCTCTGAGACGTTAGCGCGCTTTTCTGGCCAATTGAAAGACAGGGAAGGCATTACAACTTCCCCCTGTGATGTTCAAGCCCTATACCACCCCCCTGCTGTGAGTGGCTGGGAAGATCAGATGTCACCCGAATATGAAAGTCGGCCCCTCCCGCGGCTCGCCTCAGATGCCTTGTGAGTTAGATGAGGGACAGTGCTGCTGGTACCGGAGCTGCTGTAGGGAGAGAAATCGCAGTTAGTGTAGTCTTCAAGAACCCCAAAGGTCCTTATTAGGGCCAGTAATACCTGTGTGTTGGCTGCTGATAGCAGTGACTTTTTTTTTTTTTTTCTCAAAATCGCCTCTGCAGAGCGTTGCACCCGGCATTAGGGACAGAAGTGTTGGATAGGCAGGGAGAGTGTTAGGAGTGAGTGTAGCCTTCAAGAACCTCAACGGTCCTTTCTAGGGCCATATTTAACCGTGTGCAGTACTGTGCTGGCTGCTGTTAGCTGTGCTGCATATTTTTTTTTCTTCTCAAAATCGCCTCTGCAGAGCATTGCACCCTCCATTGATACTACAGGGAAAGAATTGTGTAGGCAGGGCCACAACACAGTTATTATTCATTGAATATACGCAGTGGGTCCTTTTGGTGTAAAAACAAGTGAAAACAAATCTATTTGTCCTGCCTCTGTCCGTCCTAAGGGCTGTGGACACGTGTGAGCTGCGTGTACAACGTTAAAAAATCAGACTCACCCAACTACGTTTTACTGCTGGCTTCGCCATTTGCTTTCCTTAATTGGGAAAAAAATACCTGCTCTGCCACAGTTAATAACTCTGCTACCCTCAAGTTCTGTGACACATTAGCAGGGACACAGCACAGTTATTAAACTTCTCATGTTCATTGAATATACGCAGTGGGTCCTTTTGGTGTAAAAACAAGTGAAAACAAATGTATTTGTCCTGCCTCTGTCCGTCCTAAGGGCTGTGGACACGTGTGAGCTGCGTGTACAACGTTAAAAAATCAGACGCACCCAGCTACGCTTTACTGCTGGCTTCGCCATTTGCTTTCCTTAATTGGGAAAAAAAATACCTGCTCTGCCACAGTTAATAACTCTGCTACCCTCAAGTTCTGTGACACATTAGCAGGGCCACAGCACAGTTATTAAACTTCTCATGTTCATTGAATATACGCAGTGGGTCCTTTTGGTGTAAAAACAAGTGAAAACAAATGTATTTGTCCTGCCTCTGTCCGTCCTAAGGGCTGTGGACACGTGTGAGCTGCGTGTACAACGTTAAAAAATCAGACGCACCCAGCTACGCTTTACTGCTGGCTTCGCCATTTGCTTTCCTTAATTGGGAAAAAAATACCTGCTCTGCCACAGTTAATAACTCTGCTACCCTCAAGTTCTGTGACACATTAGCAGGGCCACAGCACAGTTATTAAACTTCTCATGTTCATTGAATATACGCAGTGGGTCCTTTTGGTGTAAAAACAAGTGAAAACAAATCTATTTGTCCTGCCTCTGTCCATCCTAAGGGCTGTGGACACGTGTGAGCTGCGTGTACAACGTTAAAAAATCAGACGCACCCAGCTACGCTTTACTGCTGGCTTCGCCATTTGCTTTCCTTAATTGGGAAAAAAATACCTGCTCTGCCACAGTTAATAACTCTGCTACCCTCAAGTTCTGTGACACATTAGCAGGGCCACAGCACAGTTATTAAACTTCTCATGTTCATTGAATATACGCAGTGGGTCCTTTTGGTGTAAAAACAAGTGAAAACAAATCTATTTGTCCTGCCTCTGTCCGTCCTAAGGGCTGTGGACACGTGTGAGCTGCGTGTACAACGTTAAAAAATCAGACGCACCCAGCTACGCTTTACTGCTGGCTTCGCCATTTGCTTTCCTTAATTGGGAAAAAAATACCTGCTCTGCCACAGTTAATAACTCTGCTACCCTCAAGTTCTGTGACACATTAGCAGGGACACAGCACAGTTATTAAACTTAGATAATTCATTCACTAGAGGCAGTGGGGCCTTTTGTTTTCAAAAAAGGGATAAAATTATATTTGGCCTGCAGTCTTGCGCCAATTTATTTCCTGCCTGTGAAATCAAATCACTGGTAATACAGCATGCTGAGGGGTAGGGGTAGGCCTAGAGGACGTGGACGCGGCCGAGGACGCGGAGGGCCAAGTCAGGGTGTGGGCACAGGCCGAGCTCCTGATCCAGGTGTGTCGCAGCCGACTGCTGCGCGATTAGGAGAGAGGCACGTTTCTGGCGTCCCCACATTCATCGCCCAATTAATGGGTCCACGCGGGAGACGGTTATTAGAAAATGAGCAGTGTGAGCAGGTCCTGTCCTGGATGGCAGAAAGTGCTTCGAGCAACCTATCGTCCACCCGCAGTTCTGCGCCGTCCACTGCTGCAAATCCGAATCCTCTGTCTGCTGCTGCTCCTCCTTCCTCCCAGCCTCCTCACTCCACTACAATGACACATGCTCAGGAGCGGGAAGACTCCCCGGAACTGTTCTCTGGCCCCTGCTCAGATTGGGCAGCAGTGGTTCCTCTCCCACCAGAGGAGTTTATCGTCACTGATGCCCAACCATTGCAAAGTTCCCGGGGTCCGGGGGATGAGGCTGGGGAATTCCGCCAACTGTCTCAAGAACTTTCTGTGGGTGAGGAGGATGATGACGATGAGACACAGTTGTTTTGCAGTCAGGTAGTAGTGAGGGCAGTAAGTGCGAGGGAGGAGCGCACAGAGGATTCGGAGGAAGAGCAGCAGGACGATGAGGTGACTGACCCCACCTGGTGTGCAATGCCTACACAGGACAGGTCTTCAGAGGGGGAGGCAGGGGCAGCAGCAGGGCAGGTTGCAAGAGGCAGTGCGGTGTCCAGGGGTAGAGGCAGGGCCAGACCGAATAATCCACCAACTGTTTCCCAAAGCGCACCCTCGCGCCATGCCACCCTGCAGAGGCCGAGGTGCTCTAAGGTCTGGCAGTTTTTCACAGAGACGCCTGACGACCGACGAACAGTGGTGTGCAACCTTTGTCACGCAAAGCTCAGCCGGGGAGCCAACACCAACAGCCTCACCACCACCAGCATGCGCAGACATATGATGGCCAAGCACCCCACAAGGTGGGACGAAGGCCGTTCACCGCCTCCGGTTTGCACCCCTGCCTCTCCCCCTGTGCCCCAACCTGCCACTGAGATGCAACCCCCCTCTCAGGACACGGGCACTACCGCCTCATGGCCTGCACCCACACCCTCACCTCCGCTGTTCTCGGCCCCATCCACCAGTGTAGTTCAGCGCACCGTCCAGCCGTCGCTTGCGCAACTGTTGGAGCGCAAGCGCAAGTACGCCGCCACGCACCCGCACGCTCAAACGTTAACCGTCCGCATAGCAAAATTCATCAGCCTTGAGATGCTGCCGTATAGGGTTGTGGAAACGGAGTCCTTCAAAAGTATCATGGAGGCGGCGGCCCCGCGCTACTCAGTTCCCAGTTGCCACTACTTTTCCCGATGTGCCGTCCCAGCCCTGCACGACCACGTCTCCCGCAACATTGTACGCGCCCTCACCAATGCGGTTACTGCCACGGTCCACTTAACAACGGACATGTGGACAAGCACAGGCGGGCAGGGCCACTACATCTCCCTGACGGCACATTGGGTGAATTTAGTGGAGGCTGGGACAGAGTCAGAGCCTGGGACCGCTCACGTCCTACCCACCACCAGAATTGCGGGCCCCAGCTCGGTGGTGGTATCTGCGGAGGTGTATGCTTCCTCCACTAAAGCACCCTCCTCCTCCTCCGCAACCTCTGTCTCGCAATCAAGATGTGTTAGCAGCAGCATGTCGCCAGCAGTCGGTGTCGCGCGGTGTGGCAGCACAGCGGTGGGCAAGCGTCAGCAGGCCGTGCTGAAACTACTCAGCTTAGGAGATAAGAGGCACACGGCCCACGAACTGCTGCAGGGTCTGACACAGCAGACCGACCGCTGGCTTGCGCCGCTGAGCCTCCAACCGGGCATGGTCGTGTGTGACAACGTCTTTAATTTGGTGGTTCAGCGCTTTCTGAAAAGCTACCCACGCTTGTCAGACCTGCTCGTAAAGGCGCGCCGGCTCTGCGCACATTTCCGCAAGTCCCACACGGACGCTGCCACCCTGCGCACCCTGCAACATCGCTTTAAGCTGCCAGTGCACCGACTGCTGTGCGACGTGCCCACACGGTGGAACTCTACGCTCCACATGTTGGCCAGGCTCTATGAACAGCGTAGAGCTATAGTCGAATTCCAACTCCAACATGGGTGGCGCAGTGGGAGTCAGCCTCCTCAATTCTTTTCAGAAGAGTGGGCCTGGTTGGCAGACATCTGCCATGTCCTTGGTAATTTTGAGGAGTCTACCCAGGTGGTGAGCGGCGATGCTGCAATCATTAGCGTCACCATTCCTCTACTATGCATCTTGAGAAATTCCCTGCAAAGCATAAAGGCGGCTGCTTTGCGCTCGGAAACGGGGGCGGTGGAAGACAGTATGCCGCTGGATAGTCAGGGCACCCTCCTGTCTATTTCTCAGCGCGTACAGGAGGAGGAGGAGGAGCATGAGGAGGATGAGGAGGAGGGGGAAGAGACAGCTTGGCCCGCTGCTGACGGTACATCCTTTCAGCGTGTATGGCCTGAGGAGGAGGAGGAGGAGGAGGATCCTGACGGTACTGACGGTACATCCTTTCAGCGTGTATGGCCTGAGGAGGAGGAGGAGGAGGAGGAGGAGGAGGAGGATCCTGAAAGTGATCTTCCTAGTGAAGACAGCCATGTGTTGCGTACAGGTACCCTGGCACACATGGCTGACTTCATGTTAGGATGCCTTTCTCGTGACCCTCGCGTTGCACGCATTCTGGCCACAACGGATTACTGGGTGTACACACTGCTCGACCCACGCTATAAGGAGAACCTGCCCACTCTCATTCCCGAAGAGGAAAGGGGTTCGAGAGTGTTGCTATACCACAGGACCCTTGCGGACAAGCTGATGGTAAAATTCCCAGCCGACAGCGCTAGTGGCAGAAGGCGCAGTACCGAGGGCAAGGTAGCAGGGGAGGTGCGGAGATCGAGCAGCATTTACATCCCAGGCAGTGCAACAGTCTTTAAGGGCCTGGACAGCTTTATGGCTCCCCACCAAGACTGTGTCACCGCTCCCCAGTCAAGGCTGAGTCGGCGGGAGCACTGTAAAAGGATGGTGAGGGAGTACGTAGCCGATCGCACGACCGTCCTCCGTGACGCCTCTGCCACCTACAACTACTGGGTGTCGAAGCTGGACACGTGGCCTGAACTAGCGCTGTATGCCCTGGAGGTGCTTGCTTGTCCTGCGGCTAGCGTCTTGTCGGAGAGGGTGTTTAGTGCGGCTGGGGGAATCATCACAGATAAGCGTACCCGCCTGTCAACCGACAGTGCCGACAGGCTTACACTCATCAAGATGAACAAAGGCTGGATTTCACCAGACTTCTCTTCTCCACCAGCGGACAGCAGCGATACGTAAGCAATACGTAGGCTGCACCCGCGGATGGAAGCTACGTTCTCTCTCACCATCCAAAACGGGGACATTTCTGCTTCATCAATCTGTGTCTAATATTCCTCCTCCTCCTCCTGCTCCTCCTCCTGAAACCTCACATAATCACGCTGAACGGGCAATCTTTCTTAGGGCCACAAGGCTCACTCAAATAATTTTTCTGAACAATTTTTATAAGTTTCAATGCGCTTAAAAGCGTTGGAACTTTAACTTGAACCAATTTTTCGTTACACTGGGCTGCCTGCAGGCCTAGTTACCACTTAAGCCACATTAACCAAAGCGATTAATGGGTTTCACCTGCCCTCTTGGCTGGCCATGGCCAATTTTTTGGATGTACATTGGTACTGTTGATACAGCAATTTTTGTGGGCCCTCGCCTACAGTGTAATCAAATTAATTTTTAGCCCACCTGCATTACAGCTGACGTTACCTCAGCTGTGTTGGGCAATGCAATGGGATATTTCTATGTACCGCCGGTGGCTTCCTGGCACCCACCCATGCTGTGGGTCCACAGGGAATTATAAATGCATGTGTTTCCACTTGTAAAGAACCCCAGTCTGACTGGGGCATGCAGTGTGGGCCGAAGCCCACCTGCATTAAGCACGACATTACTACCTCAGCTGTGTTGGGCAATGCAATGGGATATTTCTATGTACCGCCGGTGGCTTCCTGGCACCCACCCATGCTGTGGGTCCACAGGGAATTATAAATGCATGTGTTTCCACTTGTAAAGAACCCCAGTCTGACTGGGGCATGCAGTGTGGGCCGAAGCCCACCTGTATTACGCACGACATTACTACCTCAGCTGTGTTGGGCAATGCAATGGGATATTTCTATGTACCGCCGGTGGCTTCCTGGCACCCACCCATGCTGTGGGTCCACAGGGAATTATAAATGCATGTGTTTCCACTTGTAAAGAACCCCAGTCTGACTGGGGCATGCAGTGTGGGCCGAAGCCCACCTGCATTAAGCACGACATTACTACCTCAGCTGTGTTGGGCACTGCAATGGGATATTTTTGTGTACCGCCGGTGGGTTCCAGGGAGCCACCCATGCTGTGGGTCCACAGGGACTTCACAATAGGGAGTTGTACCTGCCTGTGTCTATGAATTAAAAACCGCGGTCTGACTGGGGCATGCAGACACCTTGACAGAATGAATAGTGTGTGGCACATAGGTTCCCCATTGCTATGCCCACGTGTGCAGCTCCTGATGGCGGTGGCACAGGATTCTATTTCTCATTGCTTCTGTACAGCATTGTGGGCTATCGCCCCGCCACTTTTAAAGAGGGTCGCTGCCTAGCCGTGCCAACCTCTGCAGTGTGTGCCTGCGGTCCCTCGTCATGGCAGACGCACTTCTAAATAGACATGAGGGTGGTGTGGCATGAGGGTAGCTGAAGGCTGCGCAGGGACAGTTTGGTGTGCGCTGTGGGGGGAGGGGGTGCGGTTGGACAGCATGTAACCCAGGAGAAGTGTCAGTGGAGTGTCATGCAGGCAGTGATTGTGCTTTGTTGGAGGTAGTGTGGTGCTTAGCAAAGGTATGCCATGCTAATGAGGGCTTTTCAGAAGTAAAAGTTGTTGGGAGGGGGGGGGGGGGGCACTCTTGCCGGTATTGTGGCTTAATAGTGGGACCTGTGAACTTGAGATGCAGCCCAACATGTAGCCCCTCGCCTGCCCTATCCGTTGCTGTGTCGTTCCCATCACTTTCTTGAATTGCCCAGATTTTCACACATGAAAACCTTAGCGAGCATCGGCGAAATACAAAAATGCTCCGGTCGCCCATTGACTTCAATGGGGTTCGTTATTCGAAACGAACCCTCGAACATCGCGGGAAGTTCGTTTCGAATAACGAACACCCGAGCATTTTGGTGTTCGCTCATCTCTACATATAACCCATGACAGTTTTAGAAAGGAATTGTGTATTCAATGGGTGAAAACCGTGTATTGCACATGTAATTTTAAATGGACTAGAAACATAAAATTGATTACTTTATATGGTGATTCATCCTATTGTAAAGCTTTTTTGATTATAAGTATATGCTCTTAAATAGCAAACTATGGATAAATCAAAAGTACTCGAGAAATAACCAAAAATCAAAAGACTGAATTGCACACACTTCTTGAATTTGCAAAAGGTCACCTTTCACACCTCACCATTATTCTCCAGTAGACTCAATCACCAGCCCCTTTACTTTAATCACTCTATGCCAGACTGATGTTTTCACACTTTGATTGGTAAAGACTAGACTTCCCGAAACGTTGCTTGGATTTACTGTGAATATCTGATACATCTACAAGGCTAAAGGCCCTTTTACATGCAAGGATTATCGCTAATAAATGTGTTCAAACGGCCAAAAGTAAGAATTAATTGTTCTGTGTAAACGTGGGCAGTCGTGCACTTTTCTTTTAACGATGGATTTCAGCCTGCACAAAATCCATCGTTGAAGCCACTGGTAGACTGTGCGAATATCTTCATTTATATGCATTTCTCTCCATCTTTCAAAAGACTCCATGATGGATTTGTTTATCTTGCATACACAATGAGTTCATTGATTATTATGAAAGGCAAATAGATGACTGGGGAGAACAATGGAATCTCGCTGGGCAGATAATCACTCACAAAAAAGGCCAATTTACCCGTAACGATTATCGCTCAAAATTTGCTCATAAGCCATCGTTTGAGCGATAATTGTTGTGTGGAAATGCTGCCTTCTTTCACTCTTCGTCTGAACAATGATTTTTAGCTGAGCAAAAAATCCATTGTGCAGCTGGAGAGACTATAACACAGATTGCGTGCTGTGTTTACTTTACATGGTGCTGTATTCACCACAGGAGCGCTGATTACATTGTATTTAGCTTGCAGCCCCATGGCAGAACACAGGAGCTGAATGCAGAGAGCAGACCACATGTTTTTAAGCATACAGGTCCGGAGGAGGCTCATTTACATGCAAATGAAGGTGATAACCTGCTAATGGACATAAGCGTCCATGGTTGCAGCATTATGGACAGACCCCAGCTACATTTCAGTAGCAGCAGTGTAGGCAGAGCCCAGAAACATTTCAGTAGTAACAGTTTAGACAGACCCCAGTAACATTTCATTTGCAGCAGTATAGACAGACCCCAGTAACATTTCATTTGCAGCAGTATGACAGACCCCAGTAACATTTCATTTGCAGCGATATAGACAGACCCCAGTAACATTTCATTTGCAGCAGTATAGACAGGCCCCAGTAACATTTCAGTAGCAGCAGTATAGACAGAGCCCAGTAAAATTTCAGTAGTAACAGTATAGACAGACCCCAAAAACATTTCAGCTACATCAGTATAGTCAAACCGCAGTTATATTTCAGTAGCAGCAGTGTAGGCAGAGCCCAGTAACATTTCAGTAGCAACAGTATAGACAGACCTCAGTAACATTTCAGTAGTAACAGTATAGACAGAGCCCAGTAACATTTCAGTAGTAACAGTATAGACAGAGCACAATAACATTTCAGTAGTAACAGTATAGACAGACCCCAGTAACATTTCATTTGCAGCAGTGTAGGATGAGCCCAGTAACATTTTTTAGGAGCAGAAGTATAGGCAGACCGAAATAACATTTCTGTTGCAGAAGTAAAGGCAGACCCCTGTAGCATTACTGTGGCAAGAGTGTAGGCCAACCCCTGACACATTGGTGTACCATGAGTGTTGGCGAAGGCCAGAAAAATACTTGGATTACAGTGTAGGCAAGGGACCAAAAAATTGCTGTACCAACAGTACAAATGTACCCCAGAAAAATTGCTCAACCCAGAGGGCAGGTGAAACCCATTAATATTGTAGCTTACTGTGGCTTAATTTGTAGCAGAGCCTGGAAGCAGCCCTGTTAAAAAAATTGGTTTATGTTGAAGTTGCAATGCTTTAGTTATAAACCTAGAAATATTGTTTGACAAAAGTTATATGAGCCTTTTGGGCCGCAGAAAAATTGGCGGTGTAAAAAATTTTTGAATTATTGGCATGCAGTTGGAGGGAAACAGCGCTTATGTTGCGCAAACTGCACCCAGGAAAAAAATTATACAGAAGCCTGTGAGCAGGCCTAGCTGTGCAATATGCAATACTGATACACCTGAACTGACAGCAGCCACGCTGTGAAATGCAGAGAGTCACAGCTAGCCGTAAGAAGTATTTTTTTATTTTTCGGAAATGCAATGCAGGCTATATAGCATCTATCTGAGTTTCCCTCTATCGGGGACTGTCGCCGTCCGCTGTGCGTGCAGATGATGGCAGACACACGGCGGTGTAAAAAATTTTTGAATTATTGGCATGCAGTTGGAGGGAAACAGAGCTTATTTTACGCAAACTGCACCCAGGAAAAAAATTATACAGCAGCCTGCGAGCAGGCCTAGCTGTGCAATAGTGAGGTACTACAACTGCCAGCAGCCACGGAGTTAAATGCACACGGTCACAGATAGCCCTAAACAGGAGCTTTTTTGGGGTACTTGTTGACAGGATCCTACAGTAGCACTGTCCCTGCCTCACCAATACTGCCCCTATACTCTGTATAATTGGCTGCAGACTGAGAATGCAATAGTCTGCAGAGCCCAAGATGAAGAAAAAAAATTGGTGCAAAACTGCTTCTAGCAGCCACAACAGTAATGCACACGGTAAGATGTGGCCCTAAGAAGGACCGTTGGGGTTCTTCTAGGCAGGATTGCACACCACTCACCAATACTTCCCCTATACTACGTAGTAAAGACTGCAGCCTGAGAACGCTATTGCCTGCACGCCCGATATAAAAAAAAAATTTGCAAAACTGCTCCCAGCAGCCACAACAGTAATGCACACGGTCAGATGTGGCCCTAAGAAGGACCGTTGGGGTTTTTGAAGATGCTAATACTCTCCCTATAGCAGCAGCAGCACTCTCCCTAATCTCTGCCAGCGTGTGTCTGAGGTGAGCAGCAGGTGGGGCTGCCTTATATACTCAGCGGTCACTTGATCTCGCCAGCCACTCACTGCAAGGGGGTGGGATAGGGCTGGAACATCACAGGAAGAAGTTGTAATGCCTTCCCTGCATGTCTATTGGCCAGAAAATGGCGCAAAACTTTCAGGGAAGGAAATGGAATTAACTCGAGTACCGCGTGGTGGTAATCTCGAATAACGAGTATCTCGAACACTCTAATACTCGAACGAGCATCAAGCTCGGACGACTATGCTCGCTCATTTCTATTTATGTTGCAATCAGCTTGATAGTAAGCTATCTCTAAGGCCTCAGCATGTAAACCACGCTGCTATAGGAAACAATAGGTTGCTATGGAAGCGCTCACAAGAACAGACAGCGAGTGCCGATTCACCTGTCAGCTCCATGGTGTGCGCTGTCCAGGGTGCTTACCATAGGCTCCTAAGAGAGCCGTGGAAGCAGGCTGCTTGCACCATGGATGTGTGCCCTGGCTGCTTCACAAAACTAGAAGCCGCCTGGTCACGCTATGTTTTCAGGATGACAGCAGCGTGGTTTACATGTTGCTTAGCAGAGTGTGAACCACACTCATCTGACCTCGGCCTTAGGAGCAGGTAATCTGCGGTAACAACTGCTGATTGATAACATAGCATGTCATGCTGGATTTTATATGAGCTAAATATGTAGTCACTCTTAAAGGAATTATCCCTATGGATAGGACATTGTCTGTTAAAATGATCTATTTAGGACATTTTGACCTTATTTTGGGAAATTACCAACTCTAGATGATCCTATATATACTCTTTGTAAAAACAAATCTAGCCCCTAGAAGAAGTTTTCAATTTGCTACAAAACTCAGCATGTAGTTACATCTCAGGCAGATATACAAATGACTGGCATTGAGGCCCTAAAAGTGGTTCCACCCATGACCTATAAAAAGGCTGTCAGAGGCTCCTTGTGTGTAGTGACCTCTTCTTCTGCTTGTGTGGACCACTAGACGCCTCTACAATGCAACAAAGAGATTTGGCCCAGTTAACAGAGTTTGAGAAGGGGGTTTATTATTGGAATGTGAGAAGCTGGATGGTCGTATTGATGAATTGCCAGCACCTGGGCCGTTCTAAACAGACTGTTAGGAGGTGTTGGGACCTGTGCATGTGTGAGGGCACACAAGGTGACTGGGCTCAGGACGCTCCTACAGACCACCATTGGAGAGGAGCGTCTGACCAGACTGTTAGCAGGTGTTGGGACCAGTGGATAGGGGCACACAAGGTGACTGGGCTCAGGACGCTCCTACAGACCACCATTGGAGAGGAGCATCTGACCAGACTGTTAGGAGGTGTTGGGACCAGTGGATATGGGCACACAAGGTGACTGGGCTCAGGACACTCCTACAGACCACCAGTAGAGAGGAGCGTCTGACCAGACTGTTAGTTGGTGTTGGGGACCAGTGGATGTGTGAGGGCACACAAGATGAAAGGGTCGTCTGATCCTCTGACAAGCATAAAGAGCTCTAATTGTTTCATTGTCCACCATCTAGAGACAGGTGGCGCCACTGTTGTAGTCTCATGTATCTGTCAGAACCATTTCCAGGCACTTAGCTGAGGGACATTTGGTCTCACAGTGCCCATTACTTCTAAGGCCTTTGACAGTCACTCACCATCACCTCTGCTCTGGTTTAGTTTGGGCACCAATGACATCCGTGTTTCTGTGTGTAAACCTAGGGGTGAGCGCCGCAGTCCTGCCTTTGCTGTGGAGCGTCAGAATTATCACTAATAGAACATGTATGGGAACATCTGGGACACCAATTTTGACAGTCTATAAGTTGGCACAATCCAGAGGATCAGTTCTTACAAGGAATGTATCACCTACATTTGTTTTACTAGCCAGTGAAACAGTTTCCATTTTTCTAAGCTGCTTTTATTTTCTGACTGTAGTATTTTTATTCTATTGCCTGGACATAACTATGGGGGCTGCTATCTCGCTGGAGCAGCAGTTAACAGCATCTAGAGATGCTTCACAGCATTCTCATGGACATGGGAACCTATAGACAACAGATGACTCATGACTACAGTGGGAGAGTGTTCCAGGCATATTTTGTTGCATGTGCAGAGGTCATTGTTAAGAGAGGGGGAGGAGGTGAGCTGTGACCATCTCCTATTGTGACTGGTGGATCCTGTCATCTATATAAATGTATTATCTCTCTCAGATATAGAGATGAATGCTGAAACGTTTCCAGAGGCTCAGTGTTAAAATTGCAGGATATTAGGATTTTTTTAAATAGACTTTAAAATTGAAAAAGAAAAAAATAATAATTAGAGATGAGCGAGCACCAAAATGCTCGGGTGCTCGTTACTCGGGACGAAATTATCGCGATGCTCGAGGGTTTGTTTCGAGTTACGAACCCCATTGAAGTCAATGGGCAACCCAAACATTTTTGTATATCGCCGATGCTCGCTAAGGTTTCCATTTGTGAAAATCTGGGCAATTCAAGAAAGTGATGGGAATGACACAAAAACGGATAGGGCAGGCGAGGGGCTACATGTTGGGCTGCATCTCAAGTTCCCAGGTCCCACTATTAAGCCACAATAGCGGCAAGAGTGCCCCCCCCCCCTCCCAACAATTTTTTCTTCTGAAAAGCCCTCATTAGCATGGCATACCTTAGCTAAGCACCACACTACCTCCAACAAAGCACAATCACTGCCTGCATGACACTCCGCTGCCACTTCTCCTGGGTTACATGCTGCCCAACCCCCTTCCCCCGCACGAAGAAGAACACTAGAAGAACACTAGAAGAACATTTCTGTGGCAAGTGTATAGGCAGACCCCAGTAACATTTCTGTAGCAAGAGTATAGGCAGACCCCTGAAACATTTCTGCAGTAAGAGTATATGGGAACACCGGAAGAACATTTCTGTGACAAGTGTATAGGCGGACACCAGTAAAATTTCTGTAGCAAGAGTATCGGCGGACCCCTAAAACATTTCTGTAGCAATAGTATAGACAACCCCCCTGAAACATTTCTGTAGCAATAGTATAGGTGGACCCCAGAAACCTTTCTGTAGCAAGAGGATAGGCAAACCCCTGAAACATTTTGGAGCAAGAGTGTAGGCGAACCCCTGAAACATTTTTGTAGCATTAGTATAGGAGTACCCCTCAAACCTTTCTGTAGCAAGAGTGAAGGCAAACCCCTGAAACATTTCTGTAGCAAGAGTATAGGCGGACCCCTGAAATATTTCTGTAGCAATAGTATAGGCGGACCCCAGTAACATTTCTGTAGCAAAAGTATAGGAAGATCCCAGTAACATTTCTGCAGCAAGAGTATAGGCGGACCCCTGAAATATTTCTGTAGCAATAGTATAGGCAAACACCGGAAGAACATTTCTGTGGCAAGTGTATAGGCGGACCCCAGAAAACTTTCTGTAGCAAGTGTATAGGCAGACCCATGAAACATTTCTGTAGCAAGAGTGTAGGTGAACACCAGAAGAACATTTCTGTGGCAAGTGTATGGGCGGATCCCTGAAACATTTCTGTAGCAGAGTATAAGTGAACCCCTCAAACCTTTCTGTAGCAATAGTATAGGCGAACCCCTGAAACATTTCTGTAGCAAGAGTATAGGCGAATACCAGAAGAACATTTCTGTGGCAAGTGTATAGACAGACCCCTGAAACATTTCTGTAGCAAGAGTATAGGCGGACCTCTGTAACATTTCTGTAGCAGAAGTATAGGCAGACCCCAGTAACATTTCTGTAGCAAGAGTATAGGCAGACCCCTGAAACATTTCTGCAGTAAGAGTATATGGGAACACCGGAAGAACATTTCTGTGACAAGTGTATAGGCGGACACCAGTAAAATTTCTGTAGCAAGAGTATCGGCGGACCCCTAAAACATTTCTGTAGCAATAGTATAGACAACCCCCCTGAAACATTTCTGTAGCAATAGTATAGGTGGACCCCAGAAACCTTTCTGTAGCAAGAGGATAGGCGAACACCGGAAACATTTCTGTAGCAAGAGTATAAGCGAACCCCTCAAACCTTTCTGTAGCAATAATATAGACAGACCCCTGAAACATTTCTGTAGCAAGAGTATAGGTGAACCCCTGAAACATTTCTGTAGTAAGAGCATAGGCGAACCCTAGTAACATATATGTAGCAAGAGTATAGGCGAACCCCAGTAACATTTATGTAGCAAGAGTATAGGCGAACCCCAGTAACATTTCTGTAGCAAAAGTATAGTCTGACCCCTCAAATTTTTCTGTAGCAAGTCTATAGGCGGACCCCTGAAACCTTTCTGTAGAAATAGTATAGGCGAACCCCTGAAACATTTCTGTAGCAAGAGTATAGGCGAACACCAGTAGAACATTTCTGTGGCAAGTGTATAGGTGGACCCTTGAAACATTTGTTTAGCAATAGCATAGGCAAACCCCTCAAACATTTCTATAGCAATAGTATAGGCAAACCCCTCAAACATTTCTGTAGCAATAGTATAGGTGGACCCCAGTAACATTTATGTAGCAAGAGTGTAGGCGAACCCCTCAAAAATTTCTGTAGCAAGAGTATAGGCGAACCCCTCAAATATTTCTGTAGCAAGAGTATAGGGGGACCCCTGAAACATTTCTGTAGCAAGAGTATAGGTGAACCCCTGAAACATTTCTGTAGCAAGAGTATAGGCGAACCCCTCAAAAATTTCCGTAGCAAGAGTATAGGCGAACCCCTCAAAAATTTATGTAGCAAGAGTATAGGTGAATCCCTCAAACATTTCTGTAGCAGCGGTATAGGCGGACCCCTTGTAACATTTCTGTAGTAAGAGTATAGGCGGACTCCTGAAACATTTATGTAGCAATAGTATATGCGAACACTAGAAGAACATTTCTGTGGCAAGTGTATAGGCGGACCCCAGAAAACTTTCTGTAGCAAGTGTATAGGCAGACCCCTGAAACCTTTCTGTAGCGAGTGTATAGGCGGACCCCTGAAACATTTCTGCAGCAAGAGTATATGGGAACCCCTGAAACATTTGTGTACCAAGAGTATAGGCGGACCCCTAAAACATTGGTGTACATATAGTATAGGTGAACACCTGAAACAATGGTGTACCAAGAGTACAAGTGAAACCCATAAACATTTTTTTCAAGATAGACATTGTTGTTGCTTAAACTGTAGCAGAGCATGGAGGCATCCCTCTGAAAAAATGGATTTTAACAGAGCCTTTTGGCCCGCTGAAAAATTAGCAGTTCAGCGTGATGACATGCTGTTTTAGAGGAGGAGGAGTAAGATCAGAAAGGGATAGACCAAGCTGCTAATCCCATTTTTTGAGGTTAGAGAGAGGATGCATATTTCTCCTGCTGCAGCTAAAAGAATCTTTAGGATCCGCTGCTTTCCACCGGTGAAGTCTGGGGAAATCCAGCCTTTTTTCATCTTAATCAGTGTAAGCCTGTTGGCACTGTCAGTTGACAGGCGGGTACGCTTATCCGTGATGATCCCCCTAGCAGCACTAAACATACTCTCTGATAAGACGCTAGCGGCAGGGCAGGCCAGCACCTCCAGGGCGTACAGCGCAAGTTCGTGCTACGTGTCCAACTTTGACACCCAATAGTTGTATGGAGCAGAGACATCACGAAGGACGGTGGTACGGTCAGCTGTATACTCCCTCACCATCTTTTTTCAGTGCTCCCTCCGATTCAGCCGTGACTAGGGAGTGGTGACACAGTCAGGCTGAGGAGCCAGAAAACTGGCAAAGGCCTTAGAGAGTGTTCCCCTGCCTGCACTGGACATGCTGCCTGATCCCCCCACCTTCCCTGCTACTTGGCCCTCTGAACTATGTCTTCTACCGCTAGCGCTGTCAGATGGGAACTTTTGCATCCGTTTTTCCACCAGGGCCTTGTGGTATTGCATCCCTCTCGTACCCCTTTCCTCTTGCTGAATTTCTTATTACATAGGATTAAAGGGCTTGTGCTGTGATTGAGAGTTATTCCCACCCACAGGATAGGGTGGGGTAGCATTCAGATCGGAGTGGTCCAACTGCCTGGACTCACAATCGATCCTCAAAACGGGACTCAGTTGCTTGCTGAATTGAGGGCAGCGGCCATCGCTCATGTGCAGTGCAGCTCCATTCATCTCAGTGGGACCAATAGAGAGTGAGTGCTTGAACTCTGTCTCCAATAATCCCATTGACATGAATGGAGCAGCGCTGCCTTCTCTTAAAGGGGTTTTCCCACAACTTAAAAATTGCCTCCTGATCATTCTGTCCTTCCTGTCTCCTGCTGACCAGGACATGTGACTGCCAATCACTTCCCCCAGCAGTGGTCTTTTATAGGCAATTTAAGGTTGTGGGGAAACCCCTTTAAGGAGCCCTGTTCTTGGGATTGGTGGGGGTTCCAGCAGTTGGACCCCACTGATCTGAATGTCCTCCCCTATCCTCTGCATAACTTTCACTTTTAGTACAAGCCCTTTAAGCTTTAGTTGTAGAAAATCCAGAACCCCTTTTATGGGGCATTTCTCCTGAAATCTCAAAATCCTCGCTTTCTAGGTAGATCTAGGTAGGAAAGTTGGGTGACAAGCAACATGGCTGTTGTATTGTTACTCGGGTTTCTGGAGTCCTGAATGGTAAAACCGCCTTCTTCCAGCACCACCTCCCCCACCTCACTACATATAGGGGCAGGTTTTGCCATTCAGGGCATAGGAAAAGCTGCAGCCCTGGACATAATGGTTGTCACCCAGATTTCCCAGGAACAGCTAGAAATAAGAAAAATGGCTGGATAGACTTCTCGAATACTTGACAGATGCAGATGGCTCAAGGCCTTTTTGCTGGGACCAAATCTTGAAGCCAGAAGACCTGGATTCTGGTGTAGCGACCAATCTATAGACACAAGCATAAGATGCTTCAGTGACTCATCTCAGGATTGGAGCAGATGCCATAATGGCCACCGCCGAACATTCCAGCACTTACCGTGAATTATCAGTATTATGCCAATAAAACTCTATATAGTGTTCCCTTCCCCCGCTGCGGGGATAAGAGATAGTCCTGGAGTCGGTGTCTTATTTATAAGCGTCTTTTATGCGGGGCTTGTAGCCAAGATTCAGATCCTGCAAGATCAGAATTCTGCCTCCCTGGACCACTTGCTGGGTGGAAGGTGTGGAGAGCCATAAGGAGGGGCAGGGGGCTAGGGCAGGGGATTTGGTATGCCTCCCTGAAGAGGTGCATTTTTAAGGCATGTCTGAAATTCGGTGCATCAGGGATTGTCTGGATGCCTTGGGATAGAGTGTTCCAGAGGATGGGTGCTGCTCTGGTGAAGTCCTGTAGGCGAGCGTGTGAGGTTCGTCTTAGAGGGGTGTTTAGTCTTAGTGTGTTAGGAGATTGGAGTGAGTGGGCTGGGTGAAGTACGGTGGTGCGATACCATGGAGGGCTCTGTGGCTGAGGGTGAGGAGTGTGAATTTAGTTCTGCAGTGGATGGGCAGCCAATGCAGCGACTGGCATCGTGCATGGGCGTCTGACTAATGGCTGAATAGGAAGATGAGCCTAGCTGCTCCCTTTAGTATGGATTGGAGAGGAGCGAATCTGGTGTGGGGGCGGCCGATGACTAGCAGTAGTCGAGTCGGGAGTGGATGAAGGCATCCACAAGTGTCTTTAGCGTGTCCATGGTGAGGAATGCGTGTATTTTAGCAATATTTATGAGGTGCATGAGGCATGCTTGGGCCAGAGATTAGATGTGGGGGTGAAGAAAGGGTCAGAGTCCAGTGTGGCCCTAAGGCAAGGGGCATGCTGTCTGGGGGTTATGATGGTGCCAGGCAGTAAAATGCAGATGTGGAGGGGAGGTCGGTTGGAAGGCAGAAAGACAAGGTGGTAAGTTCTAGAGGAGTTAAGTTTGAGAAACAGGGAGGACATAGTATTAGAGACAGCGGACAGACAGTCGGTGATATTTTGGAGGATAGGTTTAGAGATCTCATGGGAAGAGGTGTATAGTTGGGTGTCATCAGCGTAGAGATGGTATTGGAGGCCAAATCTGTGTATGGTTCGTTCACTTGGGGCTGTGTAGATAGGGAAGAAAAGGGGACCCAAGGGCTGAGCCCTGGGGGACCCCAACAACAAGGGGGAGCCAGCGAAGGAGCCACTGAAGGTGCGGACAGAGAGGTTGGAGGAGAACCAGGAGAGAGCAGTGTGCTTTAGGCTGATAGAGCGGAGCATAGTGAGAAGCAGGCTATGGTTGACAGTGTCAAATGCTGCGGAGAGGTCAAGGAGGATTAGTAGGGAGTAGTTGCCCCTCGACTTCGCCATCATCAGGTCATTTGACAGCTGACACCCACCTCAACAGCTGTGAGCAGCTAACCTTTTAAATGCTACTGTCCATTCTGACAATGGCATTTAAATGTCCTGATCAGAGATTGGAAGTCTTGAATGCCCCTCTTTCCCTTCGATGAGATTGTAAGCTGCTATTTGGTTGTCATGGCAGGGGTTGGCCATCAAAGCTCGAATGCAATACATTACATCATATTCTGATATGGAATTGCATTGTACTCTGAGCACTCAAATGATCGCAAGTTTAAGTCCCCCTATGAAAACTAAAAAAAAGGGCATTTTTAAAAAGTTTTATCAAGAGAGAGAGACAGAGAAAGGTTACAGAGAGAGGGAATTAAGTGGCGAGAGAAAAAGAGAAGCAGCAAGAGAGAGAGAAAAGCACTGAAATAAAGAGAGCAGCGTCGAGACAGAGAGAGAAGTAGCAAGAGAGAGAAAAGCGGCGAGAGAGAGTGAAGTGGCAAAAGACCAAGAAGTGGTGAGAGACAGAGAATCATCGAGAGAGAAACGTCGAGACACAGAGAAGTGGCGAGAAAGAGAGAGAAGCAATGAGACAGAGGGAGATGTATAGAGAGATAGAGAGAGAGAGAAGCAGCGAAAAAGAGAGAGAGAGAGAGAGAAGCGTCAAGAGTTGGACAGACAGAGAAACGATGAGCGAGAAACGCAGCAAGAGAGAGGAGTGGCAAGATAGAGAGACAGATACAGAAGCGTTGAGATATAGAAAAGCATTGAGAGAGAGAGAGAGAGAGAGAGAGAGAGAGAGAGAAGCATCGAAAAAGAGAAGCAACAAGAGAAAGGAAGAGACAGAGAAGCAGCGAGATAGAGAGAAGCGGTGAGAGAGAAGTGAACAGAGATATCTACTTCATGGAGGGAGGTGGGGTGGGGTGATTCGCGTGGGACCCAACCACTTTCCAGGTTTGCCCCCCAAAATTAACCCCAATGGGACCACAGGGTCAGGACCAATGATCTGCAGGGGGTAAAGGTATTATCCAGATTTATTGTAGTGATATGCAGATAGTCCTACAAACTTCTACTTCTCTTGATGGAACTGATTCTTTTAGGCCGCCTGTCCACAACTCTGATGGAATATCGCTAGCGATATTCCGCCACGGAGGAGGAGGGGGGAGCACTGAAAGGTCTATGTGATTAGCCTATCTAATAGATAGGCTCACCGCAGATAATCGCGGCATGCTGCGATTTTAATCCAGCAAGCGGAGAACCTCTCTGATTCCCTGCTCGTGGGCGTTGGGCTGCTCTTTCCATAGTTATCCTATGGAAAGCTTTTCATTGCGTGATCCGCGGGCGATTTATCACTGCGGATGATGCTATGACTATCGCCCGTGGACAGGCAGCCTTACAAACGTCTGTAGCAGATCTGCGATGTGCGGATATAACCGTGCTTAGATTCTTCCAGACACTATTTGTAGTGATAAGCAGTCTGCTTTAGTAAATACTTGTGTTCCCCATAAAGTAATAATTCTGCAGCGTCTGTTCCTAGAACTCCGCCCACTTGGTGGCTGCAAGCTGTAACATTGTAGCAATAATCTGCTGCAAGTCACAACACAGACCTGCTATGGAGCTGAGGATCCCAGCAAGCTGGAAGTCACAAACCTCATCACAGTATTGTACTGCCAAACTGCCCAGGTGGGCGCAGCCTATAAGGGCTCCTAAAGACAAGCGTAAGTGCAGAAACGCTTGTGATAGCGCGACTTTTTGCGCTGTGAAGGTCGCACAACCGCATGCGTATCTGCACTGTTTACTGTGATTTAAAAGGCTGTGCAGCCTAATTAGTCCCCAATGTTATCGATTTACCTGCAGAATTCTGTAGTTCATTGCACATTTTTGCACGAATCGGGTGCGCAATATAGTGCATCGCAGATGTGTACCAAAATAGAGCATGACGCAAAAAATGTACGTGTAAAAGTGAAAGTGAGAATGAACCCATTGAAAACAATGCGTTGTATTCTCTGCGCAATGCGCATGCAAACAGTCATGTGAGTAAGGCCTTATAGCTGAGCAGCGCGGCTTCACACGGGCGCTTGTGCTTTTGTGCACGGTTCAGTGCAACCTTTATTTGCCATAAAGTAGGCATTTTTGCCCGCGTGTCTGGGCATTTTACTGTACTTTTTCCATGCGCAAGGCTAATTTGTTGGCACGTGGGATACAACCACACACGGATTTAAATGGCTATTTAGCCTAATGAGTTCCAGATGTGTTATTTTTCCAGCGGAATTGCGCAGAATATTGCGCACGCATTTGTGAACCCTCCATATTCCCTTATAGGGATCCCTGGTGTGCAAATGCACACAAAAATAGAGCATGCTGCGCAAAATATGCAACTGTGTATGAAGCCATTGTTATCAATGGGTTGGGTTGTAACGTCCCTAGGAACGTACTGTATGCATGGCTGGAGGCCTAGACTTTGTCACGGTGATGCCACACTCTAATTGGACACTCTGGATATGTTGCAGAAATACCAGAGATGAGTTCAGTTTAGTTTAGTAATCTGAGAGTGAGCAATATTACTAACTTTGCTTTTTGCAACAACGGTTTAACTTTACAATTCTTTGAAAAACATGTTTATAGAAGTATTCAAGAATGCGGTGATAAATAAGTAAAATACAGTAAAACTTCATCTATTAGATGAAGATGAACCTCTGACAGGATCTTCTGTTTTCTCTGCTGCGGGATGCCAAGAGAGTGAGTTGATCACCCCACTCTACCTTGGGACACGATAACTCGCTGAACTACTCCTCCTCTCCGACCACAGAACTGCACCCTCTGCTTACTCACACCTAGCTGAGTCTGATTAACTGCTCTGCGTCACTTCCTTTTGTAACCTCTCTCTCCCACACTTTTGCATAGGGACTTGTATCTTTGCTTCCCGCCCTTGGGCTCTGCACCAGTAAGATTAAATCTGACTGTCAGCCAATGAGAGACCAGCTGACATCAGGGATGAGCTCTATGGTTAGAGCAGAAGTGTAGACACAGGGTCTCTCCCACAGACCGCACCTTCAAGATCCAGGGATGGGGGTGCCATGGCCTGGCTGAGCACCGGAATGGCCACCTAGTCCAGACAACAAGCCATTTAAAGCTACCACACAGCAATTTCAGTGTCAGTTACCTGCACCGTGAACAGCCTGAAGAACAGTCGAGCAGCTGATGAGGATTTTTGGAGGATTCTGGAGGATTTTTTTCTCCGCTCGTAGCAGCACATGCGGAACTGTGCCTGAGGCCTTGGCTCCATCGGGTTCCTGTTTAGATGAGAAAAGGGAGTCCCTGGCAGCTATCGCACCCGCACCATCGGCTGTGAGTTCCTGCAGAGAGGAAGACACTGAGGTGACCTCAGTTAGGGAGGCCTCTGATAGTCCCCTCCTGCAAACAGGGGAAACTGTAATGGCTGCCAGGGAAAAAAGCTCTCATAAAGGAGCACAACAAGGGTCCAAGATGGCGCCGGCTCCTCACTCACAAAGACAACGGCATATCTTCTCTTCTGTTAGTCTGCTGGAACAGCGGCACAAGATGTCAAATGAACCCATAGAGCTCCCTGCAGCTTCTAACATGGAGGACTTTATTGCTGATATGCCCACATCTGAAAGGGCAGCGACTGAGACCTTTATGAAAGAAATGGTGATGGCACTAAAGAACTCGATGCAGGCACATTCTTTTCTACATTATCTTTCTATAAACTGAACATTTCTAAATCACACATTTTGGGTATACACATAGATGAGGAACTAAGGACAGAGATACAGCAGGAATATCCCTTCCCATGGCCAACAAAAAATATTCCTTATGTAGGAATTAATATGTTTTGACTTTTCTGATTTAATTTCCGAAAATTTACTGCCATTACTGAAAGAGTTAAAAGACAAACTGGATACTTTTATAAGACAGCAAACTTCTTGGATTGGTCGAACAGTACTATACAAGATGTTAATTTTGCCCAGAATAATGTACTATTTCCAAACTTTACCGACCCCAATTCCGCATCCAGTTATGGGGAAACTACAAAAACAATTGACCAATTATGTCTGGAGTGGAAAGCCTCCTAGAATATCTCTATCTGTCTTATCCTTACATAAAACTCAGGGAGGAGTCGATATGCCAAACTCAGAGGCATACCGTAATGCCTTACCCTTAAATCAATCTACCTCATGGTTTTTACACTCTCCGGCGATAAGCTGGCCCAATCTAGAATTAGAAATAGCTGATTCAAAACCCTTGTCTTCCCTGATTTATGCGAAAATCTTGGCAGTTACGTTTCCTTCCGTTAAAACGAAACTGGACATTCCCCCCCTGTCATTACTAATTTTGAGATGAAGGTTGTTAAGAAAATTGTAGATCAATGTATCAGTTAATTGTTCTTTTATTGTATTGTAGACTAGAAAGATTTAGCATGATGCTAGTATAAGTAGTGAAGGGGTTAAACGAAAGCTTTGAACATGGTACTGGGACAGACAGGAAATAAGACAGTCTCTCAGACCCCCCCTTGCATTTCTTTTCACTGAACTCATAACAGTCTCATTGTATGTTATATGTTTGTCATTTTAGTTTCAGCTTATCATGTATTATTATTAATCTTGGAGGTATGTACTTTTTCTGTGATGTCATTTATAGTATAAAAACCAAATACGCCTTAGAATAAATTAGAAATCATCTGATACCGCACAGGCTGGTGTGATTTGTATTTCTCCTGGGCCCAGACTTCTGCACGAGATCTGGGATCATCTTCTCTTTGATAAACACATACATTCTCCTTACAAAGGTGCAGCAATGATGCCAACGGGGCAGCGAGAGGGAGGTACTAAGGTCTGTTTCCCAATGTTGCACAAAGGTAAGATTGGATCCCGGTGGCGGTTTATTTATGTAAGCATACAGTGAGGATATCATACCTGATCGGAGCGGTGACCAGATACAGGATCTCTGGAATGCTGAGGGGGTTTATTGGGGATCTTTTTAATGGCGATACTCTTAAACCTTTTCTGTCCCTAGTTGATGAGTTCGACCGATCTAAAACAGATATGTTTCAATATTTCCAAATATGTTTTCTTCTCCATTCAGTCTATTTACATAAAGTTAGAGTCCTGAAAGCAGTCGCATTGGGGCTATCAGGTGCTAGCCAAACAGCGAAATCAAAAGCGAGGACTTCCTATGACTATATGGTGGGAGATCTGAAAATGGGGAAAAGATGTCATCTTTTAAACTGGGAGGGAGATTTGGGAATGAGAAGAGTGGGTGAACGCTTTCAAGTGGGCAAAACAAGCTTCTAGATGTGCAAAATCAATAGAAACATACTTAAAAGTATTAAGTAGATGGTGCCTCACACCCTTGGAACTCAAGAACAGACACTTGGCATGAGAGGCTCTTTACTGGGGAGACTGCGGCCAGGAGGGATCTCTCTTACATATTTTTTGTTCTTGTCCGTTAATCTCACCCTATTGGAGAGAAGTTTATTCTATCTTCACAAGATAGTCACAATGCAATGGTGCGGTGCACTAATACAAGCGTCTCTGGAGAGAGGGTAGAAAAATGTAAGCAACAACAATAAACAACAAAACTGGTAGCAACTTCAAGTAGACTCCTGAGACACACATCTTAAACATTGCAATAACGTTTAATAACTTGGAACTGGTAGGACACTCTGAGTAGTCTCTCAGGGCAATAAGCTTGGTTACGGCAAATGTTGCAATAAATAAAGGTACTCCTGAATCCATAGGATTGATAAACTGAAGCTTGTAGAATAAGTTCATTCCAGAAATCTTGGTGGTGGTAGGCCACATGTGGTCCTCATGTAGTCCTAGTGGATCTTCTTAGGCCTGTAGGTAAAGCTTGTAAGCCTCTTCTGGGACTTGGTGATGGAGAAGCTGGTGTGGAGTTGGATGAATTGGATGACGTGGATGAACTTGAGGGTGAAGAACTTGAAGCTGAGCGATTTGGCAAGATTTCTGTGGAATTCAGTGGTGATGCTTGATATACTAGACATGGGAATGGATTCAAGTACCAGAGCAATTGATTTTCCAGGCTAAATGGAAATTGACATTTTTGGGCTGATTGGGGAGATGATTTGGTGTTTTCCTCTACTTCTTCTCCTTCTGAATCTGTAGGTGAAGCATGTTGGGCACGGCAAATTTTAAGATGGTTACGGCAGACAACTTGAATTTTTCCATCCGGATGGGCTATATGGTAAAGTCCTTTTTTCTGGAGATGGCTGTTATGATTGTATAGGTGGTGAGTTCGCAACAGGTATCTCATTTTCCGGTATGGTGTTCTTTCCTTAGCCAAACCCGATCAATTGTGATTATCTGCTGAGGATGGGGGAGAGGGTTATGGGGTATCTATCTATCTGATAGATATGTGATTATCTGATGAGGATGGGGGAGGGGATTGGGGAGAGGGTTAGGGAAAGTCGGGGAGGCTAAAGGTTTTAGCTGTCATCCGATGTCTTGGGTTTGCAGCAGGCAAATAGATTTCTGACGGCTCTAAACAAAGAAGAACACAAGTGTGAGACTTTAAGAGAGAGGACGGGTCTTGTGAGAACAGTAGTGACTGGGGAATCGGCTTTATACTGGAGGATAGGGGGGTCAGCCGAGGGGTCTTGTGGGTGCAGCAGCTGGAAGTGCGGGGTCAGAGACGCCATGATATATATAAGGCTTCAACTCCAGGTAATAGAATAAACCAATATGAGGGTTCAGGGGGTGCTTGTCCCCCATTATCCTTCCCTACAAGGACTAGATGTACTTATCATTGTCTCAGTAGGTTGTGGTTTTATCTAATGAACATGAATCTTGTCATTATATGCTCATATACCACACAACATGTAACTGACAGTATACAGTAGTATATACTGAGCACAATACCGGTGGCCAATGGAGACTTGGGCGGTAGAGAAGTGCGGCTACTGATGGCAGTAAGGGGCTTCCTGTATTGGATGGATAGGAGAGAAGTGTCAGGGGGGACGCCGAATCCACAACACACATGTGAACAGAGCTGAAGTCTGTCTTCCATGAACCCCAGAGAAAATAAGCTGCAGGATATAAAGAATGAATGAATGAATGAGTCTTGTACTCACCTGCGGAATCTTCTCCATCTGCTGTCTTTTTTGATGTTTTTGCTGCTGGAAGAAAATATGATGAGAAACCAAATGTCCAAAAGCCAAACTAAAGCCTTCTATTCTGTGGCCGCCCCCGCCGTACCGCGAACTAATAATGTCATTGTTGTAATGCTTGTCTATTATTTCCCCATCATGTCCGCCCCTTGTCTCTGAAGTGTGATTTCTGATGAGGGAGTGTGGGGGGATGTCCAGGAGGATGAGCCCAGATATTGGGGTAACAGTCACTGCTGTGGGGTCCTACAATGAGGGAGTGTGGGGGGATGTCCAGGAGGATGAGCCCAGATATTGGGGTAACAGTCACTGCTGTGGGGTCCTACAATGAGGGAGTGTGGGGGGATGTCCAGGAGGATGAGCCCAGATATTGGGGTAACAGTCACTGCTGTGGGGTCCTACAATGAGGGAGTGTGGGGGGATGTCCAGGAGGATGAGCCCAGATATTGGGGTAACAGTCACTGCTGCGGGGTCCTACAATGAGGGAGTGTGGGGGGATGTCCAGGAGGATGAGCCCAGATATTGGGGTAACAGTCACTGCTGCGGGGTCCTACAATGAGGGAGTGTGGGGGGATGTCCAGGAGAATGAGCCCAGATATTGGGGTAACAGTCACTGCTGTGGGGTCCAACAATGAGATCCATCTCATCATGTATCCTGCCTCATCCTCCTCATCATCACCCTCCAATTCCTCATTCTCCTCCATGTTTATCCCATCTGTATCCTTCTCCATCCTATTATAGACACTTATTAATCACCATGGCATATCTGTAGTGTAGTGTAATATGTGGTGTCTTATACAATAAGCCCGCTGTAGAGGATTCTCTACTTACACAGTGATGGGATGAGGTTCAGTCATTGATGGATCATTAACTGAACTGCTTTCTTCTTCTTCTTCTTCCTGATTTTCCACCTCTTTATCTTCTTCATTACTGAATAAAACATAACATATGTATATTATAACCATAAATATCTGTCATGCCATGTAATATGTGTATTTATACAATGAACACATTGTAGATGATTCTCTACTTACATGCTGGTGTTCTCTGGTGGTATTATCATGGAGTCTGTGACCAGTTGGTCTGGTTGGTCACCTCCATTGTCTTCCTCGTCTTGCTCTCTATTGAACAACATATAACATATACATAAATTTAGTTCTAGACGCTAATGGGACCAGAGGATAATATGATAACTGGAAGTATGTAAAGGAAAGTCTATAGGTGGCCGGATTCAGGCCGGTCTCACACGGATGGGTTGGATTCTGCATGCGGGACCCCGCAGTAGAACCCGACTCTGACCGCAGCTGGTGACCCTGCGTACCCGGTGTTCCTTTACTATGGATGATCGCTGACGCTCACCGTCGGTCATGCACAATATTCATTTTCCTATGCCATCGCTAGGCGATGTCTCGGGTGCCCACAGCCTATCCACAATGTCAATTGCAGATGGGCCGTGGGTTAGATGGCTTCCATTGACTTCAATGGAAGCAGTCCGTGCGGAGACCACACAAAAATACAACATATTGCGATTTTATTTTCGCTTGCGGAAAACGCAATCGCTGCCCGCTTATTTGGGCGGATATCAAAGGTTTTATTTTTTAAGTGTGTGGAAAATCGCGGGTCATCTTCTGTGAATGCGTTTCGTGTAGCGACCGACACATCAGCTATGAACTATCTGTCATGTAGTGGAATATATGGTGTCTGTATGCAATAAGCACTTCGCAGATGATTCTGTACTTACATACTGACGGCATCGGTGGAGTCGGTGGTGATTCCGCTCTCCGGTTCCGGTATGGTGGAATAAGATCCGGTCTGGGGGGAGTCGCTGTCTTGTGTGGTGGTCTCATTCTGATCGCGTCTGTTGAACAACATATCACATATATATAAATTAATTCTGGCAGCTAATGTGACCAGAGGCTGATATGATAACTGGAAGCTTGGATAGAAAATCTATAGGTGATTGGGTTAACCCTTCTGAGACTGGTCTGTTTTGGGCTTTAAGAACGCAGCGATTTTTGCTATGTCTTCATTCCCACGCTCCGAAGGCTCCTTCAGATTAGCGCTATTTTCGCGCAGCTAATAGGAACTAATAGGTTTCTATAGAAGCGTTCACACGGATGATTGTTAGACATGCTAAATTAGCGCATCTAACAAAGATAGGACATGAATGGCTACAAGGTCTGTGGTGCGTGACACGATAGGACCCGTCCTATCTTTGCTGCGAGCTGCACAGGAGTTTTCATTGACTTCTATGGGAGCAGCAGTTTATGGAAACTCCTGCGCTGGGACTAGATTCCCCGCTGCTTACAGCAGGACATTTACCGCCTGCTGAAAGGAAGAACTTTTTATATGTCCCACTGTAAACTCCTCTTAGTCTCCGCAGAGCGAGGGAAATCCTCGAGGGTTCCCTTAATCCCTGCGGGAACTAACAGGAATTTACAATGGGACATTTAAAGTATGCTTTTGGGTAGCCTGTTTTATATGCCCTGCTGTAAGCAGTGGGGTATTCCTTCCGCCCTGCTGATGGGAAATTTCCTAGCAGTGGAGGCAGTAGGGGACGCCCTCCACCTCTCTTCCCAAGGGATTTCCCTATAGCGGGGAGAGAGAGGGGGCGCGGTTACAGAGTTTCCCCCGAGAGCATGGCAAGAGGGTGGTGGGGCTAGATGGATTAGCACCAGATATTGGGGTAACGGTCAGTATGGTGGGGTCCTACAGTGAGATACTTACATGTATTCCATGATGTTCTTAATGTCCTTCTCTGTGATGTTGTCCCCATATATTGCGTACACTCCGTATCCCTCCTCCAGCCGGACCCTATTAGAGAGTAAAGAAGATGGTGACAATCTAGGACATCGACTCTCTACTATAAGATGTATAATCAGCGCCGGGCGTGAATGTGACCCGTGTACCGACCGACACATCATCTATTACCTGTCTGTGATGTAGTGTAATATATGGTGTCTGTATACAATAAGCACATTGTAGGGGATTCTGTACTTACACGCTGATGGGATCGGATGGGGTCATCATGGTGGTGTCATCCTGTTCTTCTTCTCTGTGGAGCAAAACATCACATTTTTAGGAATTGAGTTCTTGCATCTAATAGCCCTTTTTCTCCCCAGCCCCCGGCTTGTCTCAATCCTTTTGTAGCCGCACATCATCCTCCTAAGAATACAACCGTACTTGTTTTATAGACTTACTGTTTTGATGTAATGAGGGGAAACCATTTCGTCAATCCGTCCTCTTTTGGCCTGGAAAAGAAAATACAGAACCGGTTATAATGGAAGAGCCTGAGAACTACCCAATATATCCTGTATATAAGGTGCTGGTCCGAGATGACCGGGGGCTGCAGCTCTGGGGTCTATAAGGATTTCCATAGATTACAGGGGATGGTTGTCCTTTATGGGGCCATATTAGTGCTGCCCCCCGGAATACTCCTATCACTGTGCAGGGAAGACCCCACAATGTCACTAGAGCGATGGGGTCATTACTAGAAGATACTCACTGATCAAAGATCGCATTGATGTTATTATCAGTGGGTTTTTTCGATCTGTGGAAGACATAAAAAAGAACAATATAATTCTGACATTTACAGGTTATAAAATAGGCAAAAGAACAAGATGGAGATGAAAAAATCTAGAAAACACGAAGCAATGAATTTTCTGCACCCCCAATTTCTGCATACTGATGAGGGGGGGTCATGTCTGGGGGATAAGCAGCAGATATTGGGGTAACGGTCAGTATGGTGGGGGTCCTACAGTCAGATACTTACATATACTCCATGATGTTCTTGATGTCTTTATCCGTAATATTTTGTCCGTAGACTCCATATCCGTCCTCCACCTGGACCCTATTAGAGAGGAAAGAAGATGGTGACAATCTAGGACATCGTCTCTCTACTATAAGATGTATAATCAGGGCGGGGCGTGAATGTGACCCGTGTACCGACCGACACATCATCTATTACCTGTCTGTAAGGTAGTGTAATATATGGTGTCTGTATACAATAAGCACATTGTAAGGGATTCTGTACTTACACACTGATGAGATTGGTGGAGTCGTTAACAATTCCGCTGGTCTTATCGGATCTGTCCGGGCCATCAGCAAGAAGCCTAAGAGAAGAATGTGGATGAGTCAACTGATAATAGGGGCTGCTGGGGGCCGCTGGCATTTGTACTATATTTCCTTCTATACTCCCACTTTTATTATACTGTTATATATGGCCCCTTGTCCCTGAGGTCTAGTTTCCTGATAAGTGTGGGGGTCATGTCTGTGAGGGCCAGCACCAGATATTGGGGTAACCGTCACTATCATGGGGGTCCTGCAGTCAGATACTTACATGCTCTGCAAGATGTTCATAAGGTCTTGCTGTGGCGGCTCATGATGGTATAAATCTAAAGGGACCCCCTCCACGTCCTCCTGGGTCCTAATAGAGAGTAGAGAAGATGGTGACAGTTTAGGACATCGTCTAAGTAATAACATGTAGATTTCAGGACCACATTGTACATTATGAGGCTCTTCCAGCGGTGTTTTAGCACATGAGAGGTGTGCGCACAAAAAGTGCTTCTAAAGGAAGCAAAAGGTTCCTATAG
Source organism: Eleutherodactylus coqui (assembly GCA_035609135.1). Classification (NCBI taxonomy): domain Eukaryota; kingdom Metazoa; phylum Chordata; class Amphibia; order Anura; family Eleutherodactylidae; genus Eleutherodactylus; species Eleutherodactylus coqui. The sequence goes on along the minus strand of CM069409.1, from coordinate 246,191,770 downwards.
GAGCGTCACATGAGCGATTGTTAGAGGCGCTAAGTGTGTGCATCTAACAGAGATAGGACATGGGAGTGCAGTTCACATGTGAGCTCCGCGGTGCGGGCAAGGATAGGGCCTGTCTGATCTCTGCTGCCAGCTTTCCATACACTCCTATGGGAGCTGGAAAACACCCTCACGCACCACGGATCGTGTGAACGGACTATTTCAAGGAGCTGGAATTAACCCATTCATGTGATCTCTTGAGCAGGACAGCCGCCATCTTTTCAAGCAGCTATGCTGCGATAAATCAGCACTTGTGTGAAAGAGGCCGGGGGGATATATGTGATTTTTGGGGTGCTCTGTGGTGACATCACATAGTAACATCATATGTAAGGGTAAAAAAAGACAAATCTCCATCCAGTTTATCCTATTTCCACCTCCCTTGTTGATCCAGAGGAAGGCAAAAACCCCAATGAGGCCATTTTGGTAGATTTAGAGTAATGATTGAAGGACGGATCTTTCTTCCCTCTCCCTTTTTTAGTTCCTCTTGAATAATCCCACAAGGGGACTTGAAGATCCTTTGTTGGCTTCCACAATACACTGCTCTACCTATGTGTTATTACCCCATGTAGCTGTAGGGTGGGCCCCTAGATGCAGTCTCACTGGAGGGCCCGAGGTGCTCCCGTCCGACACGTCAGACATTCCGTTTTTATGGTAATTTTGTGTGACTCTAATAACGTTTGTTGTGTGTTTGTCTCTTTGGAGTCCGCCGGGATCATCCTCATGGACTCTGGTTTTGGCCCCAGTGTAATAAGCTGGCTGCACCTCGTTACATTTGTTTTCCTGCTATCCTTCCATGTATCTAATTATCATCCAGGGGTCTTACAAAAGGATACTTACATCTTTTCTGCATCCATTTGCTGGAAGTCTCTAAAAACTCTCTATAATAATCTCCAAATCGCTCGCTAAACTCTAAACTCTCTCTTCACTCTACAAAAAAGTAAATAGGTTAGTGAGAATCTTGGTGTCCGGTCGGCCATTATTATATATAGGACCGGACATTATATACAATACCATTATATAACAATTCATTATAGGCTCTTATCGTTTCAGTGTCGCCCCTTCCAGATATTCAGGATGTTTTTAGTCCCCCAATCTCCCCAAATAGTACAGATAGCACAAGCATTAATATACTCAACGCATGAACCCGACGCTGCGACTCTGTAAGGAGTATTATCACTATGCAATATGGGCTTTTAAAAGATCTCTCTCTCTCAACCCCCCGCTAACACCCTCCGCCCCCCGCTAACACCCCCGCCGACCCCTGCTCACCCCCGTCTCCCCCCCGAGGGCACGCTCGGACCAGTAAGCAGTTACTCGAGAAGAGCGATGCTCGCACGAGTAACTGCTTTATCTGAGCGTGCTCGCTCATCTCTAGTACCAACACAAACTACAGGATGCCCCGCAAGAAATGAGCCCTCAAACAACTAGGTTAAAGATCAAATAGAAAAGTCATGGCGGTCAGAAGATGGCGGCAGAAAATAATTATAAAAAACTAAATATCTTTGGAAAAAAATAAAAGTAGTACAGCAGAATAAAAAGTCACAACTAACTGCTTTACCGCCATCAAGAAGATAGTGAAGGACACAACATACAGCGGACTTACCTCAAACGCCTACTACAACACTCTATGGAATGTTGGCGCTGCAGCTCCTTATATAACCAGTAGAGATGAGCGAACGTGTTCTTCCGAGCTTGATATTCGTGCGAATATTAGGGTGTTCGGGATGTTCGTTATTCGTAACGAACACCATGCGGTGTTCTGGTTAATTTAACTTTCTTCCCTGAGACGTTAGCGCTTTTTTTTGGCCAATATAAAGACAGGGAAGGCATTACAACTTCCCCCTGCAACGTTTAAGCCCTATACCACCCCCCTGCTGTGAGTGGCTGGGGAGATAAGGTGTCACCCGAGTATTGAAATCTGCCCCTCCCGCGGCTCGCTATGGATGCATTCTGACATGAGTTTAGGAAAAGCGCTATCGTGTTGGAGCTGCTATAGGGAGAGTGTTAGGAGTATTTTAGGTGTCAAGAACCCCAACGGTCCTTCTTAGGGCCATAAATCTTCTCTATATGCGCTCAATGGGGCCGGCGGCAGCAGCGCTGACCCCATTGAGAACATATAGAAGAGAAATCCTTCTTCTCTGGCACAGCTGTAACAGCTGTAGCAGAGAAGAACGATGTTTGCCCATTGAATTCAATGGAGCCGGCAATACAGCATGTTCCACTGAATGCAATGGGCTGCCGGCGATCGCAGGATGAATGGTCGGAAAGGGGTTAAATATATAACCCCTTTCCTGCAATTCATCCAGAAATGTGTTACACTAAAAATATATACCGGCGTATAAGGCGACCGGGCGTATAAGACGACCCCCCAACTGTCACCTTATACGCCGGTAATACAGTGGAGCAAAGAATAAAAAGCATTACTCACTTTTTCAGATGATCTGCGGCGCTCCTGCAGGCTGTCGCTCCCTCCTAATCCACGGCAGAGTATTCCTTTCTGCACGAAAGGCTTGAAATCCCCGCCTCCAGAAACACAGCCAATCACAGCCAATGACAATGATGTCATTGAATGGCTGTGATTGGCTTGAAATCCCCGCCTCCAGAAACACAGCCAATCACAGCCATTCAATGACATCATTGTCATTGGCTGTGATTGGCTGAAGGCACGTGTCTTTCTGGAGGCAGGGATTTAAAGCCTTTCGTGGAGAAAGGAATAGTCTGCCGGGAACCAGGAAGGAGCGACAGCCTGCAGGAGCGCCGCAGATCATCTGAAAAAGTGAGTAATGCTTTTTATTCTTTGCTCCACTGTATTACCGGCGTATAAGGTGACAGTTGGGGGGTCGTCTTATACGCCCGGTCGCCTTATACGCCGGTATATATTTTTAGTGTAACACATTTCTGGATGAATTGCAGGAAAGGGGTTATATATTTAACCCCTTTCCGACCATTCATCCTGCGATCGCGGGCAGCCCATTGCATTCAGTGGAACCTGTTGTTTTGCTGGCTCCATTGAATTCAATGGGCAAACATCGTTCTTCTCTGCTACAGCTGTTACAGCTGTGGCAGAGGAGAACGATCTTTATGCTGACAGTGGGGGGGGGGGGCACTCTTGCCGCTATTGTGGCTTAATAGTGGGACCTGTGAACTTGAGATGCAGCCCACCATGTAGCCCCTCGCCTGCCCTATCCGTCACTGTGTCATTCCCATCACTTTCCTGAATTGCCCAGATTTTCACACATGAAAACCTTAGCGAGCATCGGCGAAATACAAAAATGTTCTGGTCGCCCATTGACTTCAATGGGGTTCGTTGTTCGAAACGAACCCTCGAGCATCACGGGAAGTTCGTTCCGAATAACGAACACCCGAACATTTTGGTGTTCGCTCATCTCTAATAACCAGCGTGATGTCATAATGTGATGATGACATCACACAGCAGCAACATTCTGTGACATCAGCAGCAACATTCTATGACATCACAAGCTGCAGTCATTAGACACCTGCTGAGGCCCAGCAGCCAATCAAATTGCATAGAGATAAAATGCTCTCTAAATTCTCCCCCACCCCCATTAACCTTATACAATGGGCGATAAAGTCATTATTTCCATAGAGTGTCATTGTGTAGTCATTTCCAGTGATTATAACACTGATAGATCCACGACCATCACTCATATATGCCGAGAATACCGAAGCCGCATGGAGCAGAACACAGGATCGTATGTGCATTGGAGGGGGGTAATAGATGGTATATAGGGGGGGCTGATAATGGATATATGACCAGTATACATAATACTACTATATGAACCTTCCATCATTTATGGAGATGCTGCTATTTCCTGGATGACATGTGGCGTGAATATAACATTTCCCACATAAATCCGTATTCAGGAGTGAAGCCTACAAGCGTCATTGTGTCCGGGACGTCCTGAATTCTTCGGTATGACAAGCTGCGCCTTGCCAGCTCCTCCCATTATATGACATCATTTCACTTAGTATGATGGGATATAATTGAGGCCATACTCTTCCCCGGTATAAATGGCTGATGGGTGAGGGGTTTTATTAAGCATCAGTGGGATCCAGATTGGACTGTTTGTAATGACAAAGACCACTTGCAGCAGCCGCGCCAATTTATAATGCGTCAGTTCAGATGGCGTTCGCCTCCGGATCCCGCAGCAAATACTGCCCATAGGCATGCTATGCAAAATGCTTTTCTATGCCCACAAGTGGAAATCAACTGTGATCTCCCACTCGCGGGGGTGAAGGGGAGTGTGAATTGCAGCATGTCCTATTCTAGTGCGAGCCTCACATGGACGGCTTCCATTGCAGTCAGTGGAAGCCATCTTTCCTGCGGCGATTCCGAAATGTCAATTTCAGTATCGCCCGGATAGTGACCGTGTTCAGACCTGCAGTCATATCACAAGGTGAATATAAAACACTTTGTATCTCTGATCTCTTCTCTAAACACTTCCCAGTATTACATGTAACAAAGTAACCAACCGCCCCCTGTGTGCCAAAGAGCGTTATTCTCTGAAGGCCTGGAGAGCAGATTTGGGGACAGAGAAGCAGAATGCAGACACAGGCCGCCCACAAACCAAATGACGTTTTGGGGGCTCTTTGCCCTTCTTCAGGATGGTGCATTGTGTGCCCTCCACCCACATTTATAGCCACACCAGAAAGGGATCTAAGAATCATCCGTTAAACACATGAAAACCCTCGATATTATAAATCTGCCATTCTGCCACATTTCCCTAAAACCACAGAATGCCTTTACTGCACTTTATACAATAAAAGGCAATTGTCTCTCCTACTAATTAGCTGCAAATACAATTTCTGACCACTTCATATTACAGATCTCATTCAGACCCCTAGGGGAGGCTGTTTCCAAATGATGTATCCAGAATGCTTCTTTCTGAAGTCGCCTTTTCCTCTCTCCTATATCCCTGCTAGATGTTTCCTCTAATATCATCCATTGTAAATTATATACTTTATTCTTTGTCAAAAAAAGAAATCAAGCCCCTAGAGGAAGTTGTCGTTTTGCTGCAAAACTTGGCATGCAGTTCCATCTCAGGCAGATATACAGATGAAACGAGTTGTGGTGATTAGATGAACGGTCTTGTCACCGGAGGCCCTAAAAGTGGTTCCCCCCTTGGTCTATTAAAGGCTCTCGGAGGCTCCTTGTGTGCAGTGACCTCTTCTTCCGCTTGTGTAGAGCTTCTTGACCACTAGACGTCTCTACGATGCAATCAAAGAGATTTGAGAGGGGCGCATTATTGGGCAGTGAGACGCTATATGGTCATATTGACGAATTGTCCGCCACCTGGGCTGCTCTGACCAGACTGTTAGGAGGTTGGCACCAAGCACGAGCAGCTCCAACTGTTTCATTGTCCGCCCTCCATAGACAGGTGGCGCCATCATTACAGGCCCCTGCGTCTGTCAGAACCATTTCCAGACACTTGGCTGAAGGAAATTTGGTCTCATGGCGCTCATTACATATATTGCCTTTGAGACCCACCGTTGCCTCCATTTTCATGGTGTTGTGAAAATGAAACTGGATGCTACAGAATGGAAGCGGTTTGTATTCAGCATTGAATCCAGGTTTAGTTTGGGCATTGATGATGTCTTCTGTCCATGTCAGGAGACCTTGGGGTCAGCACATCAATCCTGCCTGTGCTGTGGAGTGGCACACTGCCCCCACTGCTGGTGTGATGGTCTGGGGGGCCACCTCATACAACAGTCGGTCACCCCTAGTAGAGGTACGAGGGACAGTAATAGCTCAGTGATATGTTCAGGACGTCCTGCAGCTACATGTGTTCCTCTCATCGCGGCTTCCAATATAGATTCTCCATTAGGATTATTCTCAGCCGCACACAAGAGTTTCACACTTCCATGGCCCGATTTATCACCAACAGAACATGTATGGGACCATGTGGGATGCCAAATTTGATAGCTTATGAGTTTGAATGATCTAGAAGCTCAGTTATAGCACATGTGGAGTGATGTGTCGTGGGATAACATGGAACCTGTATACCTCCATGCTTACCCATATTACCTTGTATCCAAGTTAGAGGTGGTACAACAGAATACTAGAGCCTCTAGGTCCGACCATGTCACACTCCTGTATCCAAGCTGGAGGTTGTACAACAGGGTACTAGAGCTTCCCTGCCCTCACATATTATATATTGTATCCAAGCTAAAGACAGTACAACAGGGTACTAGAGCCTCCGTATCGAATCTTGTATCCAAGCTAGAGGTGGTACAACAGAGTACTAGAAAAGCCTCTAGCTCCCCCATGTAAAATCCTGTATCCAAGTTGGAGGTGGTACAACAGGGTACTACTACCTCCCTGCCCTCACGTATTACACTTTGCATCCAAGCTAGTGGCAGCACAACAGGGTACTAGAGCCTCTAGGTCCGCCCACGTCATATCTTGTATCCAAGCTACAGGCTGTACAACAGGGTACTAGAGCATTCATATCCATTCTTATCACATCTTGTATCTAAGCTAGATGCAGTACAACAGGGTACTAGAACATCCATGCCCCCTATGTATTACATCTTGCATTCAAGCTAGAGTCTGTAGAAAAGGATACTAGAGCCTCCATTCCTGCATACATCACATCTTGTCTCCAAGCTAGAGGTGGCACAATAGGGTACTAGAGCCTTCATGCCTGCCCACCCGTGTCACATCTTGTATCCAAGCTAGAGGCAGTACAACAGGGTACTAGAGCATTCATAGCTATTCTTATCACATCTTATATCTAAGCTAGATGCAGTACAACAGGGTGCTAGAGCCTCCATGCCCCCTGTGTATCACATCTTGTATCCAAGCTAGAGTCTGTAGAACAGGGTACTAGAGCCTCCATTCCTGCATACATCACATCTTGTATCCAAGCTAGAGGCAGCACAACAGGGTACTAGAGCCTCCATGTCTGCACCAATCATATCTTGTATCCAAGCTAGAGGTGGTACAAGAGGGTACTCGAGCCTCCATGCCTGCCTGTATCATCTATTTTATCCAAGCTAGAGGCATTACAACAGGGTACTGGAGCCTCCAAGCCCACCCGTACCGCATCTTCTATCTAAGCTAGAGGCGGCACAATAGGGTACTACAGCCTTCATGCCCCTGTATCACATCTTGTATCCAAGCTAGATGTGGTACAACAGAGTACTAGAGCCTCCCTACAAGGGGTCAGTTTTAGCACAAATATTCACTTCTATTGGAGCTTCTGTTGCCTGAGCTGCCGGCAAAGGGAGGTGATTGGTCATCAATAGTTGATCTTCAACACCGGACACTTGGTTAACGTAGGGAGCTGGGAAGGTTAAGTGATAGCTTGTCACAGCGGCACTTACCACGCTCTTTTCCCAGAGGAATGACACGCAGCCAATGCCAGAGCAGGATTGCAAGCTACTGTTGACACCCCTAGGATAGGGAATGGCAATAAACAGGAGGATGGGGGTAGTAGTGGTTGTCACGGGTGACGTCACCGTTCCCGCACACTGATATATCACACGGCGGAGAATAAACACAGTCACTGGTGTACAGTACGTCAGGTCCCCAGGAACAGTTAGGGCCCGATATAAACTTTACTTGAAATAAACTTTGGCAAGACAATTATTAGCAACAATTCAAGTACAATTTTTCACAGTGCAGGTAAAGAGAGGAGGTCAGAGGTCAGGGAGGTCAGAGGTCAGGGAGGATACACAGGATGGAACCGGCCTACAGTCTACGTTATCTGTACGGTACCGCTCCTGGACTGGGAGTACTCCGGAGGAGGAAAGGGGTAGGGGTCACTCCACAAACACTCTGCTAGTAATTAAGCATTTCTAGGACTTACACCCCGCACCAGATATACCTGGGTGTGACTTGAAGCGTACTTCTGTGTGGTGATGCTAACCTTGGACAGCCGCACAAGCAAAACTTGTGGATCTAAATTAGTACTCAGCACTGGGTCTTGCCAGAAGAAGTAGTTACTTACAAGGGCTCTCTCTTAAGCGTTGGGCTCACTCACATCCAAGATGCAGTCGATATGGGATATCTCTCCTTCTCCTCCATCTTCACCACAAGGAAGCTGAAGGTGCTTCCATGTGGCTCTGTGTTAGGTGGTAGTAAAAATGGAACACAGGTTGAAGATGAAGACCTCTTCCCGCTCCCAAGCACTCCTATTTATACCCTCACTTACACCACATGAAATGACAGACTGTTACATTGACAGGCAGACTATGATTTTATGAAAGTTAACTTCTCAAGCGCTGCAACTGTGCAACACCCACGCTGGATATGACAGGACATATTTTGCACAGTTCATCTACATAAGACAGATATGTATGACATTTTTGGAGGGGACTAGGATGATATTCTGGAACACAACAGATCGGCCAGGTCTGTCGCTCGTAACCATGAACAATCAGCTGAGTGGGCGCGAGCTGTCACCGCCACAATAACACAGAGGTCGGAGCGGAAACATACACGTTGACCTCCGTGTAGTGGGCGGCGCTTGTAACCGCAGGCACAACTCCCATTGATTTCAATGAGAGCTGTGCCTGCAGTTACAAGCGCTGGCCACTACATGCTAGTTTGGCGTGAAAGCTTCCACTCCAACCTCTGTGTTATTGCGGCAATAACAGCATGCACCCGCACAGCTGATCAGTCAGGGTCCCGAGCGGCAGATCTCGGCCGATCAACTATTGATGACCTATCCTGATGGTTGGTCATCAATAGTATTTTAGTGGAAAACCCCTTTAAGGAGGTTTTGTTTGTAGCCAGAAAAATAAAATTGGGTTAAAATGGATGGTTGTGGGACCCCCTTCCCCATCAGGCTGGATGAGACTGATCAGCACCATGATCCTCTATGAAAACGTACCAACATAGGGGCTGCCCTGAGGAATGCCAACAGATAGGGGGTTCTTGGCTGAACTCACATCCCACGCTGCATACTCAGCAATTTTCTCTCCCCCTCCCGTTTCCCTCCCCCTTTACTCCCTTAGGGTGGACACTCACTTGCTATGTTATAGCTTTGCGATGCGAGAGTGAGTGAAAACGCATGATAATTAAACCGATGATTTTCAATGGTTTCATTTTCATTTGTGGTGTTTTTATTGTAATCAATGCAAAAGAGAAAGGGCGATATCTCCCACTGTACTCAATGGGGCCAGCGGCAGCAACGCTAACCCCATTGAAAAGAATAGGGAGAGCATTGCGCTCCCCTGACACAGCTGTGACAGTTTTGGCAAACGTCCGTGATGCTTTCCCATTTCTTTCAATGGTGCGGGCACTACTGCGTCCCCATTAAAAGTAGTGCGTTTGCAGCTATGATTTTCGGGAAAGGGCTTGAAATATAAGCTCTTTCCTGAAATTCATAGCAAGCTGTAAAAAGAAAAAAATTAACTCACCTAGAAGAGCCAGACGGCTCTTCTCTCTGGCCCCGGCAGTCTTATTCTCTGTTCTGAAGGCCGGGGATTGAAAAATCCCCACCTCCAGAAAGCGCTACCTCTGATTGGCTGAGCCCTGCGGCCAATCAGAGGCAGTGCCCAGCCTTCATTGAATGACAACTGAGTACTGCCTCTGATTGGCTGAATGCACAGCCAATCAGAGGCAGTGCTTTTTGGAGGCAGGGATTTTTCAATCCCCATCCTCCAGAACAGAGAAGAAGACTGCTAGGGCCGAAAAGAAGAGCCGGACGGATCTTCTAGGTGAGTTATTCTTTTGTTAAACTTTTTTTTAGCTTGCTGTGAATTTCAGGGAAGGGCTTATATTTCAAGCCCTTCCCCGAAAATCATCGCTGCAAACACACTGCTTTCAAATGGGAAAGCATCACAGACGTCTGCCACAGCTGTCACAGAGGATTCCTTCATCCCCGCGAGAGCAATGCCCTCTCTATTGTTGTCAGTGGGGCTAGAGCTGCTGCTGGCCCAATTGAAAACAATATGCAATATCGCCCATTCTCTTTTGCGTTGCGAGATTACAGTGAAAACATCTCAGTCTTAAACTGTTTAGTTTTATTGAACAAGTTCCAGAACAAGTAGCGCCTCCAGTAGATTACAAGGTGGACGTCCGTTACTGCAGGGCTTGATTCCCAATAGATGGCATTCCTGGAAATACCAAGGTACAACTAATATTCTAGACTGCGGCGCATTATTTCTCCTCCTCCGGTGGCCGTCGGGTTTATCTTCATCCCTGGAGGAAAAACCCAAATACAGATAGTCCCCGACTTACAAACAGAACCGGTCTAAGGATGCCTGGTTGGTGGCCGCCTTTTTCTCATCGTATATGGCCCGGTAGCAATGAAGTGCATCGTGGACAACGATGCTGCAACCCTGTTGTACCGTTCCACATTTGGGTCCTGTGATTCAAAGAGTGCCAGAGAGTCTTCAATCATCTGAAATGCCTTTGCCATCATCTTGGTCCTGAAATACTTCGGTGCTGGTTCACCTTCCAGTTCGTCCTCTTTTTCATCCTCCTTCCTCTGGTTTTCCAGTTCCATGAGGTCTTCATTTGTCAGCTCCTGGTTGTGCACAGCAAAATATTCATGGAAGTCCTGTTCCTCAAGATCAAGGTCAAGTTGTCGACTACATTTTGTTCCTCTGCCTGTAGCTTCGCTAAATTAGGGGAATCACAGACAAACATGGGGCACAGTTTCTTCCAAACCCCATTCATGGTGGCCGTGGTAATTTCATGCCATGAAGCATCAATGTTCTTTATGGCATAATAGATAGTGAAGTTCTTCCAAAATTCACTCAATGTCATCTCAGAATCACCCTCAGTTGCCTTCAGTGCCTGACAAAACGTGCAACAGAAATAGTATTTCTTGAAGGTTGCAATGGCCCCCTGGTCCGCTGGCTGGAGTAGGGAGGTAGTGTTGGGTGGCCGGAAAATTACCTTCACATTTGCATGAAAATCATCCAGGAAAGCAGGGTGGCCCGGTGCATTATCTAAAAGGAGAAGAATGTGAAGGGAATGTTCTTATCCCAGCAGTAGAGTTCTACCTCGGGGATTAAATGGTGATAAAACCAGTCTTGAAACATAGCAAGAGTGACCCAGGCTTTTCGGTTACTCTTCCACACAACAGAAAGTGAGGCCTTAGCTATATTTTTCTGGGCTCTTGGGTTTTCAGCATGATACACTAACAATGGCTTGATCTTCGTATCTCCTGCAGTATTACCGCCAAGCAGTAGCGTCAGTCTGTGCTTTGCGGGTTTGAAGCCAGGCATAGACTTCTCTTCCTTACTGATGTAGGTTCTGTCTGGCATCTTTTTCCAAAGAAGGCCTGTTTCGTCAACATTAAATATTTGCTGAGGTGAAAACACACCTTCTTTGATAATTTCCTTAAGTGTGGCGGGGAACTCCTGGGCTGCTACTGTATCTGCACTTGCTGCCTCTCCAGTCACCTTTATGTTATGGAGGTTATTACGTGCCTTGAAGCAGTTAAACCATCCATGACTGGCAGTAAAGGTCACATCTGCTGCTACTTCCCCATATTTTGTCTTTACATCTTCAAAAAGACTTAAAGCCTTCTCTTGAATCAGGATTACGCTTAGTGGCTTTTTTGATGACAATCCTCCATCCAAATGCTCAGATTTCCAAGTTCTTCTATCACTTTTCCACGATTCTTACTACTAATAGTAGAGTGCATAGCCACTGAACTTCTCACATGTTCCATGATCCTATCCTTGTTCTTCAGAATGGTACCGATGGTAGAACGATTCCTCTGGTAGGAGCGAGCAAGATCAGACATCTTCTCACCACGCTCCACTCTTTTTAAGATGTCATCCTTTGTTTCCATCATGATGGCCTGGCGTTTCTTAGAAATACCTGCATCACCACTGCTTTTATGTTTGGCACACAGCATGTTTAGAACTCACAACACACGTTGTACTGAAACCACGTGGGTACAGTAAGAGAGAGCTACTGTTTACGGCAGCTGCTGCTCCTGCTCGATGCTGCCAGCACTCGGACATCATGCGAATTAGCCTTAGGCGCTTGAGGACGACGTTGTTCGTTGGTACCGAAATTCATAACTCGAATGTTTGTATGTCGGGGACTATCTGTACTTTGTCAATTTATCTTCACCTGCAGACGCTATAGTAAAGCACTGAAATGTAATATTGGTAGAATGACCTCTAATTTAAAGGGACAGTAAAGGCCCATTTACACGGGACGAGCTGTGGGGCAAGCGATAGGCAAAGTATAGGAAAACCCATCAAACCTTTCTGTAGCAATAGTATAGGCGAACCCCTGAAACATTTCTGTAGCAAGAGTATAGGCGAACACCTGAAACATTTCTGTAGCAAGAGTATAGCCGAACACCGGATGAACATTTCTGTGGCAAGTGTATAGGCGGACTCCTGAAAACTTTCTATAGCAAGTGTATAGGTGAACCCCGGAAGAACATTTCTGTAGCAAGAGTATAGGCGAACCCCTCAAACCTTCCCGTAGTAAGCGTATAGGCAGACCCCTGAAACATTTCTGTAGCAAGAATATAAGCGAACACCGGAAAAACATTTCTGTAGCAAGAGTATAGGCGAACACTAGAAGAACATTTCTGTGGCAAGTATATAGGCGAACACTAGAAGAACATTTCTGTGGCAAGTGTATAGGCGAACACTAGAAGAACATTTCTGTGGCAAGTATATAGGCGAACACTAGAAGAACATTTCTGTGGCAAGTATATAGGCGAACACTAGAAGAACATTTCTGTGGCAAGTGTATAGGCGGACCCCTGAAACATTTCTGTAGCAAGAGTATAAGCGAACCCATCAAACCTTTCTGTAGCAAGAGTATAGGCGAACACCGGAAGAACATTTCTGTGGCAAGTATATAGGCGGACCCCAGAAAACTTTCTGTAGCAAGAGTATAGGCAGACCCCTGAAACATTTCTGTAGCAAGAGTATAGGCGGACCCCTGTAACATTACTGTAGCAAGAGTATAGGAAGATCCCAGTAACATTTCTGCAACAAAAGTATAGGAAGATCCCAGTAACATTTCTGTAACAAGTGTATAGGCAGACCCCTGAAACATTTCTGTAGCAAGAGTGTAGGTGAACACCAGAAGAACATTTCTGTGGCAAGTGTATAGGCGGACACCAGAAAACTATTTGTAGCAATAGTATAGGTGAACCCCTGAAACATTTCTGTAGCAATAGTATAGGCGAACACTGGAAGAACATTTCTGTGGCAAGTGTATGGGCGGATCCCTGAAACATTTCTGTAGCAGAGTATAAGTGATTCCCTCAAACCTTTCTGTAGCAATAGTATAGGCGAACCCCTGAAACATTTCTGTGGCAAGTGTATAGGCGGACCCCTGAAACATTTCTGTGGCAAGTGTATAGGCGGACCCCAGAAACATTTCTGTGGCAAGTGTATAGGCGGACCCCTGAAACATTTCTGTGGCAAGTGTATAGGCGGACCCCAGAAACATTTCTGTGGCAAGTGTATAGGCGGACCCCTGAAACATTTCTGCAGCAAGAGTATAGGCGAACACCGGAAGAACATTTCTGTGACAAGTGTATAGGCGGACACCAGTAAAATTTTTTGTAGCAAGAGTATCGGCGGACCCCTAAAACATTTCTGTAGCAATAGTATAGACAACCCCCCTGAAACATTTCTGTAGCAATAGTATAGGTGGACCCCAGAAACATTTCTGTAGCAAGACTGTAGGTGAACCCCTCAAACCTTTCTGTAGCAAGAGGATAGGCGAACACCTGAAACATTTCTGTAGCAAGAGTATAAGCGAACCCCTCAAACCTTTCTGTAGCAATAATATAGGCGGACCCCTGAAACATTTCTGTAGCAAGAGTATAGGTGAACCCCTGAAACATTTCTGTAGTAAGAGTATAGGCGAACCCCAGTAACCTATATGTAGCAAGAGTATAGGCGAACCCCAGTAACATTTATGTAGCAAGAGTATAGGCGAACCCCAGTAACATTTCTGTAGCAAGAGTATAGGCGAACCCCAGTAACATTTATGTAGCAAGTGTATAGGCGAACCCCTCAAAAATTTATGTAGCAAGAGTATAGGTGAATCCCTCAAACATTTCTGTAGCAGCGGTATAGGCGGACCCCTTGTAACATTTCTGTAGCAAGAGTATAGGCGGACTCCTGAAACATTTATGTAGCAATAGTATAGGCGAACACTAGAAGAACATTTCTGTAGCAAGTGTATAGGCGGACCCCTGAAACCTTTCTGTAGCAAGTGTATAGGCGGACCCCTGAAACATTTCTGCAGCAAGAGTATATGGGAACCCCTGAAACATTTGTGTAGAAAGAGTATACGCGGACCCCTAAAGCATTGGTGTACATATAGTATAGGTGAACACCTGAAACATTGGTGTACCAAGAGTACAAGTGAAACCCATAAACATTTTTTTCAAGATAGACATTGTTGTTGCTTAAACTGTAGCAGAGCCTGGAGGCATCCCTCTGAAAAAATGGATTTTATCAGCCTTTTGGCCCGCAGAAAAATTGGCAGTTCAGCGTGATGACATGCTGTTTTAGAGAAGGAGGAGTAAGATCAGAAAGGGATAGACCAAGCTGCTTCTACCATTTTTTGAGGTTAGAGAGAGGATGCATATTTCTCCTGTTGCAGCTAAAAGAATCTTTAGGATCCGCTGCTTTCCACCGGTGAAGTCTGGGGAAATCCAGCCTTTTTTCATCTTAATCAGTGTAAGCATGTCGGCGTTGTCAGTTGACAGGCGGGTACGCTTATCCGTGATGATCCCCCTAGCAGCACTAAACATCCTCTCTGATAAGACGCTAGCGGCAGGGCAGGCCAGCACCTCCACGGCGTACAGCACAAGTTCGTGCTACATGTCCAGCTTTGACACCCAATAGTTGTATGGAGCAGAGGCATCACGGAGGACGGTGGTACAGTCAGCTGTGTACTCCCTCACCATCTTTTTTCAGTGCTCCCTCCGACTCAGCCGTGACTAGGGAGTGGTGACACAGTCAGGCTGAGGAGCCAGAAAACTGGCAAAGGCCTTAGAGAGTGTTCCCCTGCCTGCACTGGACATGCTGCCTGATCCCCCCACCTCCCCTGCTACTTGGCCCTCTGAACTATGTCTTCTACCGCTAGCGCTGTCAGATGGGAACTTTTGCATCAGTTTTTCCACCAGGGTCTTGTGGTATTGCATCCCTCTCGTACCCCTTTCCTCTTGCTGAATTTCTTGTTACATAGGATTAAAGGGCTTGTGCTATGATTGAGAGTTATTCCCAACCCACAGGATAGGGTGGGGTAGCGTTCAGATCGGAGTGGTCCAACTGCCTGGACTCACAATCGATCCCCAAAACGGGACTCAGTTGCTTGCTGAATTGAGGGCAGCGGCCATCACTCATGTGCAGTGCAGCTCCATTCATCTCAGTGGGACCAATAGAGAGTGAGTGCTTGAACTCTGTCTCCAATAATCCCATTGACATGAATGGAGCGGCGCTGCCTTCTCTTAAAGGGGTTTTCCCACAACTTAAAAATTGCCTCCTGATCATTTTATCCTTCCTGTCTCCTGCTGACCAGGACATGTGACTGTTTCAGCCAATCACTGCCCCCAGCAGTGGTCTTTTATAGGCAATTTAAAGTTGTGGGGAAACCCCTTTAAGGAGCCCTGTTCTTGGGATCGGTGGGGGTTCTAGCAGTTGGACCCCACTGATCTGAATGTCCTCCCCAATCCTCTGCATAACTTTCACTTTTAGTACAAGCCCTTTAAGCTTTAGTTGTAGAAAATGCAGAACCCCTTTTATGGGGCATTTCTCCTGAAATCTCAAAATCCTCGCTTTCTAGGTAGATCTAGGTAGGAAAGTTGGGTGACAAGCAACATGGCTGTTGTATTGTTACTCGGGTTTCTGGAGTCCTGAATGGTAAAACCGCCTTGTTCCAGCACCACCTCCCCCACCTCACTACATATAGGGGCAGGTTTGCCATTCAGGGCATAGGAAAAGCTGCAGCCCTGGACATATTGGTTGTCACCCAGATTTCCCAGGAACAGCTAGAAATAAGAAAAATGGCTGGATAGACTTCTCGAATACTTGACAGATGCAGATGGCTCGAGGCATTTTTGCTGGGACCAAATCTTGTAGCCAGAAGACCTGGATTCTGGTGTAGCGACCAATCTATAGACACAAGCATAAGATGCTTCAGTGACTCATCTCAGGATTGGAGCAGATGCCATAATGGCCACCGCCGAACATTCCAGCACTTACTGTGAATTATCAGTATTATGCCAATAAAACTCTATATAGTGTTCCCTTCCCCCGCTGCGGGGATAAGAGATAGTCCTGGAGTCGGTGTCTTATTTATAAGCGTCTTTTATGTGGGGCTTGTAGCCAAGAGTCAGATCCTGCAAGATCAGAATTCTGCCTCCCTGGACCACTTGCTGGGTGGAAGGAGGGGCAGGGGACTAGGGCAGGGGATTTGGTATGCCTCCCTGAAGAGGTGCGTTTTTAAGGCATGTCTGAAATTTGGCATGTCTGAAATTCGGCATTAAGGCATGTCTGAAATTCGGTGCATCAGGAATTGTCTGGATGCCTTGGGATAGAGTGTTCCAGAGGATGGGTGCTGCTCTGGTGAAGTCCTGTAGGCGAGCGTGTGAGGTTCGTCTTAGAGGGGTGTTTAGTCTTAGTGTGTTAGGAGATTGGAGTGAGTGGGCTGGGTGAAGTACGGTGGTGCGACATCATGGAGGGCTCTGTGGCTGAGGGTGAGGAGTGTGAATTTAGTTCTGCAGTGGATGGGCAGCCAATGCAGCGACTGGCATCATGCATGGGCGTCTGAGTAATGGCTGAATAGGAAGATGAGCCTAGCTGCTCCGTTTAGTATGGATTGGAGATGAGCGAATCTGGTGCGGGGGCGGCCGATGACTAGCAGTAGTCGAGTCGGGAGTGGATGAAAGTTTACTGCTAGGACCTTCCAAACTAATAGAGTTAAAAAATACCTTTTATTAAATTACTTAAAAAAGAACAGAACACACACAAACAATAAAAAGAGGAGTTATGATATAATCGGACACCTGTGACTGGTGACCAAAAAAGAGTTTGAGTCGTAAATTTACGCTCGACTTGTGAGACAAAAACAATTGCCACTAGTATAGTATGAACAATGAAAAGCTGGAGTCATGCGATGAGACTCTGTTGGTGTAAATCATTGGTCATAGTCCAAGTGAAGGGGATTCAATCTAGTAAAAAGACGAATCCCGTGCTTGGTCTGGTATTACAACGTGCGTCAAATAATGGAAATGACTAGCACGTGAAAAATTAGCTCATCAAGAGCGCGTCACCCAACGCGTTTCCCCCACCTAGTGGGTTCTTCAGGGGTTACGGTACGCTAATCCCAACTAATGTGTTGGGTCGTGGCTAAAGTCTAATTATGGAAACCACAAAGATGTCACAAATAGTGGATGGAAACTAGTGGTCGCCAGAGTATGGTCTGTTTGCGTCCATTTGCGGATGCAATGCACCGAGGAAATTAAGGTGCGTTGTAAGTAACAGCAGACCAAAAAATAATTGACCTTAAGCGTGACGAAAAAATAGTCACACCTATGGTCAATAGAAGAGCATAACTATTCTCTAAGTACAAGAAAGGGGCAGGGAGATATATCCCAGACCCATAAGCCGTTAGATAGAGTCACGATCTACAGTCCCTATAGTCCTACAGATAGAGTATAACTACCTAGCAAATGCAAGCTAACCTTGGTTGCTTGATACGTAAATAAGTGCAACCAAAGTAAGTAGTTACGGGGAACTCGCCCCTAAGTCAGGACCCAAAACTGAAATCAAATAAAAGAAAGAACCAGCGGCATGTCAGTCCTTGTGGTGGAGTGACAGCATAATGAATAGCTAGTCCAGAGAGCTTTAAATAGGGTTCCTAAAGGAACAACCCAGGGCGGGTGTGTTTCACCAGAACCAATCAGAGCCGAATTGGGAGGTGTACACCTTATCCCTGGTAACCATGGTTACCGGCATACACATGCTTCGTGCTGTTAGTTTGGATGTTCCCACTGTACTACCATCTCATGCATAATGCAGAGGGATGTGAAGCGTTCAGGAAGCGCCAGCTAGCAGTCACATAGCACTGACTGATCCCTCTGTATCATATCCCAGACATCCGAGGTCCGGGATGTTGATGTATGACGTCATGACGTTCGGGGGGCGTGGCCACGCAACCAGGGGGCGTGGCCACGCAACCAGAGCCGTGATCACATGACAATGCATGTTATATTGCAGTCCAATGCTTTATAGAAGGAGATATAGAGCGCTTAGGTCATATAGACCACCAGCCAAAGTACCCAAAGTAATAATAAGCATTGTAACCAGGCATCCGTGGTCCGGGGCCCCAATAGGTCACGTCATGACGTTCGGGGGGCGTGGCTACGAGGCCGACATAGTCACATGACGGTGTGTGTCATTGTCAGCGTCATATGATGCAGGAGGGGGCGGGTACAGGGGCGGCAACGGCTTAGCTAGACTGCTAGCCATGGCAACGCTTGTAAATATTAGCCAGAGCTGCTGGGAGGCACAGAACAGATGTTGCTGTGAGGTTACAATCATATAGTGCAAATGGTGGTGCACTTTCATTTGCACTAAGTCTAGCAAACATAGAGATCAATGTTATGTGCCAAGAATTAGTGCTAGTAGTGTCTGGATTCCTAGCCATGGTAACAGTTATAAACATTGATCAGGGCTGTTGAGTAGCATGGAGCGATTGCTGCTGTTATATTACGAAATCACTTAGTCCTGCTTGCTCTGATAGATGTGAGTCAGCGCATAAGTAATTTTGCCTCAAAAAGCTACATGAAAATGATGGACCCGCATGTATTCGCCCGTGAATGTTTATTTAGGGGTAAATAAAATGAAATAGAAAAACATTCCTCCAAATAACACGCCATAATTAAAGATAAGTATTTGATGGATGATAGTACAAAGTGTATAGAGCATCAAAGGAAAATGAAACCGCATATGTGCGCCCATGTATATTACTTTGGAGTAGACAATTCATACTTCAAGCTACGCGCCATGGAAACAGGTGGGTATTTAGGTGAACAGTAGGACAAAGTATATAGGACTAGAAAGAACATTTGTAGCAATAAAAAGCTACACAAGATATCTTGTACAAAAAACGGAAATATGAATCGTAGATGAAAGGTGTAGCATAATAGCTAAACCAAAAAACTATGTTTAGTTCTTCTGATAAAGAGATACTGTATTAATATTGAATGCGTCAGCACTGGCAGCCAAATATGCTATTTTTAGATAAAACAATTGAATGACAGCTGTTCATTCAACCCGGTTGGAGACAGAGAGCGTAGTCTGTAAATCCAGCTTGCCTCTTTTTGTAAAAGGAGCTGATTCACGTCGCCCCGGCGACCATCGTAACGGACCTGTTCAATGCCTTGAAATTGGACATGTGTATCATCACCACCATGTGTGTCCCACATGTGTATTGCTAGTGGCGTTTGTTCCTTGCGTCTGATGTTCCCTATGTGGGCAAGAATACGGCGGCGGAACTCCTGAGCCGTCTTGCCCACATAGTTAAGTGGGCAGGAACAGGTGGCCAAGTAAACAACGTTTGTAGTCCGGCAGTTAATGAACTCACGGTTTGTGAATTCCTTGCCTGTATTTGCACTTTTGAATGCTGGACTCTTTTTAATGAACGGACAGGCCGCACAGCCTGAACATTTAAAAGTCCCTTTCAAATTGTGCCTGCCTAACCACATACTTGTCGGAATTTCTCGTTGAAGATGGCTTCTGACAAGTCGGTCACGCAAATTGCGTCCGCGACGAAAAGTGATCAATGGTGCAGGAGGTAATAAATCGCTGATATCCTCATCGTCCTTGAGGGCATCCATCTTGACCCAGATGTCATTCTGGCGACTATGGACGTGGAAAGTCTTTATAGTTCAATCCCTCATGAACTAGGTCTGAAGGCTACTGAATATTACCTTAGCCAAAAAGGCCAATATTACTGTGAGCATAATCAATTTGTTCTGGAACTACTAAGATTTATCCTCACTCGCAATTATTTTCTTTTCCAAGATGTCTTCTTCCACCAGCTCAGGGGCACCGCGATGGGGACACCATGTGCCCCATCCTACGCCAATTTGCTCCTGGGCTGGTGGGAGGAACGACACGTTTTTACTGAGGCTAACCATCTGTATACCAACAATGTCCTCTTATGGGCTAGGTATATAGATGACATTTTCATCCTTTGGTCAGGTACTGCAATCACTTTCAACCAGTTTGTTGAGAAGTTGAACATCAATTCCCTCAACTTACGCTTTACGGCTGAGAGTGACAAGACATCTGTTACCTTCCTTGACCTCAAGATTACAAAGGAAAATGACGGCACTCTTTCAACAACTACTTTTCGCAAATCTACCGCGACGAACTCCTTACTGACCTGGGATAGTCATCATCCCTACTCTTTACGTAGAGGGATCCCAAAGGGTCAATTTCTAAGGATACGCCGTAACTGTTCCTCGGAACATGAATTTGTAACCGAAGCTGAAAAATTATCGTTGAGATTTAGAGAGCGAGGTTATCCAGAAGATGTAATTCTTGAGGCACGGAATTTTGCATCCCAAAAAAATCGTGGGGAATTATTGCAAAAACGGAAGAGGGAACAAACCATCCAAACTAGGATTGTCGGTACCTTTGACACCGGCTCCTCTGCCGTTAGGGGTATTCTAAACAGTTTCTGGGATATCCTCAAGGACGATGAGGATATCAGCGATTTATTACCTCCTGCACCATTGATCACTTTTCGCCGCGGACGCAATTTGCGTGACCGACTTGTCAGAAGCCATCTTCAACGAGAAATTCCGACAAGTATGTGGTTAGGCAGGCACAATTTGAAAGGGACTTTTAAATGTTCAGGCTGTGCGGCCTGTCCGTTCATTAAAAAGAGTCCAGCATTCAAAAGTGCAAATACAGGCAAGGAATTCACAAACCGTGAGTTCATTAACTGCCGGACTACAAACGTCGTTTACTTGGCCACCTGTTCCTGCCCACTTAACTATGTGGGCAAGACGGCTCAGGAGTTCCGCCGCCGTATTCTTGCCCACATAGGGAACATCAGACGCAAGGAACAAACGCCACTAGCAATACACATGTGGGACACACATGGTGGTGATGATACACATGTCCAATTTCAAGGCATTGAACAGGTCCGTTACGATGGTCGCCGGGGCGACGTGAATCAGCTCCTTTTACAAAAAGAGGCAAGCTGGATTTACAGACTACGCTCTCTGTCTCCAACCGGGTTGAATGAACAGCTGTCATTCAATTGTTTTATCTAAAAATAGCATATTTGGCTGCCAGTGCCGACGCATTCGATATCAATACAGTATCTCTTTATCAGAAGAACTAAACATAGTTTTTTGGTTTAGCTATTATGCTACACTAGAGATGAGCGAACACCAAAATGTTCGGGTGTTCGTTATTCGGAACGAACTTCCCGCGATGTTCGAGGGTTCGTTTCGAACAACGAACCCCATTGAAGTCAATGGGCGACCAGAACATTTTTGTATTTCGCCGATGCTCGCTAAGGTTTTCATGTGTGAAAATCTGGGCAATTCAAGAAAGTGATGGGAACAACACAGCAACGGATAGGGCAGGCGAGGGGCTACATGTTGGGCTGCATCTCAAGTTCACAGGTCCCACTATTAAGCCACAATAGCGGCAAGAGTGGGCCCCCCCCCCCCTCCCAACAACTTTTACTTCTGAAAAGCCCTCATTAGCATGGCATACCTTTGCTAAGCACCACACTAGCTACAACAAAGCACAATCACTGCCTGGATGACACTCCACTGCCACTTCTCCTGGGTTACATGCTGCCCAACCGCCCCCCCTCCCCCCCACAGCGCACACCAAAGTGTCCCTGCGCAGCCTTCAGCTGCCCTCATGCCACGCCACACTCATGTCTATTTAGAAGTGCG
Organism: Eleutherodactylus coqui; assembly: GCA_035609135.1. Classification (NCBI taxonomy): domain Eukaryota; kingdom Metazoa; phylum Chordata; class Amphibia; order Anura; family Eleutherodactylidae; genus Eleutherodactylus; species Eleutherodactylus coqui. The sequence continues at coordinate 246,169,826 of CM069409.1, read as the reverse complement.
TCTGCCATGAGGAGGAACCGCAGGCACACACTGCAGAGGGTTGGCACGGCTAGGCAGCGACCCTCTTTAATAGGGGCGGGGCGATAGCCCACAATGCTGTACAGAAGCAATGAGAAATAGAATCCTGTGCCACCGCCATCAGGAGCTGCACACGTAGGCATAGCAATGGGGAACCTATGTGCCACACACTATTCATTCTGTCAAGGTGTCTGCATACCCCAGTTAGACCGGGCTTTTTAATTCATAGACACAGGCAGGTACAACTCCCTATTGTGAAGTCCCTGTGGACCGATAGCATGGGTGGGTGCCAGGAAGCCACCGGCGGTACATAGAAATATCCCATTGCATTGCCCAACACAGCTGAGGTAGTAATGTCGTGCGTAATACAGGTGGGCTTCGGCCCACACTGCATGCCCCAGTCAGACTGGGGTTCTTTAGAAGTGTACAGATGTATTAAAAACTCCGTGTGCCCCTACAGCATGGGTGGCTCCCTGGAACCCACCGGCGGTACACAAAAATATCCCATTGCATTGCCCAACACAGCTGAGGTAGTAATGTCGTGCGTAATACAGGTGGGCTTCGGCCCACACTGCATGCCCCAGTCAGACCGGGGTTCTTTACAAGTGGACACATGTAGGTTACACTCCCTGTGGACCCACTGCCTGGGTGGGTGCCAGGAAGCCACCGGCGGTACACAATAATATCCCATTGCATTGCCCAACACAGCTGAGGTAACGTCAGCTGTAATGCAGGTGGGCTAAAAATTAATTTGATTACACTGTAGGCGAGGGCCCACAAAAATTGCTGTATCAACAGTACTAATGTACATCCCAAAAATTGGCCATGGCCAGCCAAGAGGGCAGGTGAAACCCATTAATCGCTTTGGTTAATGTGGCTTAAGTGGTAACTAGGCCTGGAGGCAGCCCAGTGTAACGAAAAATTGGTTCAAGTTAAAGTTCCAACGCTTTTAAGCGCATTGAAACTTATAAAAATTGTTCAGAAAAATTATTTGAGTGAGCCTTGTGGCCCTAAGAAAAATTGCCCGTTCAGCGTGATTACGTGAGGTTTCAGGAGGAGGAGCAGGAGGAGGAGGAGGAATATTAGACACAGATTGATGAAGCAGAAATGTCCCCGTTTTGGATGGTGAGAGAGAACGTAGCTTCCATCCGCGGGTGCAGCCTACGTATTGCTTACGTATCGCTGCTGTCCGCTGGTGGAGAAGAGAAGTCTGGGGAAATCCAGCCTTTGTTCATCTTGATGAGTGTTAGCCTGTCGGCACTGTCGGTTGACAAGCGGCTACGCTTATCTGTGATGATTCCCCCAGCCGCACTAAACACCCTTTCCGACAAGACGCTAGCCGCAGGACAAGCAAGCACCTCAAGGGCATACAGCGCTAGTTCAGGCCACGTGTCCAGCTTCGACACCCAGTAGTTGTAGGGGGCAGAGGCGTCACCAAGGATGGTCGTGCGATCCGCTACGTACTCCCTCACCATCCTTTTACAGTGCTCCCGCCGACTCAGCCGTGACTGGGGAGCGGTGACACAGTCTTGGTGGGGAGCCATAAAGCTGGCCAGGCCCTTAAAGACTGTTGCACTGCCTGGGATGTACATGCTGCTCGATCTACGCACATCCCCTGCTACCTTGCCCTCGGTACTGCGCCTTCTGCCACTAGCGCTGTCGGCTGGGAATTTTACCATCAGCTTGTCCGCAAGGGTCCTGTGGTATAGCAACACTCTCGAACCCCTTTCCTCTTCGGGAATCAGAGTGGGCAGGTTCTCCTTATAGCGTGGGTCGAGCAGTGTGTACACCCAGTAATCCGTAGTGGCCAGAATGCGTGCAACACGAGGGTCACGAGAAAGGCATCCTAACATGAAGTCAGCCATGTGTGCCAGGGTACCAGTACGCAACACATGGCTGTCCTCACTAGGAAGATCACTTTCAGGATCCTCCTCCTCCTCCTCCTCCTCCTCCTCAGGCCATACACGCTGAAAGGATGACAGGCAATCAGCCGGTGTACCGTCAGCAGCGGCCCAAGCTGTCTCTTCCCCCTCCTCCTCATCCTCCTCATGCTCCTCCTCCTCCTCCTGTACGCGCTGAGAAATAGACAGGAGGGTGCCCTGACTATCCAGCGGCATACTGTCTTCCCCCGCCCCCGTTTCCGAGCGCAAAGCAGCTGCCTTTATGGTTTGCAGGGAATTTCTCAAGATGCATAGCAGAGGAATGGTGACGCTAATGATTGTAGCATCGCCGCTCACCACCTGGGTAGACTCCTCAAAATTACCAAGGACATGGCAGATGTCTGCCAACCAGACCCACTCTTCTGAAAGGAATTGAGGAGGCTGACTCCCACTGCGCCGCCCATGTTGGAGTTGGTATTCGACTATAGCTCTCCGTTGTTCATAGAGCCTGGCCAACATGTGGAGCGTAGAGTTCCACCGTGTGGGCACGTCGCACAGCAGTCGGTGCACTGGCAGCTTAAAGTGATGTTGCAGGGTGCGCAGGGTGGCAGCATCCGTGTGGGACTTGCGGAAATGTGCGCAGAGCCGGCGCCCCTTTACGAGCAGGTCTGACAAGCGTGGGTAGCTTTTCAGAAAGCGCTGAACCACCAAATTAAAGACGTGGGCCAGGCATGGCACGTGCGTGAGGCTGCCGAGCTGCAGAGCCGCCACCAGGTTACGGCCATTGTCACACACGACCATGCCCGGTTGGAGGCTCAGCGGCGCAAGCCAGCGGTCGGTCTGCTGTGTCAGACCCTGCAGCAGTTCGTGGGCCGTGTGCCTCTTATCGCCTAAGCTGAGTAGTTTCAGCACGGCCTGCTGACGCTTGCCCACCGCTGTGCTGCCACACCGCGCGACACCGACTGCTGGCTACATGCTGCTGCTAACACATCTTGATTGCGAGACAGAGGAGGAGGAGGAGGAGGAGGGTGCTTTAGTGGAGGAAGCATACACCTCCGCAGATACCAGCACCGAGCTGGGGCCCGCAATTCTGGGGGTGGGTAGGACGTGAGCGGTCCCAGGCTCTGACTCTGTCCCAGCCTCCACTAAATTCACCCAATGTGCCGTCAGGGAGATGTAGTGGCCCTGCCCGCCTGTGCTTGTCCACGTGTCCGTAGTTAAGTGGACCGTGGCAGTAACCGCGTTGGTGAGGGCGCGTACAATGTTGCGGGAGACGTGGTCGTGCAGGGCTGGGACGGCACATCGGGAAAAGTAGTGGCGACTGGGAACTGAGTAGCGCGGGGCCGCCGCCTCCATGATACTTTTGAAGGACTCCGTTTCCACAACCCTATACGGCAGCATCTCAAGGCTGATGAATTTTGCAATGCGGACGGTTAACGTTTGAGCGTGCGGGTGCGTGGCGGCGTACTTGCGCTTGCGCTCGAACACTTGCGCAAGCGACGGCTGGACGGTGCGCTGAACTACACTGCTGGATGGGGCCGAGGACAGCGGAGATGAGGGTGTGGGTGCAGGCCATGAGGCGGTAGTGCCTGTGTCCTGAGAGGGGGGTTGCATCTCAGTGGCAGGTTGGGGCACAGGGGGAGAGGCAGGGGTGCAAACCGGAGGCGCTGAACGGCCTTCGTCCCACCTTGTGGGGTGCTTGGCCATCATATGCCTGCGCATGGTGGTGGTGGTGAGGCTGTTGGTGTTGGCTCCCCGGCTGAGCTTTGCGCAACAAAGGTTGCACACCACTGTTCGTCGGTCGTCAGGCGTCTCTGTGAAAAACTGCCAGACCTTAGAGCACCTCGGCCTCTGCAGGGTGGCATGGCGCGAGGGGGCGCTTTGGGAAACACTTGGTGGATTATTCGGTCTGGCCCTGCCTCTACCCCTGGCCACCGCACTGCCTCTTGCAACCTGCCCTGCTGATGCCCTTGACTCCCCCTCTGAAGACCTGTCCTCCTGAGTAAGCGTTGCACACCAGGTGGGGTCAGTCACCTCATCGTCCTGCTGCTCTTCCTCCGAATCCTCTGTGCGCTGCTCCCTCGGACTTACTGCCCTTACTACTACCTCACTGCAAGACAACTGTGTCTGATCGTCATCGTCCTCCTCACCCACAGAAAGTTCTTGAGACAGTTGGCGGAAGTCCCCAGCCTCATCCCCCGGACCCCGGGAACTTTCCAATGGTTGGGCATCAGTGACTATAAACTCCTCTGGTGGGAGATGAACCACTGCTGCCCAATCTGAGCAGGGGCCCGAGAACAGTTCCTGGGAGTCTTCCCGCTCCTGAGCAGGTGTCATTGTAGTGGAGTGAGGAGGCTGGGAGGAAGGAGGAGCAGCAGACAGAGGATTCGGATTTGCAGCAGTGGACGGCGCAGAACTGCGTGTTGACGATAGGTTGCTCGAAGCACTTTCTGCCATCCAGGACAGGACCTGCTCACACTGCTCATTTTCTAATAACCGTCTCCCGCGTGGACCCATTAATTGGGCGATGAATGTGGGGACGCCAGAAACGTGCCTCTCTCCTAATCGCGCAGCAGTCGGCTGCGACACACCGGGATCAGGAGCTCGGCCTGTGCCCACACCCTGACTTGGCCCTCCGCGTCCTCGGCCGCGTCCACGTCCTCTAGGCCTACCCCTACCCCTCAGCATGCTGTATTACCAGTGATTTGATTTCACAGGCAGGAAATAAATTGGCGCAAGACTGCAGGCCAAATATAATTTTTGCCCTTTTTGGAAAACGAAAGGCCCCACTGCCTCTAGTGAATGAATAATCTAAGTTTAATAACTGTGCTGTGTCCCTGCTAATGTGTCACAGAACGTGAGGGTAGCAGAGTTATTATAACTCTGGCAGAGCAGGTATTTTTTTCCCAAGTAAGGAAAGCAAATGGCGAAGCCAGCAGTAAAGCGTAGCTGGGTGCGTCTGATTTAGCAATGTTGTTCACGCAGCTCACACGTGTCCACAGCCCTTAGGACGGACAGAGGCTGGACAAATAGATTTGTTTTCAGTTTTTTTCCACCAAAAGGCAGCACTGCGTATATTCAATGAACATGAGAAGTTTAATAACTGTGCTGTGTCCCTGCTTATGTGTCACAGAACGTGAGGGTAGCAGAGTTATTATAACTCTGGCAGAGCAGGTATTTTTTTCCCAATTAAGGAAAGCAAATGGCGAAGCCAGCAGTAAAGCGTAGCTGGGTGCGTCTGATTTAGCAATGTTGTTCACGCAGCTCACACGTGTCCACAGCCCTTAGGACGGACAGAGGCAGGACAAATAGATTTGTTTTCAGTTTTTTTCCACCAAAAGGCAGCACTGCGTATATTCAATGAACATGAGAAGTTTAATAACTGTGCTGTGTCCCTGCTTATGTGTCACAGAACGTGAGGGTAGCAGAGTTATTATAACTCTGGCAGAGCAGGTATTTTTTTCCCAATTAAGGTAAGCAAATGGCGAAGCCAGCAGTAAAGCGTAGCTGGGTGCGTCTGATTTAGCAATGTTGTTCACGCAGCTCACACGTGTCCACAGCCCTTAGGACGGACAGAGGCTGGACAAATAGATTTGTTTTCAGTTTTTTTCCACCAAAAGGACCCACTGCGTATATTCAATGAACATGAGAAGTTTAATAACTGTGCTGTGGCCCTGCTAATGTGTCACAGAACTTGAGGGTAGCAGAGTTATTAACTGTGGCAGAGCAGGTATTTTTTTCCCAATTAAGGAAAGCAAATGGCGAAGCCAGCAGTAAGGCGTAGCTGGGTGCGTCTGATTTAGCAATGTTGTTCACGCAGCTCACACGTGTCCACAGCCCTTAGGACGGACAGAGGCTGGACAAATAGATTTGTTTTCAGTTTTTTTCCACCAAAAGGCAGCACTGCGTATATTCAATGAACATGAGAAGTTTAATAACTGTGCTGTGTCCCTGCTTATGTGTCACAGAACGTGAGGGTAGCAGAGTTATTATAACTCTGGCAGAGCAGGTATTTTTTTCCCAATTAAGGAAAGCAAATGGCGAAGCCAGCAGTAAAGCGTAGCTGGGTGCGTCTGATTTTTACAGGTTGCAGACGCAGCTCACACGTGTCCACCGGCGTTAGGACGGACAGAGGCAGGACAAATTTAATTATTTTCCGTTTTTTGGCACCAAAAGGCAGCACTGCGTATATTCAATGAATAACAACTGTGTTGTGGCCCTGCCTATACAATTCTTTCCCTGCAGTATCAATGGAGGGTGCAATGCTCTGCAGAGGCGATTTTGAGAAGCAAAAAAAAATGCAGCACAGCTAACAGCAGCCTGGACAGTACTGCACACGGTTAAATATGGCCCTAGAAAGGACCGTTGAGGTTCTCGAAGGCTACACTCACTCCTAACACTCTCCCTGCCTATGCAGCACTTCTGTCCCTAATGCCGGGTGCAATGCTCTGCACTGCCGATTTTGAGAAAAAAAAAATTTGCCACTGCTAACAGCAGCCAACACACAGCTATCAGTGGCCCTAATAAGGACCTTTGGGGGGTCTTGAAGCCTACACTAACTACCAATTCTTTCCCTACAGCAGCTCCGGTACAAACAGCACTGTCCCTCATCTAACTCACCAGGCATCTGAGGCGAGCCGCGGGAGGGGCCGACTTTTATATTAGGCGAACACCTGATCTTCCCAGCCACTCACAGCAGGGGGGTGGTATAGGGCTTGAACGTCACAGGGGGAAGTTGTAATGCCTTCCCTGTCTTTCAATTGGCCAGAAAAGCGCGCAAACGTCTCAGGGAAGTAAGTGAAAGTAACCAGAACACCGCATGGTGTTCGTTACGAATAACGAACATCCCGAACACCCTAATATTCGCACGAATATCAAGCTCGGACGAACGCGTTCGCTCATCTCTATGCTACACCTTTCATCTACGATTCATATTTCCGTTTTTTGTACAAGATATCTTGTGTAGCTTTTTATTGCTACAAATGCTCTTTCTAGTCCTATATACTTTGTCCTACTGTTCACCTAAATACCCACCTGTTTCCATGGCGCGTAGCTTGAAGTATGAATTGTCTACTCCAAAGTAATATACATGGGCGCACATATGCGGTTTCATTTTCCTTTGATGCTCTATACACTTTGTACTATCATCCATCAAATACTTATCTTTAATTATGGCGTGTTATTTGGAGGAATGTTTTTCTATTTCATTTTATTTACCCCTAAATAAACATTCACGGGCGAATACATGCGGGTCCATCATTTTCATGTAGCTTTTTGAGGCAAAATTACTTATGCGCTGACTCACATCTATCAGAGCAAGCAGGACTAAGTGATTTCGTAATATAACAGCAGCAATCGCTCCATGCTACTCAACAGCCCTGATCAATGTTTATAACTGTTACCATGGCTAGGAATCCAGACACTACTAGCACTAATTCTTGGCACATAACATTGATCTCTATGTTTGCTAGACTTAGTGCAAATGAAAGTGCACCACCATTTGCACTATATGATTGTAACCTCACAGCAACATCTGTTCTGTGCCTCCCAGCAGCTCTGGCTAATATTTACAAGCGTTGCCATGGCTAGCAGTCTAGCTAAGCCGTTGCCGCCCCTGTACCCGCCCCCTCCTGCATCATATGACGCTGACAATGACACACACCGTCATGTGACTATGTCGGCCTCGTAGCCACGCCCCCCGAACGTCATGACGTGACCTATTGGGGCCCCGGACCACGGATGCCTGGTTACAATGCTTATTATTACTTTGGGTACTTTGGCTGGTGGTCTATATGACCTAAGCGCTCTATATCTCCTTCTATAAAGCATTGGACTGCAATATAACATGCATTGTCATGTGATCACGGCTCTGGTTGCGTGGCCACGCCCCCTGGTTGCGTGACCACGCCGCCGAACGTCATGACGTCATCCATCAACATCCCGGACCTCGGATGTCTGGGATATGATACAGAGGGATCAGTCAGTGCTATGTGACTGCTAGCTGGCGCTTCCTGAACGCTTCACATCCCTCTGCATTATGCATGAGATGGTAGTACAGTGGGAACATCCAAACTAACAGCACGAAGCATGTGTATGCCGGTAACCATGGTTACCAGGGATAAGGTGTACACCTCCCAATTCGGCTCTGATTGGTTCTGGTGAAACACACCCGCCCTGGGTTGTTCCTTTAGGAACCCTATTTAAAGCTCTCTGGACTAGCTAATCATTATGCTGTCACTCCACCACAAGGACTGACATGCCGCCGTTTCTTTCTTTTATTTGATTTCAGTTTTGGGTCCTGACTTAGGGGCGAGTTCCCCGTAACTACTTACTTTGGTTGCACTTATTTACGTATCAAGCAACCAAGGTTAGCTTGCATTTGCTAGGTAGTTATACTCTATCTGTAGGACTATAGGGACTGTAGATCGTGACTCTATCTAACGGCTTATGGGTCTGGGATATATCTCCCTGCCCCTTTCTTGTACTTAGAGGATAGTTATGCTCTTCTATTGACCATAGGTGTGACTATTTTTTCGTCACGCTTAAGGTCAATTATTTTTTGGTCTGCTGTTACTTACAACGCACCTTAATTTCCTCGGTGCATTGCATCCGCAAATGGACGCAAACAGACCATACTCTGGCGACCACTAGTTTCCATCCACTATTTGTGACATCTTTGTGGTTTCCATAATTAGACTTTAGCCACGACCCAACACATTAGTTGGGATTAGCGTACCGTAACCCCTGAAGAACCCACTAGGTGGGGGAAACGCGTTGGGTGACGCTCTCTTGATGAGCTAATTTTTCACGTGCTAGTCATTTCCATTATTTGACGCACGTTGTAATACCAGACCAAGCACGGGATTCGTCTTTTTACTAGATTGAATCCCCTTCACTTGGACTATGACCAATGATTTACACCAACAGAGTCTCATCGCATGACTCCAGCTTTTCATTGTTCATACTATACTAGTGGCAATTGTTTTTGTCTCACAAGTCGAGCGTAAATTTACGACTCGAACTCTTTTTTGGTCACCAGTCACAGGTGTCCGATTATATCATAAAACCCCTTTTTTTATTGTTTGTGTGTGTTCTGTTCTTTTTTAAGTAATTTAATAAAAGGTATTTTTTAACTCTATTAGTTTGGAAGGTCCTAGCAGTAAACTTTCCATAGGTCTAACTGGGACTCTACTGCCCTTGTAAATTTGGGAGTGGATGAAGGCAACCACAAGTGTCTTTAGCGTGTCCATGGTGAGGAATGGGTGTATTTTAGCAACATTTGTGAGGTGCATGAGGCATGTTTTGGCCAGAGATTGGATGTGGGGGTGAAGAAAGGGTCAGATTCCAGTGTGGCCCTAAGGCAACGGGCATGCTGTCTGGGGGTTATGATGGTGCCAGGCACTAAAATGGAGATGTGGAGGGGAGGTCGGTTCGAAGGCAGAAGGACAAGGGGGTAAGTTCTAGAGGAGTTAAGTTTGAGAAACAGGGAGGACATAGTATTAGAGACAGCGGACCGACAGTCGGTGATATTTTGGAGGATAGGTTTAGAGATCTCATGGGAAGAGGTGTATAGTTGGGTGTCATCAGCGTAGAGATGGTATTGGAGGCCAAATCTGTGGATGGTTCGTTCACTTGGGGCTGTGTAGATAGGGAAGAAAAGGGGACCAAGGACTGAGCCCTGGGGGACCCCAACAGCAAGGGGGAGCCAGCGAAGGAGCCACTGAAGGTGCGGACAGAGCGGTAGGAGGAGAACCAGGAGAGAGCAGTGTGCTTTAGGCTGATAGAGCGGAGCATAGTGAGAAGCAGGCTATGGTTGATAGTGTCAAATGCTGCGGAGAGGTCAAGGAGGATTAGTAGGGAGTAGTTGCCCCTCGACTTCGCCATCATCAAGTCATTTGACAGCTGACACCCATCTAAACAGCTGTGAGCTGCTAACCTTTTAAATGCTACTGTCCATTCTGACAATGGCATGTAAATGTCCTGATCAGAGATTGGAAGTCTTGAATGCCCCTTTTTCCGTTTGATGAGATTGTGAGCTGCTGTTTGGTTGTCATGGCTCGAATGCAATACATTATATCATATTCTGATATGGTATCGCATTGCACTCTGAGCGCTCAAATGATCGCAAGTTTAAGTCCCCCTATGAAAACTAAAAAAAAAGGGCATTTTTAAAAAGTTTTATCAAGAGAGAGAGACAGAGAAACGTTACAGAGAGGGAAAGAAGTGGCGAGAGAAAAAGAGAAGCAGCAAGAGAGAGAGAAAAGCACTGAAATAAAGAGAGCAGCGTCGAGACAGAGAGAGAAGTAGCAAGAGAGAGAAAAGCGGCGAGAGAGATTGAAGTGGCAAGAGACAGAGAAGTGTTGAGAGACAGAGAATCATCGAGAGAGAAGCGTCGAGACACGGAGAAGTGGCGAGAAAGAGAGAGAAGCGATGAGACAGAGGGAGATGTATAGAGAGATAGAGAAAGAGAGAGAAGCAGCGAAAAAGAGAGAGAGAGAGGCGTCAAGTGTGGACAGACAGAGAAGCGATGAGCGCGAAACGCAGCAAGAGAGAGGAGTGGCAAGATAGAGAGACAGATACAGAAGCGTTGAGATAGAGAAAAGCATTGAGAGAGAGAGAGAGAGAAGCATCGAAAAAGAGAAGCGACAAGAGAAAGGAAGAGACAGAGAGAAGCAGCGAGATAGAGAGAAGCGGTGAGAGAGAAGTGAACAGAGATATCTACTCCATGGAGGGAGGTGGGGTGGGGTGATTCGCGTGGGACCCAACCACTTTCCAGGTTTGCCCCCCAAAATTAACCCCAATGGGACCACAGGGTCAGGACCAATGATCTGCAGGGGGTAAAGGTATTATCCAGATTTATTATAGTGATATGCAGATAGTCCTACAAACTTCTACTTCTCTTGATGGAACTGATTCTTTTAGGCCGCCTGTCCACAGCCCTGATGGAATATTGCTAGCGATATTCCGCCGCGGAGGAGGAGGGGGGAGCACTGAAAGGTCTATGTGATTAGCCTATCTCCGCAGATAATCGTGGCATGCTGCGATTTTAATCCAGCAAGCGGAGAACCTCTATGATTCCCTGCTCGTGGGCATTGGGCTGCTCTTTCCATAGTTATCCTATGGAAAGCTTTTCATTGCGTGATCCGCGGGCGATTTATCACTGCGGATGATGCTATGACTATCGCCCGTGGACAGGCAGCCTTAGACACGTCTGCAGCAGATCTGCGATGTGTGAATATAACCGTGCTTAGATTGTGCCAGACACTATTTGTATTGATAATCAGTCTGCTTTAGTAAATACTTGTGTTCCCCATAAAGTAATAATCCTGCAGCGTCTGTTCCTAGAACTCCGCCCACTTAGTGGCTGCAAGCTGTAACATTGTAGCAATAATCTGCAGTCACAGCACAGACCTGCTATGGAGCTGAGGATCCCAGCAAGCCGGAAGTCACAAACCTCATCACAGTATTGTACTGCCAAACTGCCCAGGTGGGCGCAGCCTATAAGGGCTCCTAAAGACAAGCGTAAGTGCAGAAACGCTTGTGATAGCGCGACTTTTTGCGCTGTGAAGGTCGCACAACCGCATGCGTATCTGCACTGTTTACTGTGATTTAAAAGGCTGTGCAGCCTAATTAGTCCCCAATGTTATCGATTTACCTGCAGAATTCTGTAGTTCATTACGCATTTTTGCACGAATCGGGTGCGCAATATAGTGCATCGCAGATGTGTACCAAAATAGAGCATGACGCAAAAAATGTACGTGTAAAAGTGAAAGTGAGAATGAACCCATTGAAAACAATGCGTTGTATTCTCTGCACAATGCGCATGCAAACAGTCATGTGAGTAAGCCCTTATAGCTGAGCAGAGCGGCTTCACACGGGCGCTTGTGCTTTTGTGCACGGTTCAGTGCAACCTTTATTTGCCATAAAGTAGGCCTCTTTGCCCGCGTGTCTGGGCATTTTACTGTACTTTTTCCATGCGCAAGGCTAATTTGTTGGCACGTGGGATACAACCACGCACGGATTTAAATGGCTATTTAGCCTAATGAGTTCCAGATGTGTTATTTTTCCAGCGGAATTGCGCAGAATATTGCGCACGCATTTGTGAACCCTCCATATTCCCTTATAGGGATCCCTGGTGTGCAAATGCACACAAAAATAGAGCATGCTGCGCAAAATATGCAACTGTGTATGAAGCCATTGTTATCAATGGGTTGGGTTGTAACGTCCCTAGGAACGTACTGTATGCATGGCTGGAGGCCTAGACTTTGTCACGGTGATGCCACACTCTAATTGGACACTCTGGATGATATGTCGCAGAAATACCAGAGATGAGTTCAGTTTAGTTTAGTAATCTGAGAGTGAGCAATATTACTAACTTTGCTTTTTGCAACAACGGTTTAACTTTACAATTCTTTGAAAAACATGTTTATAGAAGTATTCAAGAATGCGATGATAAATAAGTAAAATACAGTAAAACTTCATCTATTAGATGAAGATGAACCTCTGACAGGATCTTCTGTTTTCTCTGCTGCGGGATGCCAAGAGAGTGAGTTGATCACCCCACTCTACCTTGGGACACGATAACTCGCTGAACTACTCCTCCTCTCCGACCACAGAACTGCACCCTCTGCTTACTCACACCTAGCTGAGTCTGATTAACTGCTCTGCGTCACTTCCTTTTGTAACCTCTCTCTCCCACACTTTTGCATAGGGACTTGTATCTTTGCTTCCCGCCCTTGGGCTCTGCACCAGTAAGATTAAACCTGACTGTCAGCCAATGAGAGACCAGCTGACATCAGGGATGAGCTCTATGGTTAGAGCAGAAGTGTAGACACAGGGTCTCTCCCACAGACAGCACCTTCAAGATCCAGGGATGGGGGTGCCATGGCCTGGCTGAGCACCGGAATGGCCACCTAGTCCAGACAACAAGCCATTTAAAGCTACCACACAGCAATTTCAGTGTCAGTTACCTGCACCGTGAACAGCCTGAAGAACAGTCGAGCAGCTGATGAGGATTTTTGGAGGATTCTGGAGGATTTTTTTCTCCGCTCGTAGCAGCACATGCGGAACTGTGCCTGAGGCCTTGGCTCCATCGGGTTCCTGTTTAGATGAGAAAAGGGAGTCCCTGGCAGCTATCGCACCCGCACCATCGGCTGTGAGTTCCTGCAGAGAGGAAGACACTGAGGTGACCTCAGTTAGGGAGGCCTCTGATAGTCCCCTCCTGCAAACAGGGGAAACTGTAATGGCTGCCAGGGAAAAAAGCTCTCATAAAGGAGCACAACAAGGGTCCAAGATGGCGCCGGCTCCTCACTCACAAAGAAATCATCTGATACCGCACAGGCTGGTGTGATTTGTATTTCTCCTGGGCCCAGACTTCTGCACGAGATCTGGGATCATCTTCTCTTTGATAAACACATACATTCTCCTTACAAAGGTGCAGCAATGATGCCAACGGGGCAGCGAGAGGGAGGTACTAAGGTCTGTTTCCCAATGTTGCACAAAGGTAAGATTGGATCCCGGTGGCGGTTTATTTATGTAAGCATACAGTGAGGATATCATACCTGATCGGAGCGGTGACCAGATACAGGATCTCTGGAATGCTGAGGGGGTTTATTGGGGATCTTTTTAATGGCGATACTCTTAAACCTTTTCTGTCCCTAGTTGATGAGTTCGACCGATCTAAAACAGATATGTTTCAATATTTCCAAATATGTTTTCTTCTCCATTCAGTCTATTTACATAAAGTTAGAGTCCTGAAAGCAGTCGCATTGGGGCTATCAGGTGCTAGCCAAACAGCGAAATCAAAAGCGAGGACTTCCTATGACTATATGGTGGGAGATCTGAAAATGGGGAAAAGATGTCATCTTTTAAACTGGGAGGGAGATTTGGGAATGAGAAGAGTGGGTGAACGCTTTCAAGTGGGCAAAACAAGCTTCTAGATGTGCAAAATCAATAGAAACATACTTAAAAGTATTAAGTAGATGGTGCCTCACACCCTTGGAACTCAAGAACAGACACTTGGCATGAGAGGCTCTTTACTGGGGAGACTGCGGCCAGGAGGGATCTCTCTTACATATTTTTTGTTCTTGTCCGTTAATCTCACCCTATTGGAGAGAAGTTTATTCTATCTTCACAAGATAGTCACAATGCAATGGTGCGGTGCACTAATACAAGCGTCTCTGGAGAGAGGGTAGAAAAATGTAAGCAACAACAATAAACAAGAAAACTGGTAGCAACTTCAAGTAGACTCCTGAGACACACATCTTAAACATTGCAATAACGTTTAATAACTTGGAACTGGTAGGACACTCTGAGTAGTCTCTCAGGGCAATAAGCTTGGTTACGGCAAATGTTGCAATAAATAAAGGTACTCCTGAATCCATAGGATTGATAAACTGAAGCTTGTAGAATAAGTTCATTCCAGAAATCTTGGTGGTGGTAGGCCACATGTGGTCCTCATGTAGTCCTAGTGGATCTTCTTAGGCCTGTAGGTAAAGCTTGTAAGCCTCTTCTGGGACTTGGTGATGGAGAAGCTGGTGTGGAGTTGGATGAATTGGATGACGTGGATGAACTTGAGGGTGAAGAACTTGAAGCTGAGCGATTTGGCAAGATTTCTGTGGAATTCAGTGGTGATGCTTGATATACTAGACATGGGAATGGATTCAAGTACCAGAGCAATTGATTTTCCAGGCTAAATGGAAATTGACATTTTTGGGCTGATTGGGGAGATGATTTGGTGTTTTCCTCTACTTCTTCTCCTTCTGAATCTGTAGGTGAAGCATGTTGGGCACGGCAAATTTTAAGATGGTTACGGCAGACAACTTGAATTTTTCCATCCGGATGGGCTATATGGTAAAGTCCTTTTTTCTGGAGATGGCTGTTATGATTGTATAGGTGGTGAGTTCGCAACAGGTATCTCATTTTCCGGTATGGTGTTCTTTCCTTAGCCAAACCCGATCAATTGTGATTATCTGATGAGGATGGGGGAGGGGTGGGGAGAGGGGTATGGGGTTTCTATCTATCTGATAGATATGTGATTATCTGATGAGGATGGGGGAGAGGGTTATGGGGTATCTATCTATCTGATAGATATGTGATTATCTGATGAGGATGGGGGAGGGGAGGGGATTGGGGAGAGGGTTAGGGAAAGTCGGGGAGGCTAAAGGTTTTAGCTGTCGTCCGATGTCTTGGGTTTGCAGCAGGCAAATAGATTTCTGACGGCTCTAAACAAAGAAGAACACAAGTGTGAGACTTTAAGAGAGAGGACGGGTCTTGTGAGAACAGTAGTGACTGGGGAATCGGCTTTATACTGGAGGATAGGGGGGTCAGCCGAGGGGTCTTGTGGGTGCAGCAGCTGGAAGTGCGGGGTCAGAGACGCCATGATATATATAAGGCTTCAACTCCAGGTAATAGAATAAACCAATATGAGGGTTCAGGGGGTGCTTGTCCCCCATTATCCTTCCCTACAAGGACTAGATGTACTTATCATTGTCTCAGCAGGTTGTGGTTTTATCTAATGAACATGAATCTTGTCATTATATGCTCATATACCACACAACATGTAACTGACAGTATACAGTAGTATATACTGAGCACAATACCGGTGGCCAATGGAGACTTGGGCGGTAGAGAAGTGCGGCTACTGATGGCAGTAAGGGGCTTCCTGTATTGGATGGATAGGAGAGAAGTGTCAGGGGGGACGCAGAATCCACAACACACATGTGAACAGAGCTGAAGTCTGTCTTCCATGAACCCCAGAGAAAATAAGCTGCAGGATATAAAGAATGAATGAATGAATGAATGAATGAGTCTTGTACTCACCTGCGGAATCTTCTCCATCTGCTGTCTTTTTTGATGTTTTTGCTGCTGGAAGAAAATATGATGAGAAACCAAATGTCCAAAAGCCAAACTAAAGCCTTCTATTCTGTGGCCGCCCCCGCCGTACCGCGAACTAATAATGTCATTGTTGTAATGCTTGTCTATTATTTCCCCATCATGTCCGCCCCTTGTCTCTGAAGTGTGATTTCTGATGAGGGAGTGTGGGGGGATGTCCAGGAGGATGAGCCCAGATATTGGGGTAACAGTCACTGCTGTGGGGTCCTACAATGAGGGAGTGTGGGGGGATGTCCAGGAGGATGAGCCCAGATATTGGGGTAACAGTCACTGCTGCGGGGTCCTACAATGAGGGAGTGTGGGGGGATGTCCAGGAGGATGAGCCCAGATATTGGGGTAACAGTCACTGCTGCGGGGTCCTACAATGAGGGAGTGTGGGGGGATGTCCAGGAGAATGAGCCCAGATATTGGGGTAACAGTCACTGCTGTGGGGTCCAACAATGAGATCCATCTCATCATGTATCCTGCCTCATCCTCCTCATCATCACCCTCCAATTCCTCATTCTCCTCCATGTTTATCCCATCTGTATCCTTCTCCATCCTATTATAGACACTTATTAATCACCATGGCATATCTGTAGTGTAGTGTAATATGTGGTGTCTTATACAATAAGCCCGCTGTAGAGGATTCTCTACTTACACAGTGATGGGATGAGGTTCAGTCATTGATGGATCATTAACTGAACTGCTTTCTTCTTCTTCTTCTTCCTGATTTTCCACCTCTTTATCTTCTTCATTACTGAATAAAACATAACATATGTATATTATAACCATAAATATCTGTCATGCCATGTAATATGTGTATTTATACAATGAACACATTGTAGATGATTCTCTACTTACATGCTGGTGTTCTCTGGTGGTATTATCATGGAGTCTGTGACCAGTTGGTCTGGTTGGTCACCTCCATTGTCTTCCTCGTCTTGCTCTCTATTGAACAACATATAACATATACATAAATTTAGTTCTAGACGCTAATGGGACCAGAGGATAATATGATAACTGGAAGTATGTAAAGGAAAGTCTATAGGTGGCCGGATTCAGGCCGGTCTCACACGGATGGGTTGGATTCTGCATGCGGGACCCCGCAGTAGAACCCGACTCTGACCGCAGCTGGTGACCCTGCGTACCCGGTGTTCCTTTACTATGGATGATCGCTGACGCTCACCGTCGGTCATGCACAATATTGATTTTCCTATGCCGTCGCTAGGCGATGTCTCGGGTGCCCACAGCCTATCCACAATGTCAATTGCAGATGGGCCGTGGGTTAGATGGCTTCCATTAACTTCAATGGAAGCAGTCCGTGCGGAGACCACACAAAAATACAACATATTGCGATTTTATTTTCGCTTGCGGAAAACGCAATCGCTGCCCGCTTATTTGGGCGGATATCAAAGGTTTTATTTTTTAAGTGTGTGGAAAATCGCGGGTCATCTTCTGTGAATGCGTTTCGTGTAGCGACCGACACATCAGCTATGAACTATCTGTCATGTAGTGGAATATATGGTGTCTGTATGCAATAAGCACTTCGCAGATGATTCTGTACTTACATACTGACGGCATCGGTGGAGTCGGTGGTGATTCCGCTCTCCGGTTCAGGACTGATGGAATGAGATCTGGTCCGTGGGGAGTCGCTGTCTATTGTGGTGGTCTCATTCTGATCGCGTCTGTTGAACAACATATCACATATATATAAATTAATTCTGGCAGCTAATGTGACCAGAGGCTGATATGATAACTGGAAGCTTGGATAGAAAATCTATAGGTGATTGGGTTAACCCTTCTGAGACTGGTCTGTTTTGGGCTTTAAGAACGCAGCGATTTTTGCTATGTCTTCATTCCCACGCTCCGAAGGCTCCTTCAGATTAGCGCTATTTTCGCGCAGCTAATAGGAACTAATAGGTTTCTATAGAAGCGTTCACACGGATGATTGTTAGACATGCTAAATTAGCGCATCTAACAAAGATAGGACATGAATGGCTACAAGGTCTGTGGTGCGTGACACGATAGGACCCGTCCTATCTTTGCTGCGAGCTGCACAGGAGTTTTCATTGACTTCTATGGGAGCAGCAGTTTATGGAAACTCCTGCGCTGGGACTAGATTCCCCGCTGCTTACAGCAGGACATTTACCGCCTGCTGAAAGGAAGAACTTTTTATATGTCCCACTGTAAACTCCTCTTAGTCTCCGCAGAGCGAGGGAAATCCTCGAGGGTTCCCTTAATCCCTGCGGGAACTAACAGGAATTTACAATGGGACATTTAAAGTATGCTTTTGGGTAGCCTGTTTTATATGCCCTGCTGTAAGCAGTGGGGTATTCTTTCCGCCCTGCTGATGGGAAATTTCCTAGCAGTGGAGGCAGTAGGGGACGCCCTCCACCTCTCTTCCCAAGGGATTTCCCTATAGCGGGGAGAGAGAGGGGGCGCGGTTACAGAGTTTCCCCCGAGAGCATGGCAAGAGGGTGGTGGGGCTAGATGGATTAGCACCAGATATTGGGGTAATGGTCAGTATGGTGGGGTCCTACAGTGAGATACTTACATGTATTCCATGATGTTCTTAATGTCCTTCTCTGTGATGTTGTCCCCATATATTGCGTACACTCCGTATCCCTCCTCCAGCCAGACCCTATTAGAGAGTAAAGAAGATGGTGACAATCTAGGACATCGTCTCTCTACTATAAGATGTATAATCAGCGCCGGGCGTGAATGTGACCCGTGTACCGACCGACACATCATCTATTACCTGTCTGTAATGTAGTGTAATATATGGTGTCTGTATACAATAAGCACATTGTAGGGGATTCTGTACTTACACGCTGATGGGATCGGATGGGGTCATCATGGTGGTGTCATCCTGTTCTTCTTCTCTGTGGAGCAAAACATCACATTTTTAGGAATTGAGTTCTTGCATCTAATAGCCCTTTTTCTCCCCAGCCCCCGGCTTGTCTCAATCCTTTTGTAGCCGCACATCATCCTCCTAAGAATACAACCGTACTTGTTTTATAGACTTACTGTTTTGATGTAATGAGGGGAAACCATTTCGTCAATCCGTCCTCTTTTGGCCTGGAAAAGAAAATACAGAACCGGTTATAATGGAAGAGCCTGAGAACTACCCAATATATCCTGTATATAAGGTGCTGGTCCGAGATGACCGGGGGCTGCAGCTCTGGGGTCTATAAGGATCCCCATAGATTACAGGGGATGGTTGTCCTTTATGGGGCCATATTAGTGCTGCCCCCCGGAATACTCCTATCACTGTGCAGGGAAGACCCCACAATGTCACTAGAGAGATGGGCTCATTACTAGAAGATACTTACTGATCAAAGATCGCATTGATGTTATAATCAGTGGGTTTTTTCGATCTGTGGAAGACATAAAAAAGAACAATATAACTCTGACATTTACAGGTTATAAAATGGGCAAAAGAACAAGATGGAGATGAAAAAATCTAGAAAACACGAAGCAATGAATTTTCTGCACCCCCAATTTCTGCATACTGATGAGGGGGGGTCATGTCTGGGGGATTAGCAGCAGATATTGGGGTAACGGTCAGTATGGTGGGGGTCCTACAGTCAGATACTTACATATACTCCATGATGTTCTTGATGTCTTTATCCGTAATATTTTGTCCGTAGACTCCATATCCGTCCTCCACCTGGACCCTATTAGAGAGGAAAGAAGATGGTGACAATCTAGGACATCGTCTCTCTACTATAAGATGTATAATCAGGGCCGGGCGTGAATGTGACCCGTGTACCGACCGACACATCATCTATTACCTGTCTGTAAGGTAGTGTAATATATGGTGTCTGTATACAATAAGCACATTGTAAGGGATTCTGTACTTACACACTGATGAGATTGGTGGAGTCGTTAACAATTCCGCTGGTCTTATCGGATCTGTCCGGGCCATCAGCAAGAAGCCTAAGAGAAGAATGTGGATGAGTCAACTGATAATAGGGGCTGCTGGGGGGCCGCTGGCATTTGTACTATATTTCCTTCTATACTCCCACTTTTATTATACTGTTATATATGGCCCCTTGTCCCTGAGGTCTAGTTTCCTGATGAGTGTGGTGGTCATGTCTGTGAGGGCCAGCACCAGATATTGGGGTAACCGTCACTATCATGGGGGTCCTGCAGTCAGATACTTACATGCTCTGCAAGATGTTCATAAGGTCTTGCTGTGGCGGCTCATGATGGTATAAATCTAAAGGGACCCCCTCCACGTCCTCCTGGGTCCTAATAGAGAGTAGAGAAGATGGTGACAGTTTAGGACATCGTCTAAGTAATAATATGTAGATTTCAGGACCACATTGTACATTATGAGGCTCTTCCAGCGGTGTTTTAGCACATGAGAGGTGTGCGCACAAAAAGTGCTTCTAAAGGAAGCAAAAGGTTCCTATAGGAGCGTCACATGAGCGATTGTTAGAGGCGCTAAGTGTGTGCATCTAACAGAGATAGACATGGGAGTGCAGTTCACATGTGAGCTCCGCGGTGCGGGCAAGGATAGGGCCTGTCTGATCTCTGCTGCCTGCTTTCCATACACTCCTATGGGAGCTGGAAAACACCCTCACGCACCACGGATCGTGTGAACGGACTATTTCAAGGAGCTGGAATTAACCCATTCATGTGATCTCTTGAGCAGGACAGCCGCCATCTTTTCAAGCAGCTATGCTGCGATAAATCAGCACTTGTGTGAAAGAGGCCGGAGGGATATATGTGATTTTTGGGGTGCTCTGTGGTGACATCACATAGTAACATCATATGTAAGGGTAAAAAAAGACAAATCTCCATCCAGTTTATCCTATTTCCACCTACCTTGTTGATCCAGAGGAAGGCAAAAACCCCAATGAGGCCATTTTGGTAGATTTAGAGTAATGATTGAAGGACGGATCTTTCTTCCCTCTCCCTTTTTTAGTTCCTCTTGAATAATCCCACAAGGGGACTTGAAGATCCTTTGTTGGCTTCCACAATACACTGCTCTACCTATGTGTTATTACCCTATGTAGCTGTAGGGTGGGCCCCTAGATGCAGTCTCACTGGAGGGCCCGAGGTGCTCCCGTCCGACACGTCTGACATTCCGTTTTTATGGTAATTTTGTGTGACTCTAATAACGTTTGTTGTGTGTTTGTCTCTTTGGAGTCCGCCGGGATCATCCTCATGGACTCTGGTTTTGGCCCCAGTGTAATAAGCTGGCTGCACCTCGTTACATTTGTTTTCCTGCTATCCTTCCATGTATCTAATTATCATCCAGGGGTCTTACAAAAGGATACTTACATCTTTTCTGCATCCATTTGCTGGAAGTCTCTAAAAACTCTCTATAATAATCTCCAAATCGCTCGCTAAACTCTAAACTCTCTCTTCACTCTACAAAAAAGTAAATAGGTTAGTGAGAATCTTGGTGTCCGGTCGGCCATTATTATATATAGGACCGGACATTATATACAATACAATTATATAACAATTCATTATAGGCTCTTATCGTTTCAGTGTCGCCCCTTCCAGATATTCAGGATGTTTTTAGTCCCCCAATCTCCCCAAATAGTACAGATAGCACAAGCATTAATATACTCAACGCATGAACCCGACGCTGCGACTCTGTAAGGAGTATTATCACTATGCAATATGGGCTTTTAAAAGATCTCTCTCTCTCTCAACCCCCCGCTAACACCCTCCGCCCCCCGCTAACACCCCTGCCGACCCCTGCTCACCCCCGTCTCCCCCCCGAGGGCACGCTCGGACCAGTAAGCAGTTACTCGAGAAGAGCGATGCTCGCACGAGTAACTGCTTTATCTGAGCGTGCTCGCTCATCTCTAGTACCAACACAAACTACAGGACGCCCCGCAAGAAATGAGCCCTCAAACAACTAGGTTAAAGATCAAATAGAAAAGTCATGGCGGTCAGAAGATGGCGGCAGAAAATAATTATAAAAAACTAAATATCTTTGGAAAAAAATAAAAGTAGTACAGCAGAATAAAAAGTCACAACTAACTGCTTTACCGCCATCAAGAAGATAGTGAAGGACACAACATACAGCGGACTTACCTCAAACGCCTACTACAACACTCTATGGAATGTTGGCGCTGCAGCTCCTTATATAACCAGTAGAGATGAGCGAACGCGTTCGTCCGAGCTTGATATTCGTGCGAATATTAGGGTGTTCGGGATGTTCGTTATTCGTAACGAACACCATGCGGTGTTCTGGTTAATTTAACTTTCTTCCCTGAGACGTTAGCGCTTTTTTTTGGCCAATATAAAGACAGGGAAGGCATTACAACTTCCCCCTGCAACGTTTAAGCCCTATACCACCCCCCTGCTGTGAGTGGCTGGGGAGATAAGGTGTCACCCGAGTATTGAAATCTGCCCCTCCCGCGGCTCGCTATGGATGCATTCTGACATGAGTTTAGGGAAAGCGCTATCGTGTTGGAGCTGCTATAGGGAGAGTGTTAGGAGTATTTTAGGTGTCAAGAACCCCAACGGTCCTTCTTAGGGCCATAAATCTTCTCTATATGCGCTCAATGGGGCCGGCGGCAGCAGCGCTGACCCCATTGAGAACATATAGAAGAGAAATCCTTCTTCTCTGGCACAGCTGTAACAGCTGTAGCAGAGAAGAACGATGTTTGCCCATTGAATTCAATGGAGCCAGCAATACAGCATGTTCCACTGAATGCAATGGGCTGCCGGCGATCGCAGGATGAATGGTCGGAAAGGGGTTAAATATATAACCCCTTCCCTGCAATTCATCCAGAAATGTGATACACTAAAAATATATACCGGCGTATAAGGCGACGGGGCGTATAAGACGACCCCCCAACTGTC
This sequence comes from Eleutherodactylus coqui, assembly GCA_035609135.1. Taxonomy (NCBI): domain Eukaryota; kingdom Metazoa; phylum Chordata; class Amphibia; order Anura; family Eleutherodactylidae; genus Eleutherodactylus; species Eleutherodactylus coqui. The sequence goes on along the minus strand of CM069409.1, from coordinate 246,147,219 downwards.
ACCTTATACGCCGGTAATACAGTGGAGCAAAGAATAAAAAGCATTACTCACTTTTTCAGATGATCTGCGGCGCTCCTGCAGGCTGTCGCTCCCTCCTAATCCACGGCAGAGTATTCCTTTCTGCACGAAAGGCTTGAAATCCCCGCCTCCAGAAACACAGCCAATCACAGCCAATGACAATGATGTCATTGTCATTGGCTGTGATTGGCTGAAGGCACATGTGTTTCTGGAGGCAGGGATTTAAAGCCTTTCGTGGAGAAAGGAATAGTCTGCCGGGAACCAGGAAGGAGCGACAGCCTGCAGGAGCGCCGCAGATCATCTGAAAAAGTGAGTAATGCTTTTTATTCTTTGCTCCACTGTATTACCGGCGTATAAGGTGACAGTTGGGGGGTCGTCTTATACGCCCGGTCGCCTTATACGCCGGTATATATTTTTAGTGTAACACATTTCTGGATGAATTGCAGGAAAGGGGTTATATATTTAACCCCTTTCCGACCATTCATCCTGCGATCGCGGGCAGCCCATTGCATTCAGTGGAACCTGTTGTTTTGCTGGCTCCATTGAATTCAATGGGCAAACATCGTTCTTCTCTGCTACAGCTGTTACAGCTGTGGCAGAGGAGAACGATCTTTATGCTGACGGGGGGGGGGGGGGGGGGCACTCTTGCCGCTATTGTGGCTTAATAGTGGGACCTGTGAACTTGAGATGCAGCCCACCATGTAGCCCCTCGCCTGCCCTATCCGTCACTGTGTCATTCCCATCACTTTCCTGAATTGCCCAGATTTTCACACATGAAAACCTTAGCGAGCATCGGCGAAATACAAAAATGTTCTGGTCGCCCATTGACTTCAATGGGGTTCGTTGTTCGAAACGAACCCTCGAGCATCACGGGAAGTTCGTTCCGAATAACGAACACCCGAACATTTTGGTGTTCGCTCATCTCTAATAACCAGCGTGATGTCATAATGTGATTATGACATCACACAGCAGCAACATTCTGTGACATCAGCAGCAACATTCTATGACATCACAAGCTGCAGTCATTAGACACCTGCTGAGGCCCAGCAGCCAATCAAATTGCATAGAGATAAAATGCTCTCTAAATTCTCCCCCACCCCAATTAACCTTATACAATGGGCGATAAAGTCATTATTTCCATAGAGTGTCATTGTGTAGTCATTTCCAGTGATTATAACACTGATAGATCCACGACCATCACTCATATATGCCGAGAATACCGAAGCCGCATGGAGCAGAACACAGGATCGTATGTGCATTGGAGGGGGGTAATAGATGGTATATAGGGGGGGCTGATAATGGATATATGACCAGTATACATAATACTACTATATGAACCTTCCATCATTTATGGAGATGCTGCTATTTCCTGGATGACATGTGGCGTGAATATAACATTTCCCACATAAATCCGTATTCAGGAGTGAAGCCTACAAGCGTCATTGTGTCCGGGACGTCCTGAATTCTTCGGCATGACAAGCTGCGCCTTGCCAGCTCCTCCCATTATATGACATCATTTCACTTAGTATGATGGGATATAATTGAGGCCATACTCTTCCCCGGTATAAATGGCTGATGGGTGAGGGGTTTTATTAAGCATCAGTGGGATCCAGATTGGACTGTTTGTAATGACAAAGACCACTTGCAGCAGCCGCGCCAATTTATAATGCGTCAGTTCAGATGGCGTTCGCCTCCGGATCCCGCAGCAAATACTGCCCATAGGCATGCTATGCAAAATGCTTTTCTATGCCCACAAGTGGAAATCAACTGTGATCTCCCACTCGCGGGGGTGAAGGGGAGTGTGAATTGCAGCATGTCCTATTCTAGTGCGAGCCTCACATGGACGGCTTCCATTGCAGTCAGTGGAAGCCATCTGTCCTGCGGCGATTCCGAAATGTCAATTTCAGTATCGCCCGGATAGTGACCGTGTTCAGACCTGCAGTCATATCACAAGGTGAATATAAAACACTTTGTATCTCTGATCTCTTCTCTAAACACTTCCCAGTATTACATGTAACAAAGTAACCAACCGCCCCCTGTGTGCCAAAGAGCGTTATTCTCTGAAGGCCTGGAGAGCAGATTTGGGGACAGAGAAGCAGAATGCAGACACAGGCCGCCCACAAACCAAATGACGTTTTGGGGGCTCTTTGCCCTTCTTCAGGATGGTGCATTGTGTGCCCTCCACCCACATTTATAGCCACACCAGAAAGGGATCTAAGAATCATCCGTTAAACACATGAAAACCCTCGATATTATAAATCTGCCATTCTGCCACATTTCCCTAAAACCACAGAATGCCTTTACTGCACTTTATACAATAAAAGGCAATTGTCTCTCCTACTAATTAGCTGCAAATACAATTTCTGACCACTTCATATTACAGATCTCATTCAGACCCCTAGGGGAGGCTGTTTCCAAATGATGTATCCAGAATGCTTCTTTCTGAAGTCGCCTTTTCCTCTCTCCTATATCCCTGCTAGATGTTTCCTCTAATATCATCCATTGTAAATTATATACTTTATTCTTTGTCAAAAAAAGAAATCAAGCCCCTAGAGGAAGTTGTCGTTTTGCTGCAAAACTTGGCATACAGTTCCATCTCAGGCAGATATACAGATGAAACGAGTTGTGGTGATTAGATGAACGGTCTTGTCACCGGAGGCCCTAAAAGTGGTTCCCCCCTTGGTCTATTAAAGGCTCTCGGAGGCTCCTTGTGTGCAGTGACCTCTTCTTCCGCTTGTGTAGAGCTTCTTGACCACTAGACGTCTCTACGATGCAATCAAAGAGATTTGAGAGGGGCGCATTATTGGGCAGTGAGACGCTATATGGTCATATTGACGAATTGTCCGCCACCTGGGCTGCTCTGACCAGACTGTTAGGAGGTTGGCACCAAGCACGAGCAGCTCCAACTGTTTCATTGTCCGCCCTCCATAGACAGGTGGCGCCATCATTACAGGCCCCTGCGTCTGTCAGAACCATTTCCAGACACTTGGCTGAAGGAAATTTGGTCTCATGGCGCTCATTACATATATTGCCTTTGAGACCCACCGTTGCCTCCATTTTCATGGTGTTGTGAAAATGAAACTGGATGCTACAGAATGGAAGCGGTTTGTATTCAGCATTGAATCCAGGTTTAGTTTGGGCATTGATGATGTCTTCTGTCCATGTCAGGAGACCTTGGGGTCAGCACATCAATCCTGCCTGTGCTGTGGAGTGGCACACTGCCCCCACTGCTGGTGTGATGGTCTGGGGGGCCACCTCATACAACAGTCGGTCCCCCCTAGTAGTGGTACGAGGGACAGTAATAGCTCAGTGATATGTTCAGGACGTCCTGCAGCTACATGTGTTCCTCTCATGGCGGCTTCCAATATAGATTCTCCATTAGGATTATTCTCAGCCGCACACAAGAGTTTCACACTTCCATGGCCCGATTTATCACCAACAGAACATGTATGGGACCATGTGGGATGCCAAATTTGATAGCTTATGAGTTTGAATGATCTAGAAGCTCAGTTATAGCACATGTGGAGCGATGTGTCGTGGGATAACATGGAACCTGTATACCTCCATGCTTACCCATATTACCTTGTATCCAAGTTAGAGGTGGTACAACAGAATACTAGAGCCTCTAGGTCCGACCATGTCACACTCCTGTATCCAAGCTGGAGGTTGTACAACAGGGTACTAGAGCTTCCCTGCCCTCACATATTATATATTGTATCCAAGCTAAAGACAGTACAACAGGGTACTAGAGCCTCCGTATCGAATCTTGTATCCAAGCTAGAGGTGGTACAACAGAGTACTAGAAAAGCCTCTAGCTCCCCCATGTAAAATCCTGTATCCAAGTTGGAGGTGGTACAACAGGGTACTACTACCTCCCTGCCCTCACGTATTACACTTTGCATCCAAGCTAGTGGCAGCACAACAGGGTACTAGAGCCTCTAGGTCCGCCCACGTCATATCTTGTATCCAAGCTACAGGCTGTACAACAGGGTACTAGAGCATTCATATCCATTCTTATCACATCTTGTATCTAAGCTAGATGCAGTACAACAGGGTACTAGAACATCCATGCCCCCTATGTATTACATCTTGCATTCAAGCTAGAGTCTGTAGAAAAGGATACTAGAGCCTCCATTCCTGCATACATCACATCTTGTCTCCAAGCTAGAGGTGGCACAATAGGGTACTAGAGCCTTCATGCCTGCCCACCCGTGTCACATCTTGTATCCAAGCTAGAGGCAGTACAACAGGGTACTAGAGCATTCATAGCTATTCTTATCACATCTTATATCTAAGCTAGATGCAGTACAACAGGGTGCTAGAGCCTCCATGCCCCCTGTGTATCACATCTTGTATCCAAGCTAGAGTCTGTAGAACAGGGTACTAGAGCCTCCATTCCTGCATACATCACATCTTGTATCCAAGCTAGAGGCAGCACAACAGGGTACTAGAGCCTCCATGTCTGCACCAATCATATCTTGTATCCAAGCTAGAGGTGGTACAAGAGGGTACTCGAGCCTCCATGCCTGCCTGTATCATCTATTTTATCCAAGCTAGAGGCATTACAACAGGGTACTGGAGCCTCCAAGCCCACCCGTACCGCATCTTCTATCTAAGCTAGAGGCGGCACAATAGGGTACTACAGCCTTCATGCCCCTGTATCACATCTTGTATCCAAGCTAGATGTGGTACAACAGAGTACTAGAGCCTCCCTACAAGGGGTCAGTTTTAGCACAAATATTCACTTCTATTGGAGCTTCTGTTGCCTGAGCTGCCGGCAAAGGGAGGTGATTGGTCATCAATAGTTGATCTTCAACACCCCGGAGGGGTACCCCGGACACTTGGTTAACGTAGGGAGCTGGGAAGGTTAAGTGATAGCTTGTCACAGCGGCACTTACCACGCTCTTTTCCCAGAGGAATGACACGCAGCCAATGCCAGAGCAGGATTGCAAGCTACTGTTGACACCCCTAGGATAGGGAATGGCAATAAACAGGAGGATGGGGGTAGTAGTGGTTGTCACGGGTGACGTCACCGTTCCCGCACACTGATATATCACACGGCGGAGAATAAACACAGTCACTGGTGTACAGTACGTCAGGTCCCCAGGAACAGTTAGGGCCCGATATAAACTTTACTTGAAATAAACTTTGGCAAGACAATTATTAGCAACAATTCAAGTACAATTTTTCACAGTGCAGGTAAAGAGAGGAGGTCAGAGGTCAGGGAGGTCAGAGGTCAGGGAGGTCAGAGGTCAGGGAGGATACACAGGATGGAACCGGCCTACAGTCTACGTTATCTGTACGGTACCGCTCCTGGACTGGGAGTACTCCGGAGGAGGAAAGGGGTAGGGGTCACTCCACAAACACTCTGCTAGTAATTAAGCATTTCTAGGACTTACACCCCGCACCAGATATACCTGGGTGTGACTTGAAGCGTACTTCTGTGTGGTGATGCTAACCTTGGACAGCCGCACAAGCAAAACTTGTGGATCTAAATTAGTACTCAGCACTGGGTCTTGCCAGAAGAAGTAGTTACTTACAAGGGCTCTCTCTTAAGCGTTGGGCTCACTCACATCCAAGATGCAGTCGATATGGGATATCTCTCCTTCTCCTCCATCTTCACCACAAGGAAGCTGAAGGTGCTTCCATGTGGCTCTGTGTTAGGTGGTAGTAAAAATGGAACACAGGTTGAAGATGAAGACCTCTTCCCGCTCCCAAGCACTCCTATTTATACCCTCACTTACACCACATGAAATGACAGACTGTTACATTGACAGGCAGACTATGATTTTATGAAAGTTAACTTCTCAAGCGCTGCAACTGTGCAACACCCACGCTGGATATGACAGGACATATTTTGCACAGTTCATCTACATAAGACAGATATGTATGACATTTTTGGAGGGGACTAGGATGATATTCTGGAACACAACAGATCGGCCAGGTCTGTCGCTCGTAACCATGAACAATCAGCTGAGGGGGCGCGAGCTGTCACCGCCACAATAACACAGAGGTCGGAGCGGAAACATACACGTTGACCTCCGTGTAGTGGGCGGCGCTTGTAACCGCAGGCACAACTCCCATTGATTTCAATGAGAGCTGTGCCTGCAGTTACAAGCGCTGGCCACTACATGCTAGTTTGGCGTGAAAGCTTCCACTCCAACCTCTGTGTTATTGCGGCAATAACAGCATGCACCCACACAGCTGATCAGTCAGGGTCCCGAGCGGCAGATCTCGGCCGATCAACTATTGATGACCTATCCTGATGGTTGGTCATCAATAGTATTTTAGTGGAAAACCCCTTTAAGGAGGTTTTGTTTGTAGCCAGAAAAATAAAATTGGGTTAAAATGGATGGTTGTGGGACCCCCTTCCCCATCAGGCTGGATGAGACTGATCAGCACCATGATCCTCTATGAAAACGTACCAACATAGGGGCTGCCCTGAGGAATGCCAACAGATAGGGGGTTCTTTGCTGAACTCACATCCCACGCTGCATACTCAGCAATTTTCTCTCCCCCTCCCGTTTCCCTCCCCCTTTACTCCCTTAGGGTGGACACTCACTTGCTATGTTATAGCTTTGCGATGCGAGAGTGAGTGAAAACGCATGATAATTAAACCGATGATTTTCAATGGTTTCATTTTCATTTGTGGTGTTTTTATTGTAATCAATGCAAAAGAGAAAGGGCGATATCTCCCACTGTACTCAATGGGGCCAGCGGCAGCAACGCTAACCCCATTGAAAAGAATAGGGAGAGCATTGCGCTCCCCTGACACAGCTGTGACAGTTTTGGCAAACGTCCGTGATGCTTTCCCATTTCTTTCAATGGTGCGGGCACTACTGCGTCCCCATTAAAAGTAGTGCGTTTGCAGCTATGATTTTCGGGAAAGGGCTTGAAATATAAGCTCTTTCCTGAAATTCATAGCAAGCTGTAAAAAGAAAAAAATGAACTCACCTAGAAGAGCCAGACGGCTCTTCTCTCTGGCCCCGGCAGTCTTATTCTCTGTTCTGAAGGCCGGGGATTGAAAAATCCCCACCTCCAGAAAGCGCTACCTCTGATTGGCTGAGCCCTGCGGCCAATCAGAGGCAGTGCCCAGCCTTCATTGAATGACAACTGAGTACTGCCTCTGATTGGCTGAATGCACAGCCAATCAGAGGCAGTGCTTTTTGGAGGCAGGGATTTTTCAATCCCCATCCTCCAGAACAGAGAAGAAGACTGCTAGGGCCGAAAAGAAGAGCCGGACGGATCTTCTAGGTGAGTTATTCTTTTTTTAAACTTTTTTTTAGCTTGCTGTGAATTTCAGGGAAGGGCTTATATTTCAAGCCCTTCCCCGAAAATCATCGCTGCAAACACACTGCTTTCAAATGGGAAAGCATCACAGACGTCTGCCACAGCTGTCACAGAGGATTCCTTCATCCCCGCGAGAGCAATGCCCTCTCTATTGTTGTCAGTGGGGCTAGAGCTGCTGCTGGCCCAATTGAAAACAATATGCAATATCGCCCATTCTCTTTTGCGTTGCGAGATTACAGTGAAAACATCTCAGTCTTAAACTGTTTAGTTTTATTGAACAAGTTCCAGAACAAGTAGCGCCTCCAGTAGATTACAAGGTGGACGTCCGTTACTGCAGGGCTTGATTCCCAATAGATGGCATTCCTGGAAATACCAAGGTACAACTAATATTCTAGACTGCGGCGCATTATTTCTCCTCCTCCGGTGGCCGTCGGGTTTATCTTCATCCCTGGAGGAAAAACCCAAATACAGATAGTCCCCGACTTACAAACAGAACCGGTCTAAGGATGCCTGGTTGGTGGCCGCCTTTTTCTCATCGTATATGGCCCGGTAGCAATGAAGTGCATCGTGGACAACGATGCTGCAACCCTGTTGTACCGTTCCACATTTGGGTCCTGTGATTCAAAGAGTGCCAGAGAGTCTTCAATCATCTGAAATGCCTTTGCCATCATCTTGGTCCTGAAATACTTCGGTGCTGGTTCACCTTCCAGTTTGTCCTCTTTTTCATCCTCCTTCCTCTGGTTTTCCAGTTCCATGAGGTCTTCATTTGTCAGCTCCTGGTTGTGCACAGCAAAATATTCATGGAAGTCCTGTTCCTCAAGATCAAGGTCAAGTTGTCGACTACATTTTGTTCCTCTGCCTGTAGCTTCGCTAAATTAGGGGAATCACAGACAAACATGGGGCACAGTTTCTTCCAAACCCCATTCATGGTGGCCGTGGTAATTTCATGCCATGAAGCATCAATGTTCTTTATGGCATAATAGATAGTGAAGTTCTTCCAAAATTCACTCAATGTCATCTCAGAATCACCCTCAGTTGCCTTCAGTGCCTGACAAAACGTGCAACAGAAATAGTATTTCTTGAAGGTTGCAATGGCCCCCTGGTCCGCTGGCTGGAGTAGGGAGGTAGTGTTGGGTGGCCGGAAAATTACCTTCACATTTGCATGAAAATCATCCAGGAAAGCAGGGTGGCCCGGTGCATTATCTAAAAGGAGAAGAATGTGAAGGGAATGTTCTTATCCCAGCAGTAGAGTTCTACCTCGGGGATTAAATGGTGATAAAACCAGTCTTGAAACATAGCAAGAGTGACCCAGGCTTTTCGGTTACTCTTCCACACAACAGAAAGTGAGGCCTTAGCTATATTTTTCTGGGCTCTTGGGTTTTCAGCATGATACACTAACAATGGCTTGATCTTCGTATCTCCTGCAGTATTACCGCCAAGCAGTAGCGTCAGTCTGTGCTTTGCGGGTTTGAAGCCAGGCATAGACTTCTCTTCCTTACTGATGTAGGTTCTGTCTGGCATCTTTTTCCAAAGAAGGCCTGTTTCGTCAACATTAAATATTTGCTGAGGTGAAAACACACCTTCTTTGATAATTTCCTTAAGTGTGGCGGGGAACTCCTGGGCTGCTACTGTATCTGCACTTGCTGCCTCTCCAGTCACCTTTATGTTATGGAGGTTATTACGTGCCTTGAAGCAGTTAAACCATCCATGACTGGCAGTAAAGGTCACATCTGCTGCTACTTCCCCATATTTTGTCTTTACATCTTCAAAAAGACTTAAAGCCTTCTCTTGAATCAGGATTACGCTTAGTGGCTTTTTTGATGACAATCCTCCATCCAAATGCTCAGATTTCCAAGTTCTTCTATCACTTTTCCACGATTCTTACTACTAATAGTAGAGTGCATAGCCACTGAACTTCTCACATGTTCCATGATCCTATCCTTGTTCTTCAGAATGGTACCGATGGTAGAACGATTCCTCTGGTAGGAGCGAGCAAGATCAGACATCTTCTCACCACGCTCCACTCTTTTTAAGATGTCATCCTTTGTTTCCATCATGATGGCCTGGCGTTTCTTAGAAATACCTGCATCACCACTGCTTTTATGTTTGGCACACAGCATGTTTAGAACTCACAACACACGTTGTACTGAAACCACGTGGGTACAGTAAGAGAGAGCTACTGTTTACGGCAGCTGCTGCTCCTGCTCGATGCTGCCAGCACTCGGACATCATGCGAATTAGCCTTAGGCGCTTGAGGACGACGTTGTTCGTTGGTACCGAAATTCATAACTCGAATGTTTGTATGTCGGGGACTATCTGTACTTTGTCAATTTATCTTCACCTGCAGACGCTATAGTAAAGCACTGAAATGTAATATTGGTAGAATGACCTCTAATTTAAAGGGACAGTAAAGGCCCATTTACACGGGACGAGCTGTGGGGCAAGCGATAGGCAAAGTATAGGAAAACCCATCAAACCTTTCTGTAGCAATAGTATAGGCGAACCCCTGAAACATTTCTGTAGCAAGAGTATAGGCGAACACCTGAAACATTTCTGTAGCAAGAGTATAGCCGAACACCGGATGAACATTTCTGTGGCAAGTGTATAGGCGGACTCCTGAAAACTTTCTGTAGCAAGTGTATAGGTGAACCCCGGAAGAACATTTCTGTAGCAAGAGTATAGGCGAACCCCTCAAACCTTCCCGTAGTAAGCGTATAGGCAGACCCCTGAAACATTTCTGTAGCAAGAATATAAGCGAACACCGGAAAAACATTTCTGTAGCAAGAGTATAGGCGAACACTAGAAGAACATTTCTGTGGCAAGTGTATAGGCGAACACTAGAAGAACATTTCTGTGGCAAGTGTATAGGCGAACACTAGAAGAACATTTCTGTGGCAAGTGTATAGGCGGACCCCTGAAACATTTCTGTAGCAATAGTATAGGCGAACACTGGAAGAACATTTCTGTGGCAAGTGTATGGGCGGATCCCTGAAACATTTCTGTAGCAGAGTATAAGTGATTCCCTCAAACCTTTCTGTAGCAATAGTATAGGCGAACCCCTGAAACATTTCTGTGGCAAGTGTATAGGCGGACCCCTGAAACATTTCTGTGGCAAGTGTATAGGCGGACCCCAGAAACATTTCTGTGGCAAGTGTATAGGCGGACCCCTGAAACATTTCTGTGGCAAGTGTATAGGCGGACCCCAGAAACATTTCTGTGGCAAGTGTATAGGCGGACCCCTGAAACATTTCTGCAGCAAGAGTATAGGCGAACACCGGAAGAACATTTCTGTGACAAGTGTATAGGCGGACACCAGTAAAATTTTTTGTAGCAAGAGTATCGGCGGACCCCTAAAACATTTCTGTAGCAATAGTATAGGTGGACCCCAGAAACATTTCTGTAGCAATAGTATAGGTGGACCCCAGAAACATTTCTGTAGCAAGACTGTAGGCGAACCCCTCAAACCTTTCTGTAGCAAGAGGATAGGCGAACACCTGAAACATTTCTGTAGCAAGAGTATAAGCGAACCCCTCAAACCTTTCTGTAGCAATAATATAGGCGGACCCCTGAAACATTTCTGTAGCAAGAGTATAGGTGAACCCCTGAAACATTTCTGTAGTAAGAGTATAGGCGAACCCCAGTAACCTATATGTAGCAAGAGTATAGGCGAACCCCAGTAACATTTATGTAGCAAGAGTATAGGCGAACCCCAGTAACATTTATGTAGCAAGAGTATAGGCGAACCCCAGTAACATTTATGTAGCAAGAGTATAGGCGAACCCCAGTAACATTTATGTAGCAAGTGTATAGGCGAACCCCTCAAAAATTTATGTAGCAAGAGTATAGGTGAATCCCTCAAACATTTCTGTAGCAGCGGTATAGGCGGACCCCTTGTAACATTTCTGTAGCAAGAGTATAGGCGGACTCCTGAAACATTTATGTAGCAATAGTATAGGCGAACCCCAGTAACATTTATGTAGCAAGTGTATAGGCGAACCCCTCAAAAATTTATGTAGCAAGAGTATAGGTGAATCCCTCAAACATTTCTGTAGCAGCGGTATAGGCGGACCCCTTGTAACATTTCTGTAGCAAGAGTATAGGCGGACTCCTGAAACATTTATGTAGCAATAGTATAGGCGAACACTAGAAGAACATTTCTGTAGCAAGTGTATAGGCGGACCCCTGAAACCTTTCTGTAGCAAGTGTATAGGCGGATCCCTGAAACATTTCTGCAGCAAGAGTATATGGGAACCCCTGAAACATTTGTGTAGAAAGAGTATACGCGGACCCCTAAAGCATTGGTGTACATATAGTATAGGTGAACACCTGAAACATTGGTGTACCAAGAGTACAAGTGAAACCCATAAACATTTTTTTCAAGATAGACATTGTTGTTGCTTAAACTGTAGCAGAGCCTGGAGGCATCCCTCTGAAAAAATGGATTTTATCAGCCTTTTGGCCCGCAGAAAAATTGGCAGTTCAGCGTGATGACATGCTGTTTTAGAGAAGGAGGAGTAAGATCAGAAAGGGATAGACCAAGCTGCTTCTACCATTTTTTGAGGTTAGAGAGAGGATGCATATTTCTCCTGTTGCAGCTAAAAGAATCTTTAGGATCCGCTGCTTTCCACCGGTGAAGTCTGGGGAAATCCAGCCTTTTTTCATCTTAATCAGTGTAAGCATGTCGGCGTTGTCAGTTGACAGGCGGGTACGCTTATCCGTGATGATCCCCCTAGCAGCACTAAACATCCTCTCTGATAAGACGCTAGCGGCAGGGCAGGCCAGCACCTCCAGGGCGTACAGCACAAGTTTGTGCTACATGTCCAGCTTTGACACCCAATAGTTGTATGGAGCAGAGGCATCACGGAGGACGGTGGTACAGTCAGCTGTGTACTCCCTCACCATCTTTTTTCAGTGCTCCCTCCGACTCAGCCGTGACTAGGGAGTGGTGACACAGTCAGGCTGAGGAGCCAGAAAACTGGCAAAGGCCTTAGAGAGTGTTCCCCTGCCTGCACTGGACATGCTGCCTGATCCCCCCACCTCCCCTGCTACTTGGCCCTCTGAACTATGTCTTCTACCGCTAGCGCTGTCAGATGGGAACTTTTGCATCAGTTTTTCCACCAGGGTCTTGTGGTATTGCATCCCTCTCGTACCCCTTTCCTCTTGCTGAATTTCTTGTTACATAGGATTAAAGGGCTTGTGCTATGATTGAGAGTTATTCCCAACCCACAGGATAGGGTGGGGTAGCGTTCAGATCGGAGTGGTCCAACTGCCTGGACTCACAATCGATCCCCAAAACGGGACTCAGTTGCTTGCTGAATTGAGGGCAGCGGCCATCACTCATGTGCAGTGCAGCTCCATTCATCTCAGTGGGACCAATAGAGAGTGAGTGCTTGAACTCTGTCTCCAATAATCCCATTGACATGAAGGGAGCGGCGCTGCCTTCTCTTAAAGGGGTTTTCCCACAACTTAAAAATTGCCTCCTGATCATTTTATCCTTCCTGTCTCCTGCTGACCAGGACATGTGACTGTTGCAGCCAATCACTGCCCCCAGCAGTGGTCTTTTATAGGCAATTTAAAGTTGTGGGGAAACCCCTTTAAGGAGCCCTGTTCTTGGGATCAGTGGGGGTTCTAGCAGTTGGACCCCACTGATCTGAATGTCCTCCCCAATCCTCTGCATAACTTTCACTTTTAGTACAAGCCCTTTAAGCTTTAGTTGTAGAAAATGCAGAACCCCTTTTATGGGGCATTTCTCCTGAAATCTCAAAATCCTCGCTTTCTAGGTAGATCTAGGTAGGAAAGTTGGGTGACAAGCAACATGGCTGTTGTATTGTTACTCGGGTTTCTGGAGTCCTGAATGGTAAAACCGCCTTGTTCCAGCACCACCTCCCCCACCTCACTACATATAGGGGCAGGTTTGCCATTCAGGGCATAGGAAAAGCTGCAGCCCTGGACATATTGGTTGTCACCCAGATTTCCCAGGAACAGCTAGAAATAAGAAAAATGGCTGGATAGACTTCTCGAATACTTGACAGATGCAGATGGCTCGAGGCATTTTTGCTGGGACCAAATCTTGAAGCCAGAAGACCTGGATTCTGGTGTAGTGACCAATCTATAGACACAAGCATAAGATGCTTCAGTGACTCATCTCAGGATTGGAGCAGATGCCATAATGGCCACCGCCGAACATTCCAGCACTTACTGTGAATTATCAGTATTATGCCAATAAAACTCTATATAGTGTTCCCTTCCCCCGCTGCGGGGATAAGAGATAGTCCTGGAGTCGGTGTCTTATTTATAAGCGTCTTTTATGTGGGGCTTGTAGCCAAGAGTCAGATCCTGCAAGATCAGAATTCTGCCTCCCTGGACCACTTGCTGGGTGGAAGGAGGGGCAGGGGATATTGGTATGCCTCCCTGAAGAGGTGCGTTTTTAAGGCATGTCTGAAATTCGGCATTAAGGCATGTCTGAAATTCGGTGCATCAGGGATTGTCTGGATGCCTTGGGATAGAGTGTTCCAGAGGATGGGTGCTGCTCTGGTGAAGTCCTGTAGGCGAGCGTGTGAGGTTCGTCTTAGAGGGGTGTTTAGTCTTAGTGTGTTAGGAGATTGGAGTGAGTGGGCTGGGTGAAGTACGGTGGTGCGACATCATGGAGGGCTCTGTGGCTGAGGGTGAGGAGTGTGAATTTAGTTCTGCAGTGGATGGGCAGCCAATGCAGCGACTGGCATCATGCATGGGCGTCTGAGTAATGGCTGAATAGGAAGATGAGCCTAGCTGCTCCGTTTAGTATGGATTGGAGATGAGCGAATCTGGTGCGGGGGCGGCCGATGACTAGCAGTAGTCGAGTCGGGAGTGGATGAAGGTTTACTGCTAGGACCTTCCAAACTAATAGAGTTAAAAAATACCTTTTATTAAATTACTTAAAAAAGAAGAACAGAACACACACAAACAATAAAAAGAGGAGTTATGATATAATCGGACACCTGTGACTGGTGACCAAAAAAGAGTTCGAGTCGTAAATTTACGCTCGACTTGTGAGACAAAAACAATTGCCACTAGTATAGTATGAACAATGAAAAGCTGGAGTCATGCGATGAGACTCTGTTGGTGTAAATCATTGGTCATAGTCCAAGTGAAGGTGATTCAATCTAGTAAAAAGACGAATCCCGTGCTTGGTCTGGTATTACAACGTGCGTCAAATAATGGAAATGACTAGCACGTGAAAAATTAGCTCATCAAGAGCGCGTCACCCAACGCGTTTCCCCCACCTAGTGGGTTCTTCAGGGGTTACGGTACGCTAATCCCAACTAATGTGTTGGGTCGTGGCTAAAGTCTAATTATGGAAACCACAAAGATGTCACAAATAGTGGATGGAAACTAGTGGTCGCCAGAGTATGGTCTGTTTGCGTCCATTTGCGGATGCAATGCACCGAGGAAATTAAGGTGCGTTGTAAGTAACAGCAGACCAAAAAATAATTGACCTTAAGCGTGACGAAAAAATAGTCACACCTATGGTCAATAGAAGAGCATAACTATCCTCTAAGTACAAGAAAGGGGCAGGGAGATATATCCCAGACCCATAAGCCGTTAGATAGAGTCACGATCTACAGTCCCTATAGTCCTACAGATAGAGTATAACTACCTAGCAAATGCAAGCTAACCTTGGTTGCTTGATACGTAAATAAGTGCAACCAAAGTAAGTAGTTACGGGGAACTCGCCCCTAAGTCAGGACCCAAAACTGAAATCAAATAAAAGAAAGAAACGGCGGCATGTCAGTCCTTGTGGTGGAGTGACAGCATAATGATTAGCTAGTCCAGAGAGCTTTAAATAGGGTTCCTAAAGGAACAACCCAGGGCGGGTGTGTTTCACCAGAACCAATCAGAGCCGAATTGGGAGGTGTACACCTTATCCCTGGTAACCATGGTTACCGGCATACACATGCTTCGTGCTGTTAGTTTGGATGTTCCCACTGTACTACCATCTCATGCATAATGCAGAGGGATGTGAAGCGTTCAGGAAGCGCCAGCTAGCAGTCACATAGCACTGACTGATCCCTCTGTATCATATCCCAGACATCCGAGGTCCGGGATGTTGATGGATGACGTCATGACGTTCGGGGGGCGTGGCCACGCAACCAGGGGGCGTGGCCACGCAACCAGAGCCGTGATCACATGACAATGCATGTTATATTGCAGTCCAATGCTTTATAGAAGGAGATATAGAGCGCTTAGGTCATATAGACCACCAGCCAAAGTACCCAAAGTAATAATAAGCATTGTAACCAGGCATCCGTGGTCCGGGGCCCCAATAGGTCACGTCATGACGTTCGGGGGGTGTGGCTACGAGGCCGACATAGTCACATGACGGTGTGTGTCATTGTCAGCGTCATATGATGCAGGAGGGGGCGGGTACAGGGGCGGCAACGGCTTAGCTAGACTGCTAGCCATGGCAACGCTTGTAAATATTAGCCAGAGCTGCTGGGAGGCACAGAACAGATGTTGCTGTGAGGTTACAATCATATAGTGCAAATGGTGGTGCACTTTCATTTGCACTAAGTCTAGCAAACATAGAGATCAATGTTATGTGCCAAGAATTAGTGCTAGTAGTGTCTGGATTCCTAGCCATGGTAACAGTTATAAACATTGATCAGGGCTGTTGAGTAGCATGGAGCGATTGCTGCTGTTATATTACGAAATCACTTAGTCCTGCTTGCTCTGATAGATGTGAGTCAGCGCATAAGTAATTTTGCCTCAAAAAGCTACATGAAAATGATGGACCCGCATGTATTCGCCCGTGAATGTTTATTTAGGGGTAAATAAAATGAAATAGAAAAACATTCCTCCAAATAACACGCCATAATTAAAGATAAGTATTTGATGGATGATAGTACAAAGTGTATAGAGCATCAAAGGAAAATGAAACCGCATATGTGCGCCCATGTATATTACTTTGGAGTAGACAATTCATACTTCAAGCTACGCGCCATGGAAACAGGTGGGTATTTAGGTGAACAGTAGGACAAAGTATATAGGACTAGAAAGAACATTTGTAGCAATAAAAAGCTACACAAGATATCTTGTACAAAAAACGGAAATATGAATCGTAGATGAAAGGTGTAGCATAATAGCTAAACCAAAAAACTATGTTTAGTTCTTCTGATAAAGAGATACTGTATTGATATCGAATGCGTCAGCACTGGCAGCCAAATATGCTATTTTTAGATAAAACAATTGAATGACAGCTGTTCATTCAACCCGGTTGGAGACAGAGAGCGTAGTCTATAAATCCAGCTTGCCTCTTTTTGTAAAAGGAGCTGATTCACGTCGCCCCGGCGACCATCGTAACGGACCTGTTCAATGCCTTGAAATTGGACATGTGTATCATCACCACCATGTGTGTCCCACATGTGTATTGCTAGTGGCGTTTGTTCCTTGCGTCTGATGTTCCCTATGTGGGCAAGAATACGGCGGCGGAACTCCTGAGCCGTCTTGCCCACATAGTTAAGTGGGCAGGAACAGGTGGCCAAGTAAACAACGTTTGTAGTCCGGCAGTTAATGAACTCACGGTTTGTGAATTCCTTGCCTGTATTTGCACTTTTGAATGCTGGACTCTTTTTAATGAACGGACAGGCCGCACAGCCTGAACATTTAAAAGTCCCTTTCAAATTGTGCCTGCCTAACCACATACTTGTCGGAATTTCTCGTTGAAGATGGCTTCTGACAAGTCGGTCACGCAAATTGCGTCCGCGGCGAAAAGTGATCAATGGTGCAGGAGGTAATAAATCGCTGATATCCTCATCGTCCTTGAGGGCATCCATCTTGAACCAGATGTCATTCTGGCTACTATGGACGTGGAAAGTCTTTATAGTTCAATCCCTCATGAACTAGGTCTGAAGGCTACTGAATATTACCTTAGCCAAAAAGGCCAATATTACTGTGAGCATAATCAATTTGTTCTGGAACTACTAAGATTTATCCTTACTCGCAATTATTTTCTTTTCCAAGATGTCTTCTTCCACCAGCTCAGGGGCACCGCGATGGGGACACCATGTGCCCCATCCTACGCCAATTTGCTCCTGGGCTGGTGGGAGGAACGACACGTTTTTACTGAGGCTAACCATCTGTATACCAACAATGTCCTCTTATGGGCTAGGTATATAGATGACATTTTCATCCTTTGGTCAGGTACTGCAATCACTTTCAACCAGTTTGTTGAGAAGTTGAACATCAATTCCCTCAACTTACGCTTTACGGCTGAGAGTGACAAGACATCTGTTACCTTCCTTGACCTCAAGATTACAAAGGAAAATGACGGCACTCTTTCAACAACTACTTTTCGCAAATCTACCGCGACGAACTCCTTACTGACCTGGGATAGTCATCATCCCTACTCTTTACGTAGAGGGATCCCAAAGGGTCAATTTCTAAGGATACGCCGTAACTGTTCCTCGGAACATGAATTTGTAACCGAAGCTGAAAAATTATCGTTGAGATTTAGAGAGCGAGGTTATCCAGAAGATGTAATTCTTGAGGCACGGAATTTTGCATCCCAAAAAAATCGTGGGGAATTATTGCAAAAACGGAAGAGGGAACAAACCATCCAAACTAGGATTGTCGGTACCTTTGACACCGGCTCCTCTGCCGTTAGGGGTATTCTAAACAGTTTCTGGGATATCCTCAAGGACGATGAGGATATCAGCGATTTATTACCTCCTGCACCATTGATCACTTTTCGCCGCGGACGCAATTTGCGTGACCGACTTGTCAGAAGCCATCTTCAACGAGAAATTCCGACAAGTATGTGGTTAGGCAGGCACAATTTGAAAGGGACTTTTAAATGTTCAGGCTGTGCGGCCTGTCCATTCATTAAAAAGAGTCCAGCATTCAAAAGTGCAAATACAGGCAAGGAATTCACAAACCGTGAGTTCATTAACTGCCGAACTACAAACGTCGTTTACTTGGCCACCTGTTCCTGCCCACTTAACTATGTGGGCAAGACGGCTCAGGAGTTCCGCCGCCGTATTCTTGCCCACATAGGGAACATCAGACGCAAGGAACAAACGCCACTAGCAATACACATGTGGGACACACATGGTGGTGATGATACACATGTCCAATTTCAAGGCATTGAACAGGTCCGTTACGATGGTCGCCGGGGCGACGTGAATCAGCTCCTTTTACAAAAAGAGGCAAGCTGGATTTACAGACTACGCTCTCTGTCTCCAACCGGGTTGAATGAACAGCTGTCATTCAATTGTTTTATCTAAAAATAGCATATTTGGCTGCCAGTGCCGACGCATTCGATATCAATACAGTATCTCTTTATCAGAAGAACTAAACATAGTTTTTTGGTTTAGCTATTATGCTACACTAGAGATGAGCGAACACCAAAATGTTCGGGTGTTCGTTATTCGGAACGAACTTCCCGCGATGTTCGAGGGTTCGTTTCGAACAACGAACCCCATTGAAGTCAATGGGCGACCAGAACATTTTTGTATTTCGCCGATGCTCGCTAAGGTTTTCATGTGTGAAAATCTGGGCAATTCAAGAAAGTGATGGGAACAACACAGCAACGGATAGGGCAGGCGAGGGGCTACATGTTGGGCTGCATCTCAAGTTCACAGGTCCCACTATTAAGCCACAATAGCGGCAAGAGTGGGCCCCCCCCCCCTCCCAACAACTTTTACTTCTGAAAAGCCCTCATTAGCATGGCATACCTTTGCTAAGCACCACACTAGCTACAACAAAGCACAATCACTGCCTGGATGACACTCCACTGCCACTTCTCCTGGGTTACATGCTGCCCAACCGCCCCCCCCTCCCCCCCACAGCGCACACCAAAGTGTCCCTGCGCAGCCTTCAGCTGCCCTCATGCCACGCCACACTCATGTCTATTTAGAAGTGCGTCTGCCATGAGGAGGAACCGCAGGCACACACTGCAGAGGGTTGGCACGGCTAGGCAGCGACCCTCTTTAAAAGGGGCGGGGCGATAGCCCACAATGCTGTACAGAAGCAATGAGAAACAGAATCCTGTGCCACCGCCATCAGGAGCTGCACACGTAGGCATAGCAATGGGGAACCTATGTGCCACACACTATTCATTCTGTCAAGGTGTCTGCATACCCCAGTTAGACCGGGCTTTTTAATTCATAGACACAGGCAGGTACAACTCCCTATTGTGAAGTCCCTGTGGACCGACAGCATGGGTGGGTGCCAGGAAGCCACCGGCGGTACATAGAAATATCCCATTGCATTGCCCAACACAGCTGAGGTAGTAATGTCGTGCGTAATACAGGTGGGCTTCGGCCCACACTGCATGCCCCAGTCAGACTGGGGTTCTTTAGAAGTGTACAGATGTATTAAAAACTCCGTGTGCACCTACAGCATGGGTGGCTCCCTGGAACCCACCGGCGGTACACAAAAATATCCCATTGCATTGCCCAACACAGCTGAGGTAGTAATGTCGTGCGTAATACAGGTGGGCTTCGGCCCACACTGCATGCCCCAGTCAGACTGGGGTTCTTTACAAGTGGACACATGTAGGTTACACTCCCTGTGGACCCACTGCCTGGGTGGGTGCCAGGAAGCCACCGGCGGTACATAGAAATATCCCATTGCATTGCCCAACACAGCTGAGGTAGTAATGTCGTGCGTAATACAGGTGGGCTTCGGCCCACACTGCATGCCCCAGTCAGACTGGGGTTCTTTAGAAGTGTACAGATGTATTAAAAACTCTGTGTGCACCTACAGCATGGGTGGCTCCCTGGAACCCACCGGCGGTACACAAAAATATCCCATTGCATTGCCCAACACAGCTGAGGTAGTAATGTCGTGCATAATGCAGGTGGGCTTCGGCCCACACTGCATGCCCCAGTCTGACCGGGGTTCTTTACAAGTGGACACATGTAGGTTACACTCCCTGTGGACCCACTGCCTGGGTGGGTGCCAGGAAGCCACCGGCGGTACACAATAATATCCCATTGCATTGCCCAACACAGCTGAGGTAACGTCAGCTGTAATGCAGGTGGGCTAAAAATTAATTTGATTACACTGTAGGTGAGGGCCCACAAAAATTGCTGTATCAACAGTACTAATGTACATCCCAAAAATTGGCCATGGCCAGCCAAGAGGGCAGGTGAAACCCATTAATCGCTTTGGTTAATGTGGCTTAAGTGGTAACTAGGCCTGGAGGCAGCCCAGTGTAACGAAAAATTGGTTCAAGTTAGAGTTCCAACGCTTTTAAGCGCATTGAAACTTATAAAAATTGTTCAGAAAAATTATTTGAGTGAGCCTTGTGGCCCTAAGAAAAATTGCCCGTTCAGCGTGATTACGTGAGGTTTCAGGAGGAGGAGCAGGAGGAGGAGGAGGAATATTAGACACAGATTGATGAAGCAGAAATGTCCCCGTTTTGGATGGTGAGAGAGAACGTAGCTTCCATCCGCGGGTGCAGCCTACGTATTGCTTACGTATCGCTGCTGTCCACTGGTGGAGAACAGAAGTCTGGGGAAATCCAGCCTTTGTTCATCTTGATGAGTGTAAGCCTGTCGGCACTGTCGGTTCACAAGCGGCTACGCTTATCTGTGATGATTCCCCCAGCCGCACTAAACACCCTTTCCGACAAGACGCTAGCCGCAGGACAAGCAAGCACCTCAAGGGCATACAGCGCTAGTTCAGGCCACGTGTCCAGCTTCGACACCCAGTAGTTGTAGGGGGCACAGGCGTCACCAAGGATGGTCGTGCGATCCGCTACGTACTCCCTCACCATCCTTTTACAGTGCTCCCGCCGACTCAGCCGTGACTGGGGAGCGGTGACACAGTCTTGGTGGGGAGCCATAAAGCTGGCCAGGCCCTTAAAGACTGTTGCACTGCCTGGGATGTACATGCTGCTCGATCTACGCACATCCCCTGCTACCTTGCCCTCGGTACTGCGCCTTCTGCCACTAGCGCTGTCGGCTGGGAATTTTACCATCAGCTTGTCCGCAAGGGTCCTGTGGTATAGCAACACTCTCGAACCCATTTCCTCTTCGGGAATCAGAGTGGGCAGGTTCTCCTTATACCGTGGATCGAGCAGTGTGTACACCCAGTAATCCGTCGTGGCCAGAATGCGTGCAACGCGAGGGTCACGAGAAAGGCATCCTAACATGAAGTCAGCCATGTGTGCCAGGGTACCAGTACGCAACACATGGCTGTCCTCACTAGGAAGATCACTTTCAGGATCCTCCTCCTCCTCCTCCTCCTCCTCCTCCTCAGGCCATACACGCTGAAAGGATGACAGGCAATCAGCCGGTGTACCGTCAGCAGCGGCCCAAGCTGTCTCTTCCCCCTCCTCCTCATCCTCCTCATGCTCCTCCTCCTCCTCCTGTACGCGCTGAGAAATAGACAGGAGGGTGCCCTGACTATCCAGCGGCATACTGTCTTCCCCCGCCCCCGTTTCCGAGCGCAAAGCAGCTGCCTTTATGGTTTGCAGGGAATTTCTCAAGATGCATAGCAGAGGAATGGTGACGCTAATGATTGTAGCATCGCCGCTCACCACCTGGGTAGACTCCTCAAAATTACCAAGGACATGGCAGATGTCTGCCAACCAGGCCCACTCTTCTGAAAGGAATTGAGGAGGCTGACTCCCACTGCGCCGCCCATGTTGGAGTTGGTATTCGACTATAGCTCTCCGTTGTTCATAGAGCCTGGCCAACATGTGGAGCGTAGAGTTCCACCGTGTGGGCACGTCGCACAGCAGTCGGTGCACTGGCAGCTTAAAGTGATGTTGCAGGGTGCGCAGGGTGGCAGCGTCCGTGTGGGACTTGCGGAAATGTGCGCAGAGCCGGCGCGCCTTTACGAGCAGGTCTGACAAGCGTGGGTAGCTTTTCAGAAAGCGCTGAACCACCAAATTAAAGACGTGGGCCAGGCATGGCACGTGCGTGAGGCTGCCGAGCTGCAGAGCCGCCACCAGGTTACGGCCGTTGTCACACACGACCATGCCCGGTTGGAGGCTCAGCGGCGCAAGCCAGCGGTCGGTCTGCTGTGTCAGACCCTGCAGCAGTTCGTGGGCCGTGTGCCTCTTATCGCCTAAGCTGAGTAGTTTCAGCACGGCCTGCTGACGCTTGCCCACCGCTGTGCTGCCACACCGCGCGACACCGACTGCTGGCGACATGCTGCTGCTAACACATCTTGATTGCGAGACAGAGGAGGAGGAGGAGGAGGAGGAGGAGGGTGCTTTAGTGGAGGAAGCATACACCTCCGCAGATACCAGCACCGAGCTGGGGCCCGCAATTCTGGGGGTGGGTAGGACGTGAGCGGTCCCAGGCTCTGACTCTGTCCCAGCCTCCACTAAATTCACCCAATGTGCCGTCAGGGAGATGTAGTGGCCCTGCCCGCCTGCGCTTGTCCACGTGTCCGTAGTTAAGTGGACCGTGGCAGTAACCGCGTTGGTGAGGGCGCGTACAATGTTGCGGGAGACGTGGTCGTGCAGGGCTGGGACGGCACATCGGGAAAAGTAGTGGCGACTGGGAACTGAGTAGCGCGGGGCCGCCGCCTCCATGATATTTTTGAAGGACTCCGTTTCCACAACCCTATACGGCAGCATCTCAAGGCTGATGAATTTTGCGATTCGGACGGTTAACGTTTGAGCGTGCGGGTGCGTGGCGGCGTACTTGCGCTTGCGCTCGAACACTTGCGCAAGCGACGGCTGGACGGTGCGCTGAACTACACTGCTGGATGGGGCCGAGGACAGCGGAGATGAGGGTGTGGGTGCAGGCCATGAGGCGGTAGTGCCTGTGTCCTGAGAGGGGGGTTGCATCTCAGTGGCAGGTTGGGGCACAGGGGGAGAGGCAGGGGTGCAAACCGGAGGCGCTGAACGGCCTTCGTCCCACCTTGTGGGGTGCTTGGCCATCATATGCCTGCGCATGGTGGTGGTGGTGAGGCTGTTGGTGTTGGCTCCCCGGCTGAGCTTTGCGCAACAAAGGTTGCACACCACTGTTCGTCGGTCGTCAGGCGTCTCTGTGAAAAACTGCCAGACCTTAGAGCACCTCGGCCTCTGCAGGGTGGCATGGCGTGAGGGGGCGCTTTGGGAAACACTTGGTGGATTATTCGGTCTGGCCCTGCCTCTACCCCTGGCCACCGCACTGCCTCTTGCAACCTGCCCTGCTGATGCCCTTGACTCCCCCTCTGAAGACCTGTCCTCCTGAGTAAGCGTTGCACACCAGGTGGGGTCAGTCACCTCATCGTCCTGCTGCTCTTCCTCCGAATCCTCTGTGCGCTGCTCCCTCGGACTTACTGCCCTTACTACTACCTCACTGCAAGACAACTGTGTCTGATCGTCATCGTCCTCCTCACCCACAGAAAGTTCTTGAGACAGTTGGCGGAAGACCCCAGCCTCATCCCCCGGACCCCGGGAACTTTCGAATGGTTGGGCATCAGTGACTATAAACTCCTCTGGTGGGAGAGGAACCGCTGCTGCCCAATCTGAGCAGGGGCCCGAGAACAGTTCCTGGGAGTCTTCCCGCTCCTGAGCAGGTGTCATTGTAGTGGAGTGAGGAGGCTGGGAGGAAGGAGGAGCAGCAGACAGAGGATTCGGATTTGCAGCAGTGGACGGCGCAGAACTGCGTGTTGACGATAGGTTGCTCGAAGCACTTTCTGCCATCCAGGACAGGACCTGCTCACACTGCTCATTTTCTAATAACCGTCTCCCGCGTGGACCCATTAATTGGGCGATGAATGTGGGGACGCCAGAAACGTGCCTCTCTCCTAATCGCGCAGCAGTCGGCTGCGACACACCGGGATCAGGAGCCAGGCCTGTGCCCACACCCTGACTTGGCCTTCCGCGTCCTCGGCCGCGTCCACGTCCTCTAGGCCTACCCCTACCTCTCAGCATGCTGTATTACCAGTGATTTGATTTCACAGGCAGGAAATAAATTGGCGCAAGACTGCAGGCCAAATATAATTTTTTCCCTTTTTGGAAAATGAAAGGCCCCACTGCCTCTAGTGAATGAATAATCTAAGTTTAATAACTGTGCTGTTTTCCTGCTAATGTGTCACAGAACGTGAGGGTAGCAGAGTTATTATAACTCTGGCAGAGCAGGTATTTTTTTCCCAATTAAGGAAAGCAAATGGCGAAGCCAGCAGTAAAGCGTAGCTGGGTGCGTCTGATTTAGCAACGTTGTTCACGCAGCTCACACGTGTCCACAGCCCTTAGGACGGACAGAGGCTGGACAAATAGATTTGTTTTCAGTTTTTTTCCACCAAAAGGCAGCACTGCGTATATTCAATGAACATGAGAAGTTTAATAACTGTGCTGTGTCCCTGCTTATGTGTCACAGAACGTGAGGGTAGCAGAGTTATTATAACTCTGGCAGAGCAGGTATTTTTTTCCCAATTAAGGAAAGCAAATGGCGAAGCCAGCAGTAAAGCGTAGCTGGGTGCGTCTGATTTAGCAATGTTGTTCACGCAGCTCACACGTGTCCACAGCCCTTAGGACGGACAGAGGCTGGACAAATAGATTTGTTTTCAGTTTTTTTCCACCAAAAGGCAGCACTGCGTATATTCAATGAACATGAGAAGTTTAATAACTGTGCTGTGTCCCTGCTTATGTGTCACAGAACGTGAGGGTAGCAGAGTTATTATAACTCTGGCAGAGCAGGTATTTTTTTCCCAATTAAGGAAAGCAAATGGCGAAGCCAGCAGTAAAGCGTAGCTGGGTGCGTCTGATTTTTACAGGTTGCAGACGCAGCTCACACGTGTCCACCGGCGTTAGGACGGACAGAGGCAGGACAAATTTAATTATTTTCCGTTTTTTGGCACCAAAAGGCAGCACTGCGTATATTCAATGAATAACAACTGTGTTGTGGCCCTGCCTATACAATTCTTTCCCTGCAGTATCAATGGAGGGTGCAATGCTCTGCAGAGGCGATTTTGAGAAGCAAAAAAAAAATGCAGCACAGCTAACAGCAGCCTGGACAGTACTGCACACGGTTAAATATGGCCCTAGAAAGGACCGTTGAGGTTCTCGAAGGCTACACTCACTCCTAACACTCTCCCTGCCTATGCAGCACTTCTGTCCCTAATGCCGGGTGCAATGCTCTGCACTGCCGATTTTGAGAAAAAAAAAATTTGCCACTGCTAACAGCAGCCAACACACAGCTATCAGTGGCCCTAATAAGGACCTTTGGGGGGTCTTGAAGCCTACACTAACTACCAATTCTTTCCCTACAGCAGCTCCGGTACAAACAGCACTGTCCCTCATCTAACTCACCAGGCATCTGAGGCGAGCCGCGGGAGGGGCCGACTTTTATGCTCGGGTGACACCTGATCTTCCCAGCCACTCACAGCAGGGGGGTGGTATAGGGCTTGAATGTCACAGGGGGAAGTTGTAATGCCTTCCCTGTCTTTCAATTGGCCAGAAAAGCGCGCAAACGTCTCAGGGAAGTAAGTGAAAGTAACCAGAACACCGCATGGTGTTCGTTACGAATAACGAACATCCCGAACACCCTAATATTCGCACGAATATCAAGCTCGGACGAACGCGTTCGCTCATCTCTATGCTACACCTTTCATCTACGATTCATATTTCCGTTTTTTGTACAAGATATCTTGTGTAGCTTTTTATTGCTACAAATGCTCTTTCTAGTCCTATATACTTTGTCCTACTGTTCACCTAAATACCCACCTGTTTCCATGGCGCGTAGCTTGAAGTATGAATTGTCTACTCCAAAGTAATATACATGGGCGCACATATGCGGTTTCATTTTCCTTTGATGCTCTATACACTTTGTACTATCATCCATCAAATACTTATCTTTAATTATGGCGTGTTATTTGGAGGAATGTTTTTCTATTTCATTTTATTTACCCCTAAATAAACATTCACGGGCGAATACATGCGGGTCCATCATTTTCATGTAGCTTTTTGAGGCAAAATTACTTATGCGCTGACTCACATCTATCAGAGCAAGCAGGACTAAGTGATTTCGTAATATAACAGCAGCAATCGCTCCATGCTACTCAACAGCCCTGATCAATGTTTATAATTGTTACCATGGCTAGGAATCCAGACACTACTAGCACTAATTCTTGGCACATAACATTGATCTCTATGTTTGCTAGACTTAGTGCAAATGAAAGTGCACCACCATTTGCACTATATGATTGTAACCTCACAGCAACATCTGTTCTGTGCCTCCCAGCAGCTCTGGCTAATATTTACAAGCGTTGCCATGGCTAGCAGTCTAGCTAAGCCGTTGCCGCCCCTGTACCCGCCCCCTCCTGCATCATATGACGCTGACAATGACACACACCGTCATGTGACTATGTCGGCCTCGTAGCCACGCCCCCCGAACGTCATGACGTGACCTATTGGGGCCCCGGACCACGGATGCCTGGTTACAATGCTTATTATTACTTTGGGTACTTTGGCTGGTGGTCTATATGACCTAAGCGCTCTATATCTCCTTCTATAAAGCATTGGACTGCAATATAACATGCATTGTCATGTGATCACGGCTCTGGTTGCGTGGCCACGCCCCCTGGTTGCGTGGCCACGCCCCCGAACGTCATGACGTCATCCATCAACATCCCGGACCTCGGATGTCTGGGATATGATACAGAGGGATCAGTCAGTGCTATGTGACTGCTAGCTGGCGCTTCCTGAACGCTTCACATCCCTCTGCATTATGCATGAGATGGTAGTACAGTGGGAACATCCAAACTAACAGCACGAAGCATGTGTATGCCGGTAACCATGGTTACCAGGGATAAGGTGTACACCTCCCAATTCGGCTCTGATTGGTTCTGGTGAAACACACCCGCCCTGGGTTGTTCCTTTAGGAACCCTATTTAAAGCTCTCTGGACTAGCTATTCATTATGCTGTCACTCCACCACAAGGACTGACATGCCGCCGTTTCTTTCTTTTATTTGATTTCAGTTTTGGGTCCTGACTTAGGGGCGAGTTCCCCGTAACTACTTACTTTGGTTGCACTTATTTACGTATCAAGCAACCAAGGTTAGCTTGCATTTGCTAGGTAGTTATACTCTATCTGTAGGACTATAGGGACTGTAGATCGTGACTCTATCTAACGGCTTATGGGTCTGGGATATATCTCCCTGCCCCTTTCTTGTACTTAGAGGATAGTTATGCTCTTCTATTGACCATAGGTGTGACTATTTTTTCGTCACGCTTAAGGTCAATTATTTTTTGGTCTGCTGTTACTTACAACGCACCTTAATTTCCTCGGTGCATTGCATCCGCAAATGGACGCAAACAGACCATACTCTGGCGACCACTAGTTTCCATCCACTATTTGTGACATCTTTGTGGTTTCCATAATTAGACTTTAGCCACGACCCAACACATTAGTTGGGATTAGCGTACCGTAACCCCTGAAGAACCCACTAGGTGGGGGAAACGCGTTGGGTGACGCGCTCTTGATGAGCTAATTTTTCACGTGCTAGTCATTTCCATTATTTGACGCACGTTGTAATACCAGACCAAGCACGGGATTCGTCTTTTTACTAGATTGAATCACCTTCACTTGGACTATGACCAATGATTTACACCAACAGAGTCTCATCGCATGACTCCAGCTTTTCATTGTTCATACTATACTAGTGGCAATTGTTTTTGTCTCACAAGTCGAGCGTAAATTTACGACTCGAACTCTTTTTTGGTCACCAGTCACAGGTGTCCGATTATATCATAAAACCCCTTTTTTTATTGTTTGTGTGTGTTCTGTTCTTTTTTAAGTAATTTAATAAAAGGTATTTTTTAACTCTATTAGTTTGGAAGATCCTAGCAGTAAACTTTCCATAGGTCTAACTGGGACTCAACTGCCCTTGTAAATTTGGGAGTGGATGAAGGCAACCACAAGTGTCTTTAGCGTGTCCATGGTGAGGAATGGGTGTATTTTAGCAACATTTGTGAGGTGCATGAGGCATGTTTTGGCCAGAGATTGGATGTGGGGGTGAAGAAAGGGTCAGATTCCAGTGTGGCCCTAAGGCAACGGGCATGCTGTCTGGGGGTTATGATGGTGCCAGGCACTAAAATGGAGATGTGGAGGGGAGGTCGGTTCGAAGGCAGAAGGACAAGGGGGTAAGTTCTAGAGGAGTTAAGTTTGAGAAACAGGGAGGACATAGTATTAGAGACAGCGGACCGACAGTCGGTGATATTTTGGAGGATAGGTTTAGAGATCTCATGGGAAGAGGTGTATAGTTGGGTGTCATCAGCGTAGAGATGGTATTGGAGGCCAAATCTGTGGATGGTTCGTTCACTTGGGGCTGTGTAGATAGGGAAGAAAAGGGGACCAAGGACTGAGCCCTGGGGGACCCCAACAGCAAGGGGGAGCCAGCGAAGGAGCCACTGAAGGTGCGGACAGAGCGGTAGGAGGAGAACCAGGAGAGAGCAGTGTGCTTTAGGCTGATAGAGCGGAGCATAGTGAGAAGCAGGCTATGGTTGATAGTGTCAAATGCTGCGGAGAGGTCAAGGAGGATTAGTAGGGAGTAGTTGCCCCTCGACTTCGCCATCATCAAGTCATTTGACAGCTGACACCCATCTAAACAGCTGTGAGCTGCTAACATTTTAAATGCTACTGTCCATTCTGACAATGGCATGTAAATGTCCTGATCAGAGATTGGAAGTCTTGAATGCCCCTTTTTCCGTTTGATGAGATTGTGAGCTGCTGTTTGGTTGTCATGGCTCGAATGCAATACATTATATCATATTCTGATATGGTATCGCATTGCACTCTGAGCGCTCAAATGATCGCAAGTTTAAGTCCCCCTATGAAAACTAAAAAAAAAAGGGCATTTTTAAAAAGTTTTATCAAGAGAGAGAGACAGAGAAACGTTACAGAGAGGGAAAGAAGTGGCGAGAGAAAAAGAGAAGCAGCAAGAGAGAGAGAAAAGCACTGAAATAAAGAGAGCAGCGTCGAGACAGAGAGAGAAGTAGCAAGAGAGAGAAAAGCGGCGAGAGAGATTGAAGTGGCAAGAGACAGAGAAGTGTTGAGAGACAGAGAATCATCGAGAGAGAAGCGTCGAGACACGGAGAAGTGGCGAGAAAGAGAGAGAAGCGATGAGACAGAGGGAGATGTATAGAGAGATAGAGAAAGAGAGAGAAGCAGCGAAAAAGAGAGAGAGAGAGGCGTCAAGTGTGGACAGACAGAGAAGCGATGAGCGCGAAACGCAGCAAGAGAGAGGAGTGGCAAGATAGAGAGACAGATACAGAAGCGTTGAGATAGAGAAAAGCATTGAGAGAGAGACAGAGAGAAGCATCGAAAAAGAGAAGCGACAAGAGAAAGGAAGAGACAGAGAGAAGCAGCGAGATAGAGAGAAGCGGTGAGAGAGAAGTGAACAGAGATATCTACTCCATGGAGGGAGGTGGGGTGGGGTGATTCGCGTGGGACCCAACCACTTTCCAGGTTTGCCCCCCAAAATTAACCCCAATGGGACCACAGGGTCAGGACCAATGATCTGCAGGGGGTAAAGGTATTATCCAGATTTATTATAGTGATATGCAGATAGTCCTACAAACTTCTACTTCTCTTGATGGAACTGATTCTTTTAGGCCGCCTGTCCACAGCCCTGATGGAATATTGCTAGCGATATTCCGCCGCGGAGGAGGAGGGGGGAGCACTGAAAGGTCTATGTGATTAGCCTATCTCCGCAGATAATCGTGGCATGCTGCGATTTTAATCCAGCAAGCGGAGAACCTCTATGATTCCCTGCTCGTGGGCATTGGGCTGCTCTTTCCATAGTTATCCTATGGAAAGCTTTTCATTGCGTGATCCGCGGGCGATTTATCACTGCGGATGATGCTATGACTATCGCCCGTGGACAGGCAGCCTTAGACACGTCTGCAGCAGATCTGCGATGTGTGAATATAACCGTGCTTAGATTGTGCCAGACACTATTTGTATTGATAATCAGTCTGCTTTAGTAAATACTTGTGTTCCCCATAAAGTAATAATCCTGCAGCGTCTGTTCCTAGAACTCCGCCCACTTAGTGGCTGCAAGCTGTAACATTGTAGCAATAATCTGCAGTCACAGCACAGACCTGCTATGGAGCTGAGGATCCCAGCAAGCCGGAAGTCACAAACCTTATCACAGTATTGTACTGCCAAACTGCCCAGGTGGGCGCAGCCTATAAGGGCTCCTAAAGACAAGCGTAAGTCCAGAAACGCTTGTGATAGCGCGACTTTTTGCGCTGTGAAGGTCGCACAACCGCATGCGTATCTGCACTGTTTACTGTGATTTAAAAGGCTGTGCAGCCTAATTAGTCCCCAATGTTATCGATTTACCTGCAGAATTCTGTAGTTCATTACGCATTTTTGCACGAATCGGGTGCGCAATATAGTGCATCGCAGATGTGTACCAAAATAGAGCATGACGCAAAAAATGTACGTGTAAAAGTGAAAGTGAGAATGAACCCATTGAAAACAATGCGTTGTATTCTCTGCACAATGCGCATGCAAACAGTCATGTGAGTAAGCCCTTATAGCTGAGCAGAGCGGCTTCACACGGGCGCTTGTGCTTTTGTGCACGGTTCAGTGCAACCTTTATTTGCCATAAAGTAGGCCTCTTTGCCCGCGTGTCTGGGCATTTTACTGTACTTTTTCCATGCGCAAGGCTAATTTGTTGGCACGTGGGATACAACCACGCACGGATTTAAATGGCTATTTAGCCTAATGAGTTCCAGATGTGTTATTTTTCCAGCGGAATTGCGCAGAATATTGCGCACGCATTTGTGAACCCTCCATATTCCCTTATAGGGATCCCTGGTGTGCAAATGCACACAAAAATAGAGCATGCTGCGCAAAATATGCAACTGTGTATGAAGCCATTGTTATCAATGGGTTGGGTTGTAACGTCCCTAGGAACGTACTGTATGCATGGCTGGAGGCCTAGACTTTGTCACGGTGATGCCACACTCTAATTGGACACTCTGGATGATATGTCGCAGAAATACCAGAGATGAGTTCAGTTTAGTTTAGTAATCTGAGAGTGAGCAATATTACTAACTTTGCTTTTTGCAACAACGGTTTAACTTTACAATTCTTTGAAAAACATGTTTATAGAAGTATTCAAGAATGCGGTGACAAATAAGTAAAATACAGTAAAACTTCATCTATTAGATGAAGATGAACCTCTGACAGGATCTTCTGTTTTCTCTGCTGCGGGATGCCAAGAGAGTGAGTTGATCACCCCACTCTACCTTGGGACACGATAACTCGCTGAACTACTCCTCCTCTCCGACCACAGAACTGCACCCTCTGCTTACTCACACCTAGCTGAGTCTGATTAACTGCTCTGCGTCACTTCCTTTTGTAACCTCTCTCTCCCACACTTTTGCATAGGGACTTGTATCTTTGCTTCCCGCCCTTGGGCTCTGCACCAGTAAGATTAAACCTGACTGTCAGCCAATGAGAGACCAGCTGACATCAGGGATGAGCTCTATGGTTAGAGCAGAAGTGTAGACACAGGGTCTCTCCCACAGACAGCACCTTCAAGATCCAGGGATGGGGGTGCCATGGCCTGGCTGAGCACCGGAATGGCCACCTAGTCCAGACAACAAGCCATTTAAAGCTACCACACAGCAATTTCAGTGTCAGTTACCTGCACCGTGAACAGCCTGAAGAACAGTCGAGCAGCTGATGAGGATTTTTGGAGGATTCTGGAGGATTTTTTTCTCCGCTCGTAGCAGCACATGCGGAACTGTGCCTGAGGCCTTGGCTCCATCGGGTTCCTGTTTAGATGAGAAAAGGGAGTCCCTGGCAGCTATCGCACCCGCACCATCGGCTGTGAGTTCCTGCAGAGAGGAAGACACTGAGGTGACCTCAGTTAGGGAGGCCTCTGATAGTCCCCTCCTGCAAACAGGGGAAACTGTAATGGCTGCCAGGGAAAAAAGCTCTCATAAAGGAGCACAACAAGGGTCCAAGATGGCGCCGGCTCCTCACTCACAAAGACAACGGCATATCTTCAAGATGTCAAATGAACCCATAGAGCTCCCTGCAGCTTCTAACATGGAGGACTTTATTGCTGATATGCCCACATCTGAAAGGGCAGCGACTGAGACCTTTATGAAAGAAATGGTGATGGCACTAAAGAACTCGATGCAGGTACATTCTTTTCTACATTATCTTTCTATAAACTGAACATTTCTAAATCACACATTTTGGGTATACACATAGATGAGGAACTAAGGACAGAGATACAGCAGGAATATCCCTTCCCATGGCCAACAAAAAATATTCCTTATGTAGGAATTAATATGTTTTGACTTTTCTGATTTAATTTCCGAAAATTTACTGCCATTACTGAAAGAGTTAAAAGACAAACTGGATACTTTTATAAGACAGCAAACTTCTTGGATTGGTCGAACAGTACTATACAAGATGTTAATTTTGCCCAGAATAATGTACTATTTCCAAACTTTACCGACCCCAATTCCGCATCCAGTTATGGGGAAACTACAAAAACAATTGACCAATTATGTCTGGAGTGGAAAGCCTCCTAGAATATCTCTATCTGTCTTATCCTTACATAAAACTCAGGGAGGAGTCGATATGCCAAACTCAGAGGCATACCGTAATGCCTTACCCTTAAATCAATCTACCTCATGGTTTTTACACTCTCCGGCGATAAGCTGGCCCAATCTAGAATTAGAAATAGCTGATTCAAAACCCTTGTCTTCCCTGATTTATGCGAAAATCTTGGCAGTTACGTTTCCTTCCGTTAAAACGAAACTGGACATTCCCCCCCTGTCATTACTAATTTTGAGATGAAGGTTGTTAAGAAAATTGTAGATCAATGTATCAGTTAATTGTTCTTTTATTGTATTGTAGACTAGAAAGATTTAGCATGATGCTAGTATAAGTAGTGAAGGGGTTAAACGAAAGCTTTGAACATGGTACTGGGACAGACAGGAAATAAGACAGTCTCTCAGACCCCCCCTTGCATTTCTTTTCACTGAACTCATAACAGTCTCATTGTATGTTATATGTTTGTCATTTTAGTTTCAGCTTATCATGTATTATTATTAATCTTGGAGGTATGTACTTTTTCTGTGATGTCATTTATAGTATAAAAACCAAATACGCCTTAGAATAAATTAGAAATCATCTGATACCGCACAGGCTGGTGTGATTTGTATTTCTCCTGGGCCCAGACTTCTGCACGAGATCTGGGATCATCTTCTCTTTGATAAACACATACATTCTCCTTACAAAGGTGCAGCAATGATGCCAACGGGGCAGCGAGAGGGAGGTACTAAGGTCTGTTTCCCAATGTTGCACAAAGGTAAGATTGGATCCCGGTGGCGGTTTATTTATGTAAGCATACAGTGAGGATATCATACCTGATCGGAGCGGTGACCAGATACAGGATCTCTGGAATGCTGAGGGGATTTATTGGGGATCTTTTTAATGGCGATACTCTTAAACCTTTTCTGTCCCTAGTTGATGAGTTCGACCGATCTAAAACAGATATGTTTCAATATTTCCAAATATGTTTTCTTCTCCATTCAGTCTATTTACATAAAGTTAGAGTCCTGAAAGCAGTCGCATTGGGGCTATCAGGTGCTAGCCAAACAGCGAAATCAAAAGCGAGGACTTCCTATGACTATATGGTGGGAGATCTGAAAATGGGGAAAAGATGTCATCTTTTAAACTGGGAGGGAGATTTGGGAATGAGAAGAGTGGGTGAACGCTTTCAAGTGGGCAAAACAAGCTTCTAGATGTGCAAAATCAATAGAAACATACTTAAAAGTATTAAGTAGATGGTGCCTCACACCCTTGGAACTCAAGAACAGACACTTGGCATGAGAGGCTCTTTACTGGGGAGACTGCGGCCAGGAGGGATCTCTCTTACATATTTTTTGTTCTTGTCCGTTAATCTCACCCTATTGGAGAGAAGTTTATTCTATCTTCACAAGATAGTCACAATGCAATGGTGCGGTGCACTAATACAAGCGTCTCTGGAGAGAGGGTAGAAAAATGTAAGCAACAACAATAAACAAGAAAACTGGTAGCAACTTCAAGTAGACTCCTGAGACACACATCTTAAACATTGCAATAACGTTTAATAACTTGGAACTGGTAGGACACTCTGAGTAGTCTCTCAGGGCAATAAGCTTGGTTACGGCAAATGTTGCAATAAATAAAGGTACTCCTGAATCCATAGGATTGATAAACTGAAGCTTGTAGAATAAGTTCATTCCAGAAATCTTGGTGGTGGTAGGCCACATGTGGTCCTCATGTAGTCCTAGTGGATCTTCTTAGGCCTGTAGGTAAAGCTTGTAAGCCTCTTCTGGGACTTGGTGATGGAGAAGCTGGTGTGGAGTTGGATGAATTGGATGACGTGGATGAACTTGAGGGTGAAGAACTTGAAGCTGAGCGATTTGGCAAGATTTCTGTGGAATTCAGTGGTGATGCTTGATATACTAGACATGGGAATGGATTCAAGTACCAGAGCAATTGATTTTCCAGGCTAAATGGAAATTGACATTTTTGGGCTGATTGGGGAGATGATTTGGTGTTTTCCTCTACTTCTTCTCCTTCTGAATCTGTAGGTGAAGCATGTTGGGCACGGCAAATTTTAAGATGGTTACGGCAGACAACTTGAATTTTTCCATCCGGATGGGCTATATGGTAAAGTCCTTTTTTCTGGAGATGGCTGTTATGATTGTATAGGTGGTGAGTTCGCAACAGGTATCTCATTTTCCGGTATGGTGTTCTTTCCTTAGCCAAACCCGATCAATTGTGATTATCTGATGAGGATGGGGGAGGGGTGGGGAGAGGGGTATGGGGTTTCTATCTATCTGATAGATATGTGATTATCTGATGAGGATGGGGGAGAGGGTTATGGGGTATCTATCTATCTGATAGATATGTGATTATCTAATGAGGATGGGGGAGGGGAGGGGATTGGGGAGAGGGTTAGGGAAAGTCGGGGAGGCTAAAGGTTTTAGCTGTCGTCCGATGTCTTGGGTTTGCAGCAGGCAAATAGATTTCTGACGGCTCTAAACAAAGAAGAACACAAGTGTGAGACTTTAAGAGAGAGGACGGGTCTTGTGAGAACAGTAGTGACTGGGGAATTGGCTTTATACTGGAGGATAGGGGGGTCAGCCGAGGGGTCTTGTGGGTGCAGCAGCTGGAAGTGCGGGGTCAGAGACGCCATGATATATATAAGGCTTCAACTCCAGGTAATAGAATAAACCAATATGAGGGTTCAGGGGGTGCTTGTCCCCCATTATCCTTCCCTACAAGGACTAGATGTACTTATCATTGTCTCAGCAGGTTGTGGTTTTATCTAATGAACATGAATCTTGTCATTATATGCTCATATACCACACAACATGTAACTGACAGTATACAGTAGTATATACTGAGCACAATACCGGTGGCCAATGGAGACTTGGGCGGTAGAGAAGTGCGGCTACTGATGGCAGTAAGGGGCTTCCTGTATTGGATGGATAGGAGAGAAGTGTCAGGGGGGATGCAGAATCCACAACACACATGTGAACAGAGCTGAAGTCTGTCTTCCATGAACCCCAGAGAAAATAAGCTGCAGGATATAAAGAATGAATGAATGAATGAGTCTTGTACTCACCTGCGGAATCTTCTCCATCTGCTGTCTTTTTTGATGTTTTTGCTGCTGGAAGAAAATATGATGAGAAACCAAATGTCCAAAAGCCAAACTAAAGCCTTCTATTCTGTGGCCGCCCCCGCCGTACCGCGAACTAATAATGTCATTGTTGTAATGCTTGTCTATTATTTCCCCATCATGTCCGCCCCTTGTCTCTGAAGTGTGATTTCTGATGAGGGAGTGTGGGGGGATGTCCAGGAGGATGAGCCCAGATATTGGGGTAACAGTCACTGCTGTGGGGTCCTACAATGAGGGAGTGTGGGGGGATGTCCAGGAGGATGAGCCCAGATATTGGGGTAACAGTCACTGCTGTGGGGTCCTACAATGAGGGAGTGTGGGGGGATGTCCAGGAGGATGAGCCCAGATATTGGGGTAACAGTCACTGCTGCGGGGTCCTACAATGAGGGAGTGTGGGGGGATGTCCAGGAGGATGAGCCCAGATATTGGGGTAACAGTCACTGCTGCGGGGTCCTACAATGAGGGAGTGTGGGGGGATGTCCAGGAGAATGAGCCCAGATATTGGGGTAACAGTCACTGCTGTGGAGTCCAACAATGAGATCCATCTCATCATGTATCCTGCCTCATCCTCCTCATCATCACCCTCCAATTCCTCATTCTCCTCCATGTTTATCCCATCTGTATCCTTCTCCATCCTATTATAGACACTTATTAATCACCATGGCATATCTGTAGTGTAGTGTAATATGTGGTGTCTTATACAATAAGCCCGCTGTAGAGGATTCTCTACTTACACAGTGATGGGATGAGGTTCAGTCATTGATGGATCATTAACTGAACTGCTTTCTTCTTCTTCTTCTTCCTGATTTTCCACCTCTTTATCTTCTTCATTACTGAATAAAACATAACATATGTATATTATAACCATAAATATCTGTCATGCCATGTAATATGTGTATTTATACAATGAACACATTGTAGATGATTCTCTACTTACATGCTGGTGTTCTCTGGTGGTATTATCATGGAGTCTGTGACCAGTTGGTCTGGTTGGTCACCTCCATTGTCTTCCTCGTCTTGCTCTCTATTGAACAACATATAACATATACATAAATTTAGTTCTAGACGCTAATGGGACCAGAGGATAATATGATAACTGGAAGTATGTAAAGGAAAGTCTATAGGTGGCCGGATTCAGGCCGGTCTCACACGGATGGGTTGGATTCTGCATGCGGGACCCCGCAGTAGAACCCGACTCTGACCGCAGCTGGTGACCCTGCGTACCCGGTGTTCCTTTACTATGGATGATCGCTGACGCTCACCGTCGGTCATGCACAATATTGATTTTCCTATGCCGTCGCTAGGCGATGTCTCGGGTGCCCACAGCCTATCCACAATGTCAATTGCAGATGGGCCGTGGGTTAGATGGTTTCCATTGACTTCAATGGAAGCAGTCCGTGCGGAGACCACACAAAAATACAACATATTGCGATTTTATTTTCGCCTGCGGAAAACGCAATCGCTGCCCGCTTATTTGGGCGGATATCAAAGGTTTTATTTTTTAAGTGTGTGGAAAATCGCGGGTCATCTTCTGTGAATGCGTTTCGTGTAGCGACCGACACATCAGCTATGAACTATCTGTCATGTAGTGGAATATATGGTGTCTGTATGCAATAAGCACTTCGCAGATGATTCTGTACTTACATACTGACGGCATCGGTGGAGTCGGTGGTGATTCCGCTCTCCGGTTCAGGACTGATGGAATGAGATCTGGTCCGTGGGGAGTCGCTGTCTATTGTGGTGGTCTCATTCTGATCGCGTCTGTTGAACAACATATCACATATATATAAATTAATTCTGGCAGCTAATGTGACCAGAGGCTGATATGATAACTGGAAGCTTGGATAGAAAATCTATAGGTGATTGGGTTAACCCTTCTGAGACTGGTCTGTTTTGGGCTTTAAGAACGCAGCGATTTTTGCTATGTCTTCATTCCCACGCTCCGAAGGCTCCTTCAGATTAGCGCTATTTTCGCGCAGCTAATAGGAACTAATAGGTTTCTATAGAAGCGTTCACACGGATGATTGTTAGACATGCTAAATTAGCGCATCTAACAAAGATAGGACATGAATGGCTACAAGGTCTGTGGTGCGTGACACGATAGGACCCGTCCTATCTTTGCTGCGAGCTGCACAGGAGTTTTCATTGACTTCTATGGGAGCAGCAGTTTATGGAAACTCCTGCGCTGGGACTAGATTCCCCGCTGCTTACAGCAGGACATTTACCGCCTGCTGAAAGGAAGAACTTTTTATATGTCCCACTGTAAACTCCTCTTAGTCTCCGCAGAGCGAGGGAAATCCTCGAGGGTTCCCTTAATCCCTGCGGGAACTAACAGGAGTTTACAACGGGACATTTAAAGTATGCTTTTGGGTAGCCTGTTTTATATGCCCTGCTGTAAGCAGTGGGGTATTCCTTCCGCCCTGCTGATGGGAAATTTCCTAGCAGTGGAGGCAGTAGGGGACGCCCTCCACCTCTCTTCCCAAGGGATTTCCCTATAGCGGGGAGAGAGAGGGGGCGCGGTTACAGAGTTTCCCCCGAGAGCATGGCAAGAGGGTGGTGGGGCTAGATGGATTAGCACCAGATATTGGGGTAACGGTCAGTATGGTGGGGTCCTACAGTGAGATACTTACATGTATTCCATGATGTTCTTAATGTCCTTCTCTGTGATGTTGTCCCCATATATTGCGTACACTCCGTATCCCTCCTCCAGCCGGACCCTATTAGAGAGTAAAGAAGATGGTGACAATCTAGGACATCGTCTCTCTACTATAAGATGTATAATCAGCGCCGGGCGTGAATGTGACCCGTGTACCGACCGACACATCTATTACCTGTCTGTAATGTAGTGTAATATATGGTGTCTGTATACAATAAGCACATTGTAGGGGGTTCTGTAGTTACACGCTGATGGGATCGGATGGGGTCATCATGGTGGTGTCATCCTGTTCTTCTTCTCTGTGGAGCAAAACATCACATTTTTAGGAATTGAGTTCTTGCATCTAATAGCCCTTTTTCTCCCCAGCCCCCGGCTTGTCTCAATCCTTTTGTAGCCGCACATCATCCTCCTAAGAATACAACCGTACTTGTTTTATAGACTTACTGTTTTGATGTAATGAGGGGAAACCATTTCGTCAATCGGTCCTCTTTTGGCCTGGAAAAGAAAATACAGAACCGGTTATAATGGAAGAGCCTGAGAACTACCCAATATATCCTGTATATAAGGTGCTGGTCCGAGATGACCGGGGGCTGCAGCTCTGGGGTCTATAAGGATCCCCATAGATTACAGGGGATGGTTGTCCTTTATGGGGCCATATTAGTGCTGCCCCCCGGAATACTCCTATCACTGTGCAGGGAAGACCCCACAATGTCACTAGAGCGATGGGGTCATTACTAGAAGATACTTACTGATCAAAGATCGCATTGATGTTATAATCAGTGGGTTTTTTCGATCTGTGGAAGACATAAAAAAGAACAATATAACTCTGACATTTACAGGTTATAAAATGGGCAAAAGAACAAGATGGAGATGAAAAAATCTAGAAAACACGAAGCAATGAATTTTCTGCACCCCCAATTTCTGCATACTGATGAGGGGGGGTCATGTCTGGGGGATTAGCAGCAGATATTGGGGTAACGGTCAGTATGGTGGGGGTCCTACAGTCAGATACTTACATATACTCCATGATGTTCTTGATGTCTTTATCCGTAATATTTTGTCCGTAGACTCCATATCCGTCCTCCACCTGGACCCTATTAGAGAGGAAAGAAGATGGTGACAATCTAGGACATCGTCTCTCTACTATAAGATGTATAATCAGGGCCGGGCGTGAATGTGACCCGTGTACCGACCGACACATCATCTATTACCTGTCTGTAAGGTAGTGTAATATATGGTGTCTGTATACAATAAGCACATTGTAAGGGATTCTGTACTTACACACTGATGATATTGGTGGAGTCGTTAACAATTCCGCTGGTCTTATCGGATCTGTCCGGGCCATCAGCAAGAAGCCTAAGAGAAGAATGTGGATGAGTCAACTGATAATAGGGGCTGCTGGGGGGCCGCTGGCATTTGTACTATATTTCCTTCTATACTCCCACTTTTATTATACTGTTATATATGGCCCCTTGTCCCTGAGGTCTAGTTTCCTGATGAGTGTGGTGGTCATGTCTGTGAGGGCCAGCTCCAGATATTGGGGTAACCGTCACTATCATGGGGGTCCTGCAGTCAGATACTTACATGCTCTGCAAGATGTTCATAAGGTCTTGCTGTGGCGGCTCATGATGGTATAAATCTAAAGGGACCCCCTCCACGTCCTCCTGGGTCCTAATAGAGAGTAGAGAAGATGGTGACAGTTTAGGACATTGTCTAAGTAATAATATGTAGATTTCAGGACCACATTGTACATTATGAGGCTCTTCCAGCGGTGTTTTAGCACATGAGAGGTGCGCGCACAAAAAGAGCTTCTAAAGGAAGCAAAAGGTTCCTATAGGAGCGTCACATGAGCGATTGTTAGAGGCGCTAAGTGTGTGCATCTAACAGAGATAGGACATGGGAGTGCAGTTCACATGTGAGCTCCGCGGTGCGGGCAAGGATAGGGCCTGTCTGATCTCTGCTGCCAGCTTTCCATACACTCCTATGGGAGCTGGAAAACACCCTCACGCACCACGGATCGTGTGAACGGACTATTTCAAGGAGCTGGAATTAACCCATTCATGTGATCTCTTGAGCAGGACAGCCGCCATCTTTTCAAGCAGCTATGCTGCGATAAATCAGCACTTGTGTGAAAGAGGCCGCAGGGATATATGTGATTTTTGGGGTGCTCTGTGGTGACATCACATAGTAACATCATATGTAAGGGTAAAAAAAGACAAATCTCCATCCAGTTTATCCTATTTCCACCTCCCTTGTTGATCCAGAGGAAGGCAAAAACCCCAATGAGGCCATTTTGGTAGATTTAGAGTAATGATTGAAGGACGGATCTTTCTTCCCTCTCCCTTTTTTAGTTCCTCTTGAATAATCCCACAAGGGGACTTGAAGATCCTTTGTTGGCTTCCACAATACACTGCTCTACCTATGTGTTATTACCCCATGTAGCTGTAGGGTGGGCCCCTAGATGCAGTCTCACTGGAGGGCCCGAGGTGCTCCCGTCCGACACGTCTGACATTCCGTTTTTATGGTAATTTTGTGTGACTCTAATAACGTTTGTTGTGTGTTTGTCTCTTTGGAGTCCGCCGGGATCATCCTCATGGACTCTGGTTTTGGCCCCAGTGTAATAAGCTGGCTGCACCTCGTTACATTTGTTTTCCTGCTATCCTTCCATGTATCTAATTATCATCCAGGGGTCTTACAAAAGGATACTTACATCTTTTCTGCATCCATTTGCTGGAAGTCTCTAAAAACTCTCTATAATAATCTCCAAATCGCTCGCTAAACTCTAAACTCTCTCTTCACTCTACAAAAAAGTAAATAGGTTAGTGAGAATCTTGGTGTCCGGTCGGCCATTATTATATATAGGACCGGACATTATATACAATACAATTATATAACAATTCATTATAGGCTCTTATCGTTTCAGTGTCGCCCCTTCCAGATATTCAGGATGTTTTTAGTCCCCCAATCTCCCCAAATAGTACAGATAGCACAAGCATTAATATACTCAACGCATGAACCCGACGCTGCGACTCTGTAAGGAGTATTATCACTATGCAATATGGGCTTTTAAAAGATCTCTCTCTCTCTCAACCCCCCGCTAACACCCTCCGCCCCCCGCTAACACCCCCGCCGACCCCTGCTCACCCCCGTCTCCCCCCCGAGGGCACGCTCGGACCAGTAAGCAGTTACTCGAGAAGAGCGATGCTCGCACGAGTAACTGCTTTATCTGAGCGTGCTCGCTCATCTCTAGTACCAACACAAACTACAGGACGCCCCGCAAGAAATGAGCCCTCAAACAACTAGGTTAAAGATCAAATAGAAAAGTCATGGCGGTCAGAAGATGGCGGCAGAAAATAATTATAAAAAACTAAATATCTTTGGAAAAAAATAAAAGTAGTACAGCAGAATAAAAAGTCACAACTAACTGCTTTACCGCCATCAAGAAGATAGTGAAGGACACAACATACAGCGGACTTACCTCAAACGCCTACTACAACACTCTATGGAATGTTGGCGCTGCAGCTCCTTATATAACCAGTAGAGATGAGCGAACGCGTTCGTCCGAGCTTGATATTCGTGCGAATATTAGGGTGTTCGGGATGTTCGTTATTCGTAACGAACACCATGCGGTGTTCTGGTTAATTTAACTTTCTTCCCTGAGACGTTAGCGCTTTTTTTTGGCCAATATAAAGACAGGGAAGGCATTACAACTTCCCCCTGCAACGTTTAAGCCCTATACCACCCCCCTGCTGTGAGTGGCTGGGGAGATAAGGTGTCACCCGAGTATTGAAATCTGCCCCTCCCGCGGCTCGCTATGGATGCATTCTGACATGAGTTTAGGGAAAGCGCTATCGTGTTGGAGCTGCTATAGGGAGAGTGTTAGGAGTATTTTAGGTGTCAAGAACCCCAACGGTCCTTCTTAGGGCCATAAATCTTCTCTATATGCGCTCAATGGGGCCGGCGGCAGCAGCGCTGACCCCATTGAGAACATATAGAAGAGAAATCCTTCTTCTCTGGCACAGCTGTAACAGCTGTAGCAGAGAAGAACGATGTTTGCCCATTGAATTCAATGGAGCCAGCAATACAGCATGTTCCACTGAATGCAATGGGCTGCCGGCGATCGCAGGATGAATGGTCGGAAAGGGGTTAAATATATAACCCCTTCCCTGCAATTCATCCAGAAATGTGATACACTAAAAATATATACCGGCGTATAAGGCGACGGGGCGTATAAGACGACCCCCCAACTGTCACCTTATACGCCGGTAATACAGTGGAGCAAAGAATAAAAAGCATTACTCACTTTTTCAGATGATCTGCGGCGCTCCTGCAGGCTGTCGCTCCCTCCTAATCCACGGCAGAGTATTCCTTTCTGCACGAAAGGCTTGAAATCCCCGCCTCCAGAAACACAGCCAATCACAGCCAATGACAATGATGTCATTGTCATTGGCTGCGATTGGCTGAAGGCACATGTGTTTCTGGAGGCAGGGATTTAAAGCCTTTCGTGGAGAAAGGAATAGTCTGCCGGGAACCAGGAAGGAGCGACAGCCTGCAGGAGCGCCGCAGATCATCTGAAAAAGTGAGTAATGCTTTTTATTCTTTGCTCCACTGTATTACCGGCGTATAAGGTGACAGTTGGGGGGTCGTCTTATACGCCCGGTCGCCTTATACGCCGGTATATATTTTTAGTGTAACACATTTCTGGATGAATTGCAGGAAAGGGGTTATATATTTAACCCCTTTCCGACCATTCATCCTGCGATCGCGGGCAGCCCATTGCATTCAGTGGAACCTGTTGTTTTGCTGGCTCCATTGAATTCAATGGGCAAACATCGTTCTTCTCTGCTACAGCTGTTACAGCTGTGGCAGAGGAGAACGATCTTTATGCTGACGGGGGGGGGGGGGGGGGGGGGCACTCTTGCCGCTATTGTGGCTTAATAGTGGGACCTGTGAACTTGAGATGCAGCCCACCATGTAGCCCCTCGCCTGCCCTATCCGTCACTGTGTCATTCCCATCACTTTCCTGAATTGCCCAGATTTTCACACATGAAAACCT
The DNA here is from genome assembly GCA_035609135.1 of Eleutherodactylus coqui. Taxonomy (NCBI): domain Eukaryota; kingdom Metazoa; phylum Chordata; class Amphibia; order Anura; family Eleutherodactylidae; genus Eleutherodactylus; species Eleutherodactylus coqui. The sequence continues at coordinate 246,103,563 of CM069409.1, read as the reverse complement.
TAGCGAGCATCGGCGAAATACAAAAATGTTCTGGTCGCCCATTGACTTCAATGGGGTTCGTTGTTCGAAACGAACCCTCGAGCATCACGGGAAGTTCGTTCCGAATAACGAACACCCGAACATTTTGGTGTTCGCTCATCTCTAATAACCAGCGTGATGTCATAATGTGATTATGACATCACACAGCAGCAACATTCTGTGACATCAGCAGCAACATTCTATGACATCACAAGCTGCAGTCATTAGACACCTGCTGAGGCCCAGCAGCCAATCAAATTGCATAGAGATAAAATGCTCTCTAAATTCTCCCCCACCCCAATTAACCTTATACAATGGGCGATAAAGTCATTATTTCCATAGAGTGTCATTGTGTAGTCATTTCCAGTGATTATAACACTGATAGATCCACGACCATCACTCATATATGCCGAGAATACCGAAGCCGCATGGAGCAGAACACAGGATCGTATGTGCATTGGAGGGGGGTAATAGATGGTATATAGGGGGGGCTGATAATGGATATATGACCAGTATACATAATACTACTATATGAACCTTCCATCATTTATGGAGATGCTGCTATTTCCTGGATGACATGTGGCGTGAATATAACATTTCCCACATAAATCCGTATTCAGGAGTGAAGCCTACAAGCGTCATTGTGTCCGGGACGTCCTGAATTCTTCGGCATGACAAGCTGCGCCTTGCCAGCTCCTCCCATTATATGACATCATTTCACTTAGTATGATGGGATATAATTGAGGCCATACTCTTCCCCGGTATAAATGGCTGATGGGTGAGGGGTTTTATTAAGCATCAGTGGGATCCAGATTGGACTGTTTGTAATGACAAAGACCACTTGCAGCAGCCGCGCCAATTTATAATGCGTCAGTTCAGATGGCGTTCGCCTCCGGATCCCGCAGCAAATACTGCCCATAGGCATGCTATGCAAAATGCTTTTCTATGCCCACAAGTGGAAATCAACTGTGATCTCCCACTCGCGGGGGTGAAGGGGAGTGTGAATTGCAGCATGTCCTATTCTAGTGCGAGCCTCACATGGACGGCTTCCATTGCAGTCAGTGGAAGCCATCTGTCCTGCGGCGATTCCGAAATGTCAATTTCAGTATCGCCCGGATAGTGACCGTGTTCAGACCTGCAGTCATATCACAAGGTGAATATAAAACACTTTGTATCTCTGATCTCTTCTCTAAACACTTCCCAGTATTACATGTAACAAAGTAACCAACCGCCCCCTGTGTGCCAAAGAGCGTTATTCTCTGAAGGCCTGGAGAGCAGATTTGGGGACAGAGAAGCAGAATGCAGACACAGGCCGCCCACAAACCAAATGACGTTTTGGGGGCTCTTTGCCCTTCTTCAGGATGGTGCATTGTGTGCCCTCCACCCACATTTATAGCCACACCAGAAAGGGATCTAAGAATCATCCGTTAAACACATGAAAACCCTCGATATTATAAATCTGCCATTCTGCCACATTTCCCTAAAACCACAGAATGCCTTTACTGCACTTTATACAATAAAAGGCAATTGTCTCTCCTACTAATTAGCTGCAAATACAATTTCTGACCACTTCATATTACAGATCTCATTCAGACCCCTAGGGGAGGCTGTTTCCAAATGATGTATCCAGAATGCTTCTTTCTGAAGTCGCCTTTTCCTCTCTCCTATATCCCTGCTAGATGTTTCCTCTAATATCATCCATTGTAAATTATATACTTTATTCTTTGTCAAAAAAAGAAATCAAGCCCCTAGAGGAAGTTGTCGTTTTGCTGCAAAACTTGGCATACAGTTCCATCTCAGGCAGATATACAGATGAAACGAGTTGTGGTGATTAGATGAACGGTCTTGTCACCGGAGGCCCTAAAAGTGGTTCCCCCCTTGGTCTATTAAAGGCTCTCGGAGGCTCCTTGTGTGCAGTGACCTCTTCTTCCGCTTGTGTAGAGCTTCTTGACCACTAGACGTCTCTACGATGCAATCAAAGAGATTTGAGAGGGGCGCATTATTGGGCAGTGAGACGCTATATGGTCATATTGACGAATTGTCCGCCACCTGGGCTGCTCTGACCAGACTGTTAGGAGGTTGGCACCAAGCACGAGCAGCTCCAACTGTTTCATTGTCCGCCCTCCATAGACAGGTGGCGCCATCATTACAGGCCCCTGCGTCTGTCAGAACCATTTCCAGACACTTGGCTGAAGGAAATTTGGTCTCATGGCGCTCATTACATATATTGCCTTTGAGACCCACCGTTGCCTCCATTTTCATGGTGTTGTGAAAATGAAACTGGATGCTACAGAATGGAAGCGGTTTGTATTCAGCATTGAATCCAGGTTTAGTTTGGGCATTGATGATGTCTTCTGTCCATGTCAGGAGACCTTGGGGTCAGCACATCAATCCTGCCTGTGCTGTGGAGTGGCACACTGCCCCCACTGCTGGTGTGATGGTCTGGGGGGCCACCTCATACAACAGTCGGTCCCCCCTAGTAGTGGTACGAGGGACAGTAATAGCTCAGTGATATGTTCAGGACGTCCTGCAGCTACATGTGTTCCTCTCATGGCGGCTTCCAATATAGATTCTCCATTAGGATTATTCTCAGCCGCACACAAGAGTTTCACACTTCCATGGCCCGATTTATCACCAACAGAACATGTATGGGACCATGTGGGATGCCAAATTTGATAGCTTATGAGTTTGAATGATCTAGAAGCTCAGTTATAGCACATGTGGAGCGATGTGTCGTGGGATAACATGGAACCTGTATACCTCCATGCTTACCCATATTACCTTGTATCCAAGTTAGAGGTGGTACAACAGAATACTAGAGCCTCTAGGTCCGACCATGTCACACTCCTGTATCCAAGCTGGAGGTTGTACAACAGGGTACTAGAGCTTCCCTGCCCTCACATATTATATATTGTATCCAAGCTAAAGACAGTACAACAGGGTACTAGAGCCTCCGTATCGAATCTTGTATCCAAGCTAGAGGTGGTACAACAGAGTACTAGAAAAGCCTCTAGCTCCCCCATGTAAAATCCTGTATCCAAGTTGGAGGTGGTACAACAGGGTACTACTACCTCCCTGCCCTCACGTATTACACTTTGCATCCAAGCTAGTGGCAGCACAACAGGGTACTAGAGCCTCTAGGTCCGCCCACGTCATATCTTGTATCCAAGCTACAGGCTGTACAACAGGGTACTAGAGCATTCATATCCATTCTTATCACATCTTGTATCTAAGCTAGATGCAGTACAACAGGGTACTAGAACATCCATGCCCCCTATGTATTACATCTTGCATTCAAGCTAGAGTCTGTAGAAAAGGATACTAGAGCCTCCATTCCTGCATACATCACATCTTGTCTCCAAGCTAGAGGTGGCACAATAGGGTACTAGAGCCTTCATGCCTGCCCACCCGTGTCACATCTTGTATCCAAGCTAGAGGCAGTACAACAGGGTACTAGAGCATTCATAGCTATTCTTATCACATCTTATATCTAAGCTAGATGCAGTACAACAGGGTGCTAGAGCCTCCATGCCCCCTGTGTATCACATCTTGTATCCAAGCTAGAGTCTGTAGAACAGGGTACTAGAGCCTCCATTCCTGCATACATCACATCTTGTATCCAAGCTAGAGGCAGCACAACAGGGTACTAGAGCCTCCATGTCTGCACCAATCATATCTTGTATCCAAGCTAGAGGTGGTACAAGAGGGTACTCGAGCCTCCATGCCTGCCTGTATCATCTATTTTATCCAAGCTAGAGGCATTACAACAGGGTACTGGAGCCTCCAAGCCCACCCGTACCGCATCTTCTATCTAAGCTAGAGGCGGCACAATAGGGTACTACAGCCTTCATGCCCCTGTATCACATCTTGTATCCAAGCTAGATGTGGTACAACAGAGTACTAGAGCCTCCCTACAAGGGGTCAGTTTTAGCACAAATATTCACTTCTATTGGAGCTTCTGTTGCCTGAGCTGCCGGCAAAGGGAGGTGATTGGTCATCAATAGTTGATCTTCAACACCCCGGAGGGGTACCCCGGACACTTGGTTAACGTAGGGAGCTGGGAAGGTTAAGTGATAGCTTGTCACAGCGGCACTTACCACGCTCTTTTCCCAGAGGAATGACACGCAGCCAATGCCAGAGCAGGATTGCAAGCTACTGTTGACACCCCTAGGATAGGGAATGGCAATAAACAGGAGGATGGGGGTAGTAGTGGTTGTCACGGGTGACGTCACCGTTCCCGCACACTGATATATCACACGGCGGAGAATAAACACAGTCACTGGTGTACAGTACGTCAGGTCCCCAGGAACAGTTAGGGCCCGATATAAACTTTACTTGAAATAAACTTTGGCAAGACAATTATTAGCAACAATTCAAGTACAATTTTTCACAGTGCAGGTAAAGAGAGGAGGTCAGAGGTCAGGGAGGTCAGAGGTCAGGGAGGTCAGAGGTCAGGGAGGATACACAGGATGGAACCGGCCTACAGTCTACGTTATCTGTACGGTACCGCTCCTGGACTGGGAGTACTCCGGAGGAGGAAAGGGGTAGGGGTCACTCCACAAACACTCTGCTAGTAATTAAGCATTTCTAGGACTTACACCCCGCACCAGATATACCTGGGTGTGACTTGAAGCGTACTTCTGTGTGGTGATGCTAACCTTGGACAGCCGCACAAGCAAAACTTGTGGATCTAAATTAGTACTCAGCACTGGGTCTTGCCAGAAGAAGTAGTTACTTACAAGGGCTCTCTCTTAAGCGTTGGGCTCACTCACATCCAAGATGCAGTCGATATGGGATATCTCTCCTTCTCCTCCATCTTCACCACAAGGAAGCTGAAGGTGCTTCCATGTGGCTCTGTGTTAGGTGGTAGTAAAAATGGAACACAGGTTGAAGATGAAGACCTCTTCCCGCTCCCAAGCACTCCTATTTATACCCTCACTTACACCACATGAAATGACAGACTGTTACATTGACAGGCAGACTATGATTTTATGAAAGTTAACTTCTCAAGCGCTGCAACTGTGCAACACCCACGCTGGATATGACAGGACATATTTTGCACAGTTCATCTACATAAGACAGATATGTATGACATTTTTGGAGGGGACTAGGATGATATTCTGGAACACAACAGATCGGCCAGGTCTGTCGCTCGTAACCATGAACAATCAGCTGAGGGGGCGCGAGCTGTCACCGCCACAATAACACAGAGGTCGGAGCGGAAACATACACGTTGACCTCCGTGTAGTGGGCGGCGCTTGTAACCGCAGGCACAACTCCCATTGATTTCAATGAGAGCTGTGCCTGCAGTTACAAGCGCTGGCCACTACATGCTAGTTTGGCGTGAAAGCTTCCACTCCAACCTCTGTGTTATTGCGGCAATAACAGCATGCACCCACACAGCTGATCAGTCAGGGTCCCGAGCGGCAGATCTCGGCCGATCAACTATTGATGACCTATCCTGATGGTTGGTCATCAATAGTATTTTAGTGGAAAACCCCTTTAAGGAGGTTTTGTTTGTAGCCAGAAAAATAAAATTGGGTTAAAATGGATGGTTGTGGGACCCCCTTCCCCATCAGGCTGGATGAGACTGATCAGCACCATGATCCTCTATGAAAACGTACCAACATAGGGGCTGCCCTGAGGAATGCCAACAGATAGGGGGTTCTTTGCTGAACTCACATCCCACGCTGCATACTCAGCAATTTTCTCTCCCCCTCCCGTTTCCCTCCCCCTTTACTCCCTTAGGGTGGACACTCACTTGCTATGTTATAGCTTTGCGATGCGAGAGTGAGTGAAAACGCATGATAATTAAACCGATGATTTTCAATGGTTTCATTTTCATTTGTGGTGTTTTTATTGTAATCAATGCAAAAGAGAAAGGGCGATATCTCCCACTGTACTCAATGGGGCCAGCGGCAGCAACGCTAACCCCATTGAAAAGAATAGGGAGAGCATTGCGCTCCCCTGACACAGCTGTGACAGTTTTGGCAAACGTCCGTGATGCTTTCCCATTTCTTTCAATGGTGCGGGCACTACTGCGTCCCCATTAAAAGTAGTGCGTTTGCAGCTATGATTTTCGGGAAAGGGCTTGAAATATAAGCTCTTTCCTGAAATTCATAGCAAGCTGTAAAAAGAAAAAAATGAACTCACCTAGAAGAGCCAGACGGCTCTTCTCTCTGGCCCCGGCAGTCTTATTCTCTGTTCTGAAGGCCGGGGATTGAAAAATCCCCACCTCCAGAAAGCGCTACCTCTGATTGGCTGAGCCCTGCGGCCAATCAGAGGCAGTGCCCAGCCTTCATTGAATGACAACTGAGTACTGCCTCTGATTGGCTGAATGCACAGCCAATCAGAGGCAGTGCTTTTTGGAGGCAGGGATTTTTCAATCCCCATCCTCCAGAACAGAGAAGAAGACTGCTAGGGCCGAAAAGAAGAGCCGGACGGATCTTCTAGGTGAGTTATTCTTTTTTTAAACTTTTTTTTAGCTTGCTGTGAATTTCAGGGAAGGGCTTATATTTCAAGCCCTTCCCCGAAAATCATCGCTGCAAACACACTGCTTTCAAATGGGAAAGCATCACAGACGTCTGCCACAGCTGTCACAGAGGATTCCTTCATCCCCGCGAGAGCAATGCCCTCTCTATTGTTGTCAGTGGGGCTAGAGCTGCTGCTGGCCCAATTGAAAACAATATGCAATATCGCCCATTCTCTTTTGCGTTGCGAGATTACAGTGAAAACATCTCAGTCTTAAACTGTTTAGTTTTATTGAACAAGTTCCAGAACAAGTAGCGCCTCCAGTAGATTACAAGGTGGACGTCCGTTACTGCAGGGCTTGATTCCCAATAGATGGCATTCCTGGAAATACCAAGGTACAACTAATATTCTAGACTGCGGCGCATTATTTCTCCTCCTCCGGTGGCCGTCGGGTTTATCTTCATCCCTGGAGGAAAAACCCAAATACAGATAGTCCCCGACTTACAAACAGAACCGGTCTAAGGATGCCTGGTTGGTGGCCGCCTTTTTCTCATCGTATATGGCCCGGTAGCAATGAAGTGCATCGTGGACAACGATGCTGCAACCCTGTTGTACCGTTCCACATTTGGGTCCTGTGATTCAAAGAGTGCCAGAGAGTCTTCAATCATCTGAAATGCCTTTGCCATCATCTTGGTCCTGAAATACTTCGGTGCTGGTTCACCTTCCAGTTTGTCCTCTTTTTCATCCTCCTTCCTCTGGTTTTCCAGTTCCATGAGGTCTTCATTTGTCAGCTCCTGGTTGTGCACAGCAAAATATTCATGGAAGTCCTGTTCCTCAAGATCAAGGTCAAGTTGTCGACTACATTTTGTTCCTCTGCCTGTAGCTTCGCTAAATTAGGGGAATCACAGACAAACATGGGGCACAGTTTCTTCCAAACCCCATTCATGGTGGCCGTGGTAATTTCATGCCATGAAGCATCAATGTTCTTTATGGCATAATAGATAGTGAAGTTCTTCCAAAATTCACTCAATGTCATCTCAGAATCACCCTCAGTTGCCTTCAGTGCCTGACAAAACGTGCAACAGAAATAGTATTTCTTGAAGGTTGCAATGGCCCCCTGGTCCGCTGGCTGGAGTAGGGAGGTAGTGTTGGGTGGCCGGAAAATTACCTTCACATTTGCATGAAAATCATCCAGGAAAGCAGGGTGGCCCGGTGCATTATCTAAAAGGAGAAGAATGTGAAGGGAATGTTCTTATCCCAGCAGTAGAGTTCTACCTCGGGGATTAAATGGTGATAAAACCAGTCTTGAAACATAGCAAGAGTGACCCAGGCTTTTCGGTTACTCTTCCACACAACAGAAAGTGAGGCCTTAGCTATATTTTTCTGGGCTCTTGGGTTTTCAGCATGATACACTAACAATGGCTTGATCTTCGTATCTCCTGCAGTATTACCGCCAAGCAGTAGCGTCAGTCTGTGCTTTGCGGGTTTGAAGCCAGGCATAGACTTCTCTTCCTTACTGATGTAGGTTCTGTCTGGCATCTTTTTCCAAAGAAGGCCTGTTTCGTCAACATTAAATATTTGCTGAGGTGAAAACACACCTTCTTTGATAATTTCCTTAAGTGTGGCGGGGAACTCCTGGGCTGCTACTGTATCTGCACTTGCTGCCTCTCCAGTCACCTTTATGTTATGGAGGTTATTACGTGCCTTGAAGCAGTTAAACCATCCATGACTGGCAGTAAAGGTCACATCTGCTGCTACTTCCCCATATTTTGTCTTTACATCTTCAAAAAGACTTAAAGCCTTCTCTTGAATCAGGATTACGCTTAGTGGCTTTTTTGATGACAATCCTCCATCCAAATGCTCAGATTTCCAAGTTCTTCTATCACTTTTCCACGATTCTTACTACTAATAGTAGAGTGCATAGCCACTGAACTTCTCACATGTTCCATGATCCTATCCTTGTTCTTCAGAATGGTACCGATGGTAGAACGATTCCTCTGGTAGGAGCGAGCAAGATCAGACATCTTCTCACCACGCTCCACTCTTTTTAAGATGTCATCCTTTGTTTCCATCATGATGGCCTGGCGTTTCTTAGAAATACCTGCATCACCACTGCTTTTATGTTTGGCACACAGCATGTTTAGAACTCACAACACACGTTGTACTGAAACCACGTGGGTACAGTAAGAGAGAGCTACTGTTTACGGCAGCTGCTGCTCCTGCTCGATGCTGCCAGCACTCGGACATCATGCGAATTAGCCTTAGGCGCTTGAGGACGACGTTGTTCGTTGGTACCGAAATTCATAACTCGAATGTTTGTATGTCGGGGACTATCTGTACTTTGTCAATTTATCTTCACCTGCAGACGCTATAGTAAAGCACTGAAATGTAATATTGGTAGAATGACCTCTAATTTAAAGGGACAGTAAAGGCCCATTTACACGGGACGAGCTGTGGGGCAAGCGATAGGCAAAGTATAGGAAAACCCATCAAACCTTTCTGTAGCAATAGTATAGGCGAACCCCTGAAACATTTCTGTAGCAAGAGTATAGGCGAACACCTGAAACATTTCTGTAGCAAGAGTATAGCCGAACACCGGATGAACATTTCTGTGGCAAGTGTATAGGCGGACTCCTGAAAACTTTCTGTAGCAAGTGTATAGGTGAACCCCGGAAGAACATTTCTGTAGCAAGAGTATAGGCGAACCCCTCAAACCTTCCCGTAGTAAGCGTATAGGCAGACCCCTGAAACATTTCTGTAGCAAGAATATAAGCGAACACCGGAAAAACATTTCTGTAGCAAGAGTATAGGCGAACACTAGAAGAACATTTCTGTGGCAAGTGTATAGGCGAACACTAGAAGAACATTTCTGTGGCAAGTGTATAGGCGAACACTAGAAGAACATTTCTGTGGCAAGTGTATAGGCGGACCCCTGAAACATTTCTGTAGCAATAGTATAGGCGAACACTGGAAGAACATTTCTGTGGCAAGTGTATGGGCGGATCCCTGAAACATTTCTGTAGCAGAGTATAAGTGATTCCCTCAAACCTTTCTGTAGCAATAGTATAGGCGAACCCCTGAAACATTTCTGTGGCAAGTGTATAGGCGGACCCCTGAAACATTTCTGTGGCAAGTGTATAGGCGGACCCCAGAAACATTTCTGTGGCAAGTGTATAGGCGGACCCCTGAAACATTTCTGTGGCAAGTGTATAGGCGGACCCCAGAAACATTTCTGTGGCAAGTGTATAGGCGGACCCCTGAAACATTTCTGCAGCAAGAGTATAGGCGAACACCGGAAGAACATTTCTGTGACAAGTGTATAGGCGGACACCAGTAAAATTTTTTGTAGCAAGAGTATCGGCGGACCCCTAAAACATTTCTGTAGCAATAGTATAGGTGGACCCCAGAAACATTTCTGTAGCAATAGTATAGGTGGACCCCAGAAACATTTCTGTAGCAAGACTGTAGGCGAACCCCTCAAACCTTTCTGTAGCAAGAGGATAGGCGAACACCTGAAACATTTCTGTAGCAAGAGTATAAGCGAACCCCTCAAACCTTTCTGTAGCAATAATATAGGCGGACCCCTGAAACATTTCTGTAGCAAGAGTATAGGTGAACCCCTGAAACATTTCTGTAGTAAGAGTATAGGCGAACCCCAGTAACCTATATGTAGCAAGAGTATAGGCGAACCCCAGTAACATTTATGTAGCAAGAGTATAGGCGAACCCCAGTAACATTTATGTAGCAAGAGTATAGGCGAACCCCAGTAACATTTATGTAGCAAGAGTATAGGCGAACCCCAGTAACATTTATGTAGCAAGTGTATAGGCGAACCCCTCAAAAATTTATGTAGCAAGAGTATAGGTGAATCCCTCAAACATTTCTGTAGCAGCGGTATAGGCGGACCCCTTGTAACATTTCTGTAGCAAGAGTATAGGCGGACTCCTGAAACATTTATGTAGCAATAGTATAGGCGAACCCCAGTAACATTTATGTAGCAAGTGTATAGGCGAACCCCTCAAAAATTTATGTAGCAAGAGTATAGGTGAATCCCTCAAACATTTCTGTAGCAGCGGTATAGGCGGACCCCTTGTAACATTTCTGTAGCAAGAGTATAGGCGGACTCCTGAAACATTTATGTAGCAATAGTATAGGCGAACACTAGAAGAACATTTCTGTAGCAAGTGTATAGGCGGACCCCTGAAACCTTTCTGTAGCAAGTGTATAGGCGGATCCCTGAAACATTTCTGCAGCAAGAGTATATGGGAACCCCTGAAACATTTGTGTAGAAAGAGTATACGCGGACCCCTAAAGCATTGGTGTACATATAGTATAGGTGAACACCTGAAACATTGGTGTACCAAGAGTACAAGTGAAACCCATAAACATTTTTTTCAAGATAGACATTGTTGTTGCTTAAACTGTAGCAGAGCCTGGAGGCATCCCTCTGAAAAAATGGATTTTATCAGCCTTTTGGCCCGCAGAAAAATTGGCAGTTCAGCGTGATGACATGCTGTTTTAGAGAAGGAGGAGTAAGATCAGAAAGGGATAGACCAAGCTGCTTCTACCATTTTTTGAGGTTAGAGAGAGGATGCATATTTCTCCTGTTGCAGCTAAAAGAATCTTTAGGATCCGCTGCTTTCCACCGGTGAAGTCTGGGGAAATCCAGCCTTTTTTCATCTTAATCAGTGTAAGCATGTCGGCGTTGTCAGTTGACAGGCGGGTACGCTTATCCGTGATGATCCCCCTAGCAGCACTAAACATCCTCTCTGATAAGACGCTAGCGGCAGGGCAGGCCAGCACCTCCAGGGCGTACAGCACAAGTTTGTGCTACATGTCCAGCTTTGACACCCAATAGTTGTATGGAGCAGAGGCATCACGGAGGACGGTGGTACAGTCAGCTGTGTACTCCCTCACCATCTTTTTTCAGTGCTCCCTCCGACTCAGCCGTGACTAGGGAGTGGTGACACAGTCAGGCTGAGGAGCCAGAAAACTGGCAAAGGCCTTAGAGAGTGTTCCCCTGCCTGCACTGGACATGCTGCCTGATCCCCCCACCTCCCCTGCTACTTGGCCCTCTGAACTATGTCTTCTACCGCTAGCGCTGTCAGATGGGAACTTTTGCATCAGTTTTTCCACCAGGGTCTTGTGGTATTGCATCCCTCTCGTACCCCTTTCCTCTTGCTGAATTTCTTGTTACATAGGATTAAAGGGCTTGTGCTATGATTGAGAGTTATTCCCAACCCACAGGATAGGGTGGGGTAGCGTTCAGATCGGAGTGGTCCAACTGCCTGGACTCACAATCGATCCCCAAAACGGGACTCAGTTGCTTGCTGAATTGAGGGCAGCGGCCATCACTCATGTGCAGTGCAGCTCCATTCATCTCAGTGGGACCAATAGAGAGTGAGTGCTTGAACTCTGTCTCCAATAATCCCATTGACATGAAGGGAGCGGCGCTGCCTTCTCTTAAAGGGGTTTTCCCACAACTTAAAAATTGCCTCCTGATCATTTTATCCTTCCTGTCTCCTGCTGACCAGGACATGTGACTGTTGCAGCCAATCACTGCCCCCAGCAGTGGTCTTTTATAGGCAATTTAAAGTTGTGGGGAAACCCCTTTAAGGAGCCCTGTTCTTGGGATCAGTGGGGGTTCTAGCAGTTGGACCCCACTGATCTGAATGTCCTCCCCAATCCTCTGCATAACTTTCACTTTTAGTACAAGCCCTTTAAGCTTTAGTTGTAGAAAATGCAGAACCCCTTTTATGGGGCATTTCTCCTGAAATCTCAAAATCCTCGCTTTCTAGGTAGATCTAGGTAGGAAAGTTGGGTGACAAGCAACATGGCTGTTGTATTGTTACTCGGGTTTCTGGAGTCCTGAATGGTAAAACCGCCTTGTTCCAGCACCACCTCCCCCACCTCACTACATATAGGGGCAGGTTTGCCATTCAGGGCATAGGAAAAGCTGCAGCCCTGGACATATTGGTTGTCACCCAGATTTCCCAGGAACAGCTAGAAATAAGAAAAATGGCTGGATAGACTTCTCGAATACTTGACAGATGCAGATGGCTCGAGGCATTTTTGCTGGGACCAAATCTTGAAGCCAGAAGACCTGGATTCTGGTGTAGTGACCAATCTATAGACACAAGCATAAGATGCTTCAGTGACTCATCTCAGGATTGGAGCAGATGCCATAATGGCCACCGCCGAACATTCCAGCACTTACTGTGAATTATCAGTATTATGCCAATAAAACTCTATATAGTGTTCCCTTCCCCCGCTGCGGGGATAAGAGATAGTCCTGGAGTCGGTGTCTTATTTATAAGCGTCTTTTATGTGGGGCTTGTAGCCAAGAGTCAGATCCTGCAAGATCAGAATTCTGCCTCCCTGGACCACTTGCTGGGTGGAAGGAGGGGCAGGGGATTTGGTATGCCTCCCTGAAGAGGTGCGTTTTTAAGGCATGTCTGAAATTCGGCATTAAGGCATGTCTGAAATTCGGTGCATCAGGGATTGTCTGGATGCCTTGGGATAGAGTGTTCCAGAGGATGGGTGCTGCTCTGGTGAAGTCCTGTAGGCGAGCGTGTGAGGTTCGTCTTAGAGGGGTGTTTAGTCTTAGTGTGTTAGGAGATTGGAGTGAGTGGGCTGGGTGAAGTACGGTGGTGCGACATCATGGAGGGCTCTGTGGCTGAGGGTGAGGAGTGTGAATTTAGTTCTGCAGTGGATGGGCAGCCAATGCAGCGACTGGCATCATGCATGGGCGTCTGAGTAATGGCTGAATAGGAAGATGAGCCTAGCTGCTCCGTTTAGTATGGATTGGAGATGAGCGAATCTGGTGCGGGGGCGGCCGATGACTAGCAGTAGTCGAGTCGGGAGTGGATGAAGGTTTACTGCTAGGACCTTCCAAACTAATAGAGTTAAAAAATACCTTTTATTAAATTACTTAAAAAAGAAGAACAGAACACACACAAACAATAAAAAGAGGAGTTATGATATAATCGGACACCTGTGACTGGTGACCAAAAAAGAGTTCGAGTCGTAAATTTACGCTCGACTTGTGAGACAAAAACAATTGCCACTAGTATAGTATGAACAATGAAAAGCTGGAGTCATGCGATGAGACTCTGTTGGTGTAAATCATTGGTCATAGTCCAAGTGAAGGTGATTCAATCTAGTAAAAAGACGAATCCCGTGCTTGGTCTGGTATTACAACGTGCGTCAAATAATGGAAATGACTAGCACGTGAAAAATTAGCTCATCAAGAGCGCGTCACCCAACGCGTTTCCCCCACCTAGTGGGTTCTTCAGGGGTTACGGTACGCTAATCCCAACTAATGTGTTGGGTCGTGGCTAAAGTCTAATTATGGAAACCACAAAGATGTCACAAATAGTGGATGGAAACTAGTGGTCGCCAGAGTATGGTCTGTTTGCGTCCATTTGCGGATGCAATGCACCGAGGAAATTAAGGTGCGTTGTAAGTAACAGCAGACCAAAAAATAATTGACCTTAAGCGTGACGAAAAAATAGTCACACCTATGGTCAATAGAAGAGCATAACTATCCTCTAAGTACAAGAAAGGGGCAGGGAGATATATCCCAGACCCATAAGCCGTTAGATAGAGTCACGATCTACAGTCCCTATAGTCCTACAGATAGAGTATAACTACCTAGCAAATGCAAGCTAACCTTGGTTGCTTGATACGTAAATAAGTGCAACCAAAGTAAGTAGTTACGGGGAACTCGCCCCTAAGTCAGGACCCAAAACTGAAATCAAATAAAAGAAAGAAACGGCGGCATGTCAGTCCTTGTGGTGGAGTGACAGCATAATGATTAGCTAGTCCAGAGAGCTTTAAATAGGGTTCCTAAAGGAACAACCCAGGGCGGGTGTGTTTCACCAGAACCAATCAGAGCCGAATTGGGAGGTGTACACCTTATCCCTGGTAACCATGGTTACCGGCATACACATGCTTCGTGCTGTTAGTTTGGATGTTCCCACTGTACTACCATCTCATGCATAATGCAGAGGGATGTGAAGCGTTCAGGAAGCGCCAGCTAGCAGTCACATAGCACTGACTGATCCCTCTGTATCATATCCCAGACATCCGAGGTCCGGGATGTTGATGGATGACGTCATGACGTTCGGGGGGCGTGGCCACGCAACCAGGGGGCGTGGCCACGCAACCAGAGCCGTGATCACATGACAATGCATGTTATATTGCAGTCCAATGCTTTATAGAAGGAGATATAGAGCGCTTAGGTCATATAGACCACCAGCCAAAGTACCCAAAGTAATAATAAGCATTGTAACCAGGCATCCGTGGTCCGGGGCCCCAATAGGTCACGTCATGACGTTCGGGGGGTGTGGCTACGAGGCCGACATAGTCACATGACGGTGTGTGTCATTGTCAGCGTCATATGATGCAGGAGGGGGCGGGTACAGGGGCGGCAACGGCTTAGCTAGACTGCTAGCCATGGCAACGCTTGTAAATATTAGCCAGAGCTGCTGGGAGGCACAGAACAGATGTTGCTGTGAGGTTACAATCATATAGTGCAAATGGTGGTGCACTTTCATTTGCACTAAGTCTAGCAAACATAGAGATCAATGTTATGTGCCAAGAATTAGTGCTAGTAGTGTCTGGATTCCTAGCCATGGTAACAGTTATAAACATTGATCAGGGCTGTTGAGTAGCATGGAGCGATTGCTGCTGTTATATTACGAAATCACTTAGTCCTGCTTGCTCTGATAGATGTGAGTCAGCGCATAAGTAATTTTGCCTCAAAAAGCTACATGAAAATGATGGACCCGCATGTATTCGCCCGTGAATGTTTATTTAGGGGTAAATAAAATGAAATAGAAAAACATTCCTCCAAATAACACGCCATAATTAAAGATAAGTATTTGATGGATGATAGTACAAAGTGTATAGAGCATCAAAGGAAAATGAAACCGCATATGTGCGCCCATGTATATTACTTTGGAGTAGACAATTCATACTTCAAGCTACGCGCCATGGAAACAGGTGGGTATTTAGGTGAACAGTAGGACAAAGTATATAGGACTAGAAAGAACATTTGTAGCAATAAAAAGCTACACAAGATATCTTGTACAAAAAACGGAAATATGAATCGTAGATGAAAGGTGTAGCATAATAGCTAAACCAAAAAACTATGTTTAGTTCTTCTGATAAAGAGATACTGTATTGATATCGAATGCGTCAGCACTGGCAGCCAAATATGCTATTTTTAGATAAAACAATTGAATGACAGCTGTTCATTCAACCCGGTTGGAGACAGAGAGCGTAGTCTATAAATCCAGCTTGCCTCTTTTTGTAAAAGGAGCTGATTCACGTCGCCCCGGCGACCATCGTAACGGACCTGTTCAATGCCTTGAAATTGGACATGTGTATCATCACCACCATGTGTGTCCCACATGTGTATTGCTAGTGGCGTTTGTTCCTTGCGTCTGATGTTCCCTATGTGGGCAAGAATACGGCGGCGGAACTCCTGAGCCGTCTTGCCCACATAGTTAAGTGGGCAGGAACAGGTGGCCAAGTAAACAACGTTTGTAGTCCGGCAGTTAATGAACTCACGGTTTGTGAATTCCTTGCCTGTATTTGCACTTTTGAATGCTGGACTCTTTTTAATGAACGGACAGGCCGCACAGCCTGAACATTTAAAAGTCCCTTTCAAATTGTGCCTGCCTAACCACATACTTGTCGGAATTTCTCGTTGAAGATGGCTTCTGACAAGTCGGTCACGCAAATTGCGTCCGCGACGAAAAGTGATCAATGGTGCAGGAGGTAATAAATCGCTGATATCCTCATCGTCCTTGAGGGCATCCATCTTGACCCAGATGTCATTCTGGCGACTATGGACGTGGAAAGTCTTTATAGTTCAATCCCTCATGAACTAGGTCTGAAGGCTACTGAATATTACCTTAGCCAAAAAGGCCAATATTACTGTGAGCATAATCAATTTGTTCTGGAACTACTAAGATTTATCCTTACTCGCAATTATTTTCTTTTCCAAGATGTCTTCTTCCACCAGCTCAGGGGCACCGCGATGGGGACACCATGTGCCCCATCCTACGCCAATTTGCTCCTGGGCTGGTGGGAGGAACGACACGTTTTTACTGAGGCTAACCATCTGTATACCAACAATGTCCTCTTATGGGCTAGGTATATAGATGACATTTTCATCCTTTGGTCAGGTACTGCAATCACTTTCAACCAGTTTGTTGAGAAGTTGAACATCAATTCCCTCAACTTACGCTTTACGGCTGAGAGTGACAAGACATCTGTTACCTTCCTTGACCTCAAGATTACAAAGGAAAATGACGGCACTCTTTCAACAACTACTTTTCGCAAATCTACCGCGACGAACTCCTTACTGACCTGGGATAGTCATCATCCCTACTCTTTACGTAGAGGGATCCCAAAGGGTCAATTTCTAAGGATACGCCGTAACTGTTCCTCGGAACATGAATTTGTAACCGAAGCTGAAAAATTATCGTTGAGATTTAGAGAGCGAGGTTATCCAGAAGATGTAATTCTTGAGGCACGGAATTTTGCATCCCAAAAAAATCGTGGGGAATTATTGCAAAAACGGAAGAGGGAACAAACCATCCAAACTAGGATTGTCGGTACCTTTGACACCGGCTCCTCTGCCGTTAGGGGTATTCTAAACAGTTTCTGGGATATCCTCAAGGACGATGAGGATATCAGCGATTTATTACCTCCTGCACCATTGATCACTTTTCGCCGCGGACGCAATTTGCGTGACCGACTTGTCAGAAGCCATCTTCAACGAGAAATTCCGACAAGTATGTGGTTAGGCAGGCACAATTTGAAAGGGACTTTTAAATGTTCAGGCTGTGCGGCCTGTCCATTCATTAAAAAGAGTCCAGCATTCAAAAGTGCAAATACAGGCAAGGAATTCACAAACCGTGAGTTCATTAACTGCCGAACTACAAACGTCGTTTACTTGGCCACCTGTTCCTGCCCACTTAACTATGTGGGCAAGACGGCTCAGGAGTTCCGCCGCCGTATTCTTGCCCACATAGGGAACATCAGACGCAAGGAACAAACGCCACTAGCAATACACATGTGGGACACACATGGTGGTGATGATACACATGTCCAATTTCAAGGCATTGAACAGGTCCGTTACGATGGTCGCCGGGGCGACGTGAATCAGCTCCTTTTACAAAAAGAGGCAAGCTGGATTTACAGACTACGCTCTCTGTCTCCAACCGGGTTGAATGAACAGCTGTCATTCAATTGTTTTATCTAAAAATAGCATATTTGGCTGCCAGTGCCGACGCATTCGATATCAATACAGTATCTCTTTATCAGAAGAACTAAACATAGTTTTTTGGTTTAGCTATTATGCTACACTAGAGATGAGCGAACACCAAAATGTTCGGGTGTTCGTTATTCGGAACGAACTTCCCGCGATGTTCGAGGGTTCGTTTCGAACAACGAACCCCATTGAAGTCAATGGGCGACCAGAACATTTTTGTATTTCGCCGATGCTCGCTAAGGTTTTCATGTGTGAAAATCTGGGCAATTCAAGAAAGTGATGGGAACAACACAGCAACGGATAGGGCAGGCGAGGGGCTACATGTTGGGCTGCATCTCAAGTTCACAGGTCCCACTATTAAGCCACAATAGCGGCAAGAGTGGGCCCCCCCCCCCCTCCCAACAACTTTTACTTCTGAAAAGCCCTCATTAGCATGGCATACCTTTGCTAAGCACCACACTAGCTACAACAAAGCACAATCACTGCCTGGATGACACTCCACTGCCACTTCTCCTGGGTTACATGCTGCCCAACCGCCCCCCCTCCCCCCCACAGCGCACACCAAAGTGTCCCTGCGCAGCCTTCAGCTGCCCTCATGCCACGCCACACTCATGTCTATTTAGAAGTGCGTCTGCCATGAGGAGGAACCGCAGGCACACACTGCAGAGGGTTGGCACGGCTAGGCAGCGACCCTCTTTAAAAGGGGCGGGGCGATAGCCCACAATGCTGTACAGAAGCAATGAGAAACAGAATCCTGTGCCACCGCCATCAGGAGCTGCACACGTAGGCATAGCAATGGGGAACCTATGTGCCACACACTATTCATTCTGTCAAGGTGTCTGCATACCCCAGTTAGACCGGGCTTTTTAATTCATAGACACAGGCAGGTACAACTCCCTATTGTGAAGTCCCTGTGGACCGACAGCATGGGTGGGTGCCAGGAAGCCACCGGCGGTACATAGAAATATCCCATTGCATTGCCCAACACAGCTGAGGTAGTAATGTCGTGCGTAATACAGGTGGGCTTCGGCCCACACTGCATGCCCCAGTCAGACTGGGGTTCTTTAGAAGTGTACAGATGTATTAAAAACTCCGTGTGCACCTACAGCATGGGTGGCTCCCTGGAACCCACCGGCGGTACACAAAAATATCCCATTGCATTGCCCAACACAGCTGAGGTAGTAATGTCGTGCGTAATACAGGTGGGCTTCGGCCCACACTGCATGCCCCAGTCAGACTGGGGTTCTTTACAAGTGGACACATGTAGGTTACACTCCCTGTGGACCCACTGCCTGGGTGGGTGCCAGGAAGCCACCGGCGGTACATAGAAATATCCCATTGCATTGCCCAACACAGCTGAGGTAGTAATGTCGTGCGTAATACAGGTGGGCTTCGGCCCACACTGCATGCCCCAGTCAGACTGGGGTTCTTTAGAAGTGTACAGATGTATTAAAAACTCTGTGTGCACCTACAGCATGGGTGGCTCCCTGGAACCCACCGGCGGTACACAAAAATATCCCATTGCATTGCCCAACACAGCTGAGGTAGTAATGTCGTGCATAATGCAGGTGGGCTTCGGCCCACACTGCATGCCCCAGTCTGACCGGGGTTCTTTACAAGTGGACACATGTAGGTTACACTCCCTGTGGACCCACTGCCTGGGTGGGTGCCAGGAAGCCACCGGCGGTACACAATAATATCCCATTGCATTGCCCAACACAGCTGAGGTAACGTCAGCTGTAATGCAGGTGGGCTAAAAATTAATTTGATTACACTGTAGGTGAGGGCCCACAAAAATTGCTGTATCAACAGTACTAATGTACATCCCAAAAATTGGCCATGGCCAGCCAAGAGGGCAGGTGAAACCCATTAATCGCTTTGGTTAATGTGGCTTAAGTGGTAACTAGGCCTGGAGGCAGCCCAGTGTAACGAAAAATTGGTTCAAGTTAGAGTTCCAACGCTTTTAAGCGCATTGAAACTTATAAAAATTGTTCAGAAAAATTATTTGAGTGAGCCTTGTGGCCCTAAGAAAAATTGCCCGTTCAGCGTGATTACGTGAGGTTTCAGGAGGAGGAGCAGGAGGAGGAGGAGGAATATTAGACACAGATTGATGAAGCAGAAATGTCCCCGTTTTGGATGGTGAGAGAGAACGTAGCTTCCATCCGCGGGTGCAGCCTACGTATTGCTTACGTATCGCTGCTGTCCACTGGTGGAGAACAGAAGTCTGGGGAAATCCAGCCTTTGTTCATCTTGATGAGTGTAAGCCTGTCGGCACTGTCGGTTCACAAGCGGCTACGCTTATCTGTGATGATTCCCCCAGCCGCACTAAACACCCTTTCCGACAAGACGCTAGCCGCAGGACAAGCAAGCACCTCAAGGGCATACAGCGCTAGTTCAGGCCACGTGTCCAGCTTCGACACCCAGTAGTTGTAGGGGGCAGAGGCGTCACCAAGGATGGTCGTGCGATCCGCTACGTACTCCCTCACCATCCTTTTACAGTGCTCCCGCCGACTCAGCCGTGACTGGGGAGCGGTGACACAGTCTTGGTGGGGAGCCATAAAGCTGGCCAGGCCCTTAAAGACTGTTGCACTGCCTGGGATGTACATGCTGCTCGATCTACGCACATCCCCTGCTACCTTGCCCTCGGTACTGCGCCTTCTGCCACTAGCGCTGTCGGCTGGGAATTTTACCATCAGCTTGTCCGCAAGGGTCCTGTGGTATAGCAACACTCTCGAACCCATTTCCTCTTCGGGAATCAGAGTGGGCAGGTTCTCCTTATACCGTGGATCGAGCAGTGTGTACACCCAGTAATCCGTCGTGGCCAGAATGCGTGCAACGCGAGGGTCACGAGAAAGGCATCCTAACATGAAGTCAGCCATGTGTGCCAGGGTACCAGTACGCAACACATGGCTGTCCTCACTAGGAAGATCACTTTCAGGATCCTCCTCCTCCTCCTCCTCCTCCTCCTCAGGCCATACACGCTGAAAGGATGACAGGCAATCAGCCGGTGTACCGTCAGCAGCGGCCCAAGCTGTCTCTTCCCCCTCCTCCTCATCCTCCTCATGCTCCTCCTCCTCCTCCTGTACGCGCTGAGAAATAGACAGGAGGGTGCCCTGACTATCCAGCGGCATACTGTCTTCCCCCGCCCCCGTTTCCGAGCGCAAAGCAGCTGCCTTTATGGTTTGCAGGGAATTTCTCAAGATGCATAGCAGAGGAATGGTGACGCTAATGATTGTAGCATCGCCGCTCACCACCTGGGTAGACTCCTCAAAATTACCAAGGACATGGCAGATGTCTGCCAACCAGGCCCACTCTTCTGAAAGGAATTGAGGAGGCTGACTCCCACTGCGCCGCCCATGTTGGAGTTGGTATTCGACTATAGCTCTCCGTTGTTCATAGAGCCTGGCCAACATGTGGAGCGTAGAGTTCCACCGTGTGGGCACGTCGCACAGCAGTCGGTGCACTGGCAGCTTAAAGTGATGTTGCAGGGTGCGCAGGGTGGCAGCGTCCGTGTGGGACTTGCGGAAATGTGCGCAGAGCCGGCGCGCCTTTACGAGCAGGTCTGACAAGCGTGGGTAGCTTTTCAGAAAGCGCTGAACCACCAAATTAAAGACGTGGGCCAGGCATGGCACGTGCGTGAGGCTGCCGAGCTGCAGAGCCGCCACCAGGTTACGGCCGTTGTCACACACGACCATGCCCGGTTGGAGGCTCAGCGGCGCAAGCCAGCGGTCGGTCTGCTGTGTCAGACCCTGCAGCAGTTCGTGGGCCGTGTGCCTCTTATCGCCTAAGCTGAGTAGTTTCAGCACGGCCTGCTGACGCTTGCCCACCGCTGTGCTGCCACACCGCGCGACACCGACTGCTGGCGACATGCTGCTGCTAACACATCTTGATTGCGAGACAGAGGAGGAGGAGGAGGAGGAGGGTGCTTTAGTGGAGGAAGCATACACCTCCGCAGATACCAGCACCGAGCTGGGGCCCGCAATTCTGGGGGTGGGTAGGACGTGAGCGGTCCCAGGCTCTGACTCTGTCCCAGCCTCCACTAAATTCACCCAATGTGCCGTCAGGGAGATGTAGTGGCCCTGCCCGCCTGTGCTTGTCCACGTGTCCGTAGTTAAGTGGACCGTGGCAGTAACCGCGTTGGTGAGGGCGCGTACAATGTTGCGGGAGACGTGGTCGTGCAGGGCTGGGACGGCACATCGGGAAAAGTAGTGGCGACTGGGAACTGAGTAGCGCGGGGCCACCGCCTCCATGATACTTTTGAAGGACTCCGTTTCCACAACCCTATACGGCAGCATCTCAAGGCTGATGAATTTTGCGATGCGGACGGTTAACGTTTGAGCGTGCGGGTGCGTGGCGGCGTACTTGCGCTTGCGCTCGAACACTTGCGCAAGCGACAGCTGGACGGTGCGCTGAACTACACTGCTGGATGGGGCCGAGGACAGCGGAGATGAGGGTGTGGGTGCAGGCCATGAGGCGGTAGTGCCTGTGTCCTGAGAGGGGGGTTGCATCTCAGTGGCAGGTTGGGGCACAGGGGGAGAGGCAGGGGTGCAAACCGGAGGCGCTGAACGGCCTTCGTCCCACCTTGTGGGGTGCTTGGCCATCATATGCCTGCGCATGGTGGTGGTGGTGAGGCTGTTGGTGTTGGCTCCCCGGCTGAGCTTTGCGCAACAAAGGTTGCACACCACTGTTCGTCGGTCGTCAGGCGTCTCTGTGAAAAACTGCCAGACCTTAGAGCACCTCGGCCTCTGCAGGGTGGCATGGCGCGAGGGGGCGCTTTGGGAAACAGTTGGTGGATTATTCGGTCTGGCCCTGCCTCTACCCCTGGCCACCGCACTGCCTCTTGCAACCTGCCCTGCTGATGCCCTTGACTCCCCCTCTGAAGACCTGTCCTCCTGAGTAAGTGTTGCACACCAGGTGGGGTCAGTCACCTCATCGTCCTGCTGCTCTTCCTCCGAATCCTCTGTGCGCTGCTCCCTCGGACTTACTGCCCTTACTACTACCTCACTGCAAGACAACTGTGTCTGATCGTCATCGTCCTCCTCACCCACAGAAAGTTCTTGAGACAGTTGGCGGAAGTCCCCAGCCTCATCCCCCGGACCCCGGGAACTTTCGAATGGTTGGGCATCAGTGACTATAAACTCCTCTGGTGGGAGAGGAACCGCTGCTGCCCAATCTGAGCAGGGGCCCGAGAACAGTTCCTGGGAGTCTTCCCGCTCCTGAGCAGGTGTCATTGTAGTGGAGTGAGGAGGCTGGGAGGAAGGAGGAGCAGCAGACAGAGGATTCGGATTTGCAGCAGTGGACGGCGCAGAACTGCGTGTTGACGATAGGTTGCTGGAAGCACTTTCTGCCATCCAGGACAGGACCTGCTCACACTGCTCATTTTCTAATAACCGTCTCCCGCGTGGACCCATTAATTGGGCGATGAATGTGGGGACGCCAGAAACGTGCCTCTCTCCTAATCGCGCAGCAGTCGGCTGCGACACACCGGGATCAGGAGCTCGGCCTGTGCCCACACCCTGACTTGGCCCTCCGCGTCCTCGGCCGCGTCCACGTCCTCTAGGCCTACCCCTACCCCTCAGCATGCTGTATTACCAGTGATTTGATTTCACAGGCAGGAAATAAATTGGCGCAAGACTGCAGGCCAAATATAATTTTTGCCCTTTTTGGAAAACGAGAGGCCCCACTGCCTCTAGTGAATGAATAATCTAAGTTTAATAACTGTGCTGTGTCCCTGCTAATGTGTCACAGAACGTGAGGGTAGCAGAGTTATTATAACTCTGGCAGAGCAGGTATTTTTTTCCCAATTAAGGAAAGCAAATGGCGAAGCCAGCAGTAAAGCGTAGCTGGGTGCGTATGATTTAGCAATGTTGTTCACGCAGCTCACACGTGTCCACAGCCCTTAGGACGGACAGAGGCTGGACAAATAGATTTGTTTTCAGTTTTTTTCCACCAAAAGGCAGCACTGCGTATATTCAATGAACATGAGAAGTTTAATAACTGTGCTGTGTCCCTGCTTATGTGTCACAGAACGTGAGGGTAGCAGAGTTATTATAACTCTGGCAGAGCAGGTATTTTTTTCCCAATTAAGGAAAGCAAATGGCGAAGCCAGCAGTAAAGCGTAGCTGGGTGCGTCTGATTTTTACAGGTTGCAGACGCAGCTCACACGTGTCCACCGGCGTTAGGACGGACAGAGGCAGGACAAATTTAATTATTTTCCGTTTTTTGGCACCAAAAGGCAGCACTGCGTATATTCAATGAATAACAACTGTGTTGTGGCCCTGCCTATACAATTCTTTCCCTGCAGTATCAATGGAGGGTGCAATGCTCTGCAGAGGCGATTTTGAGAAGCAAAAAAAAATGCAGCACAGCTAACAGCAGCCTGGACAGTACTGCACACGGTTAAATATGGCCCTAGAAAGGACCGTTGAGGTTCTCGAAGGCTACACTCACTCCTAACACTCTCCCTGCCTATGCAGCACTTCTGTCCCTAATGCCGGGTGCAATGCTCTGCACTGCCGATTTTGAGGAAAAAAAAATTTGCCACTGCTAACAGCAGCCAACACACAGCTATCAGTGGCCCTAATAAGGACCTTTGGGGGGGTCTTGAAGCCTACACTAACTACCAATTCTTTCCCTACAGCAGCTCCGGTACAAACAGCACTGTCCCTCATCTAACTCACAAGGCATCTGAGGCGAGCCGCGGGAGGGGCCGACTTTTATATTAGGCGAACACCTGATCTTCCCAGCCACTCACAGCAGGGGGGTGGTATAGGGCTTGAACGTCACAGGGGGAAGTTGTAATGCCTTCCCTGTCTTTCAATTGGCCAGAAAAGCGCGCAAACGTCTCAGGGAAGTAAGTGAAAGTAACCAGAACACCGCATGGTGTTCGTTACGAATAACGAACATCCCGAACACCCTAATATTCGCACGAATATCAAGCTCGGACGAACGCGTTCGCTCATCTCTATGCTACACCTTTCATCTACGATTCATATTTCCGTTTTTTGTACAAGATATCTTGTGTAGCTTTTTATTGCTACAAATGTTCTTTCTAGTCCTATATACTTTGTCCTACTGTTCACCTAAATACCCACCTGTTTCCATGGCGCGTAGCTTGAAGTATGAATTGTCTACTCCAAAGTAATATACATGGGCGCACATATGCGGTTTCATTTTCCTTTGATGCTCTATACACTTTGTACTATCATCCATCAAATACTTATCTTTAATTATGGCGTGTTATTTGGAGGAATGTTTTTCTATTTCATTTTATTTACCCCTAAATAAACATTCACGGGCGAATACATGCGGGTCCATCATTTTCATGTAGCTTTTTGAGGCAAAATTACTTATGCGCTGACTCACATCTATCAGAGCAAGCAGGACTAAGTGATTTCGTAATATAACAGCAGCAATCGCTCCATGCTACTCAACAGCCCTGATCAATGTTTATAACTGTTACCATGGCTAGGAATCCAGACACTACTAGCACTAATTCTTGGCACATAACATTGATCTCTATGTTTGCTAGACTTAGTGCAAATGAAAGTGCACCACCATTTGCACTATATGATTGTAACCTCACAGCAACATCTGTTCTGTGCCTCCCAGCAGCTCTGGCTAATATTTACAAGCGTTGCCATGGCTAGCAGTCTAGCTAAGCCGTTGCCGCCCCTGTACCCGCCCCCTCCTGCATCATATGACGCTGACAATGACACACACCGTCATGTGACTATGTCGGCCTCGTAGCCACACCCCCCGAACGTCATGACGTGACCTATTGGGGCCCCGGACCACGGATGCCTGGTTACAATGCTTATTATTACTTTGGGTACTTTGGCTGGTGGTCTATATGACCTAAGCGCTCTATATCTCCTTCTATAAAGCATTGGACTGCAATATAACATGCATTGTCATGTGATCACGGCTCTGGTTGCGTGGCCACGCCCCTGGTTGCGTGGCCACGCCCCCCGAACGTCATGACATCATCCATCAACAACCCGGACCTCGGATGTCTGGGATATGATACAGAGGGATCAGTCAGTGCTATGTGACTGCTAGCTGGCGCTTCCTGAACGCTTCACATCCCTCTGCATTATGCATGAGATGGTAGTACAGTGGGAACATCCAAACTAACAGCACGAAGCATGTGTATGCCGGTAACCATGGTTACCAGGGATAAGGTGTACACCTCCCAATTCGGCTCTGATTGGTTCTGGTGAAACACACCCGCCCTGGGTTGTTCCTTTAGGAACCCTATTTAAAGCTCTCTGGACTAGCTAATCATTATGCTGTCACTCCACCACAAGGACTGACATGCCGCCGTTTCTTTCTTTTATTTGATTTCAGTTTTGGGTCCTGACTTAGGGGCGAGTTCCCCGTAACTACTTACTTTGGTTGCACTTATTTACGTATCAAGCAACCAAGGTTAGCTTGCATTTGCTAGGTAGTTATACTCTATCTGTAGGACTATAGGGACTGTAGATCGTGACTCTATCTAACGGCTTATGGGTCTGGGATATATCTCCCTGCCCCTTTCTTGTACTTAGAGGATAGTTATGCTCTTCTATTGACCATAGGTGTGACTATTTTTTCGTCACGCTTAAGGTCAATTATTTTTTGGTCTGCTGTTACTTACAACGCACCTTAATTTCCTCGGTGCATTGCATCCGCAAATGGACGCAAACAGACCATACTCTGGCGACCACTAGTTTCCATCCACTATTTGTGACATCTTTGTGGTTTCCATAATTAGACTTTAGCCACGACCCAACACATTAGTTGGGATTAGCGTACCGTAACCCCTGAAGAACCCACTAGGTGGGGGAAACGCGTTGGGTGACGCGCTCTTGATGAGCTAATTTTTCACGTGCTAGTCATTTCCATTATTTGACGCACGTTGTAATACCAGACCAAGCACGGGATTCGTCTTTTTACTAGATTGAATCCCCTTCACTTGGACTATGACCAATGATTTACACCAACAGAGTCTCATCGCATGACTCCAGCTTTTCATTGTTCATACTATACTAGTGGCAATTGTTTTTGTCTCACAAGTCGAGCGTAAATTTACGACTCGAACTCTTTTTTGGTCACCAGTCACAGGTGTCCGATTATATCATAACTCCTTTTTTTATTGTTTGTGTGTGTTCTGTTCTTTTTTAAGTAATTTAATAAAAGGTATTTTTTAACTCTATTAGTTTGGAAGGTCCTAGCAGTAAACTTTCCATAGGTCTAACTGGGACTCTACTGCCCTTGTAAATTTGGGAGTGGATGAAGGCAACCACAAGTGTCTTTAGCGTGTCCATGGTGAGGAATGGGTGTATTTTAGCAACATTTGTGAGGTGCATGAGGCATGTTTTGGCCAGAGATTGGATGTGGGGGTGAAGAAAGGGTCAGATTCCAGTGTGGCCCTAAGGCAACGGGCATGCTGTATGGGGGTTATGATGGTGCCAGGCACTAAAATGGAGATGTGGAGGGGAGGTCGGTTCGAAGGCAGAAGGACAAGGGGGTAAGTTCTAGAGGAGTTAAGTTTGAGAAACAGGGAGGACATAGTATTAGAGACAGCGGACCGACAGTCGGTGATATTTTGGAGGATAGGTTTAGAGATCTCATGGGAAGAGGTGTATAGTTGGGTGTCATCAGCGTAGAGATGGTATTGGAGGCCAAATCTGTGGATGGTTCGTTCACTTGGGGCTGTGTAGATAGGGAAGAAAAGGGGACCAAGGACTGAGCCCTGGGGGACCCCAACAGCAAGGGGGAGCCAGCGAAGGAGCCACTGAAGGTGCGGACAGAGCGGTAGGAGGAGAACCAGGAGAGAGCAGTGTGCTTTAGGCTGATAGAGCGGAGCATAGTGAGAAGCAGGCTATGGTTGATAGTGTCAAATGCTGCGGAGAGGTCAAGGAGGATTAGTAGGGAGTAGTTGCCCCTCGACTTCGCCATCATCAAGTCATTTGACAGCTGACACCCATCTAAACAGCTGTGAGCTGCTAACCTTTTAAATGCTACTGTCTATTCTGACAATGGCATGTAAATGTCCTGATCAGAGATTGGAAGTCTTGAATGCCCCTTTTTCCGTTTGATGAGATTGTGAGCTGCTGTTTGGTTGTCATGGCTCGAATGCAATACATTATATCATATTCTGATATGGTATCGCATTGCACTCTGAGCGCTCAAATGATCGCAAGTTTAAGTCCCCCTATGAAAACTAAAAAAAAAGGGCATTTTTAAAAAGTTTTATCAAGAGAGAGAGACAGAGAAACGTTACAGAGAGGGAAAGAAGTGGCGAGAGAAAAAGAGAAGCAGCAAGAGAGAGAGAAAAGCACTGAAATAAAGAGAGCAGCGTCGAGACAGAGAGAGAAGTAGCAAGAGAGAGAAAAGCGGCGAGAGAGAGTGAAGTGGCAAGAGACAGAGAAGTGTTGAGAGACAGAGAATCATCGAGAGAGAAGCGTCGAGACACGGAGAAGTGGCGAGAAAGAGAGAGAAGCGATGAGACAGAGGGAGATGTATAGAGAGATAGAGAAAGAGAGAGAAGCAGCGAAAAAGAGAGAGAGAGAGGCGTCAAGTGTGGACAGACAGAGAAGCGATGAGCGCGAAACGCAGCAAGAGAGAGGAGTGGCAAGATAGAGAGACAGATACAGAAGCGTTGAGATAGAGAAAAGCATTGAGAGAGAGAGAGAGAGAAGCATCGAAAAAGAGAAGCGACAAGAGAAAGGAAGAGACAGAGAGAAGCAGCGAGATAGAGAGAAGCGGTGAGAGAGAAGTGAACAGAGATATCTACTCCATGGAGGGAGGTGGGGTGGGGTGATTCGCGTGGGACCCAACCACTTTCCAGGTTTGCCCCCCAAAATTAACCCCAATGGGACCACAGGGTCAGGACCAATGATCTGCAGGGGGTAAAGGTATTATCCAGATTTATTATAGTGATATGCAGATAGTCCTACAAACTTCTACTTCTCTTGATGGAACTGATTCTTTTAGGCCGCCTGTCCACAGCCCTGATGGAATATTGCTAGCGATATTCCGCCGCGGAGGAGGAGGGGGGAGCACTGAAAGGTCTATGTGATTAGCCTATCTCCGCAGATAATCGTGGCATGCTGCGATTTTAATCCAGCAAGCGGAGAACCTCTATGATTCCCTGCTCGTGGGCATTGGGCTGCTCTTTCCATAGTTATCCTATGGAAAGCTTTTCATTGCGTGATCCGCGGGCGATTTATCCCTGCGGATGATGCTATGACTATCGCCCGTGGACAGGCAGCCTTAGGCCTCCTTCCCACGAGCGTGACGGGCTCCGCCGCGTAATATTACGCTGTGAAGCCCGTCACGGCGCCCCCCAGAGCCCCTATACTTACCTGCGGGAGATAGCGTGTAATCGCTTCCCCGCCCACCGCCGCCGCGTCACCGCGCGTCACCGCCCACCGCCCTCGCGTCACCAGCCGTGTCACGTGCACGGCCGGCCGTGTCACGTGACGCGGCCGGACCGCGTCATTTGGCGTCATATGACGCTCGGCGGTGGGCGGGAAAGCGTTTTTTCACGCTATCTCCCGCTGGTTACAGCGGGAGATAGCGTGAATGGACGGCTTCCATTGACTGCAATGGAAGCCGTCAGTGCGTACAGCCCGTCCTCACCCGCAGAAAATAGAGCATGCTGCGGGTGAGGACGGGAGAAATCGCGGTGCGTAATTCCGCGGTGGAATTACGCATCGTGAGCATTGTGCTATTAGGTTCAATAGAACCTAATAGCTGCGGGCAACGCAGCGGATTTTCGCCGCGAATTACGCGGCGGAAATCCGTTCGTGGGAAGGAGGCCTAAGACACGTCTGCAGCAGATCTGCGATGTGTGAATATAACCGTGCTTAGATTGTGCCAGACACTATTTGTATTGATAATCAGTCTGCTTTAGTAAATACTTGTGTTCCCCATAAAGTAATAATCCTGCAGCGTCTGTTCCTAGAACTCCGCCCACTTAGTGGCTGCAAGCTGTAACATTGTAGCAATAATCTGCAGTCACAGCACAGACCTGCTATGGAGCTGAGGATTCCAGCAAGCCGGAAGTCACAAACCTCATCACAGTATTGTACTGCCAAACTGCCCAGGTGGGCGCAGCCTATAAGGGCTCCTAAAGACAAGCGTAAGGGCAGAAACACTTGTGATAGCGCGACTTTTTGCGCTGTGAAGGTCGCACAACCGCATGCGTATCTGCACTGTTTACTGTGATTTAAAAGGCTGTGCAGCCTAATTAGTCCCCAATGTTATCGATTTACCTGCAGAATTCTGTAGTTCATTACGCATTTTTGCACGAATCGGGTGCGCAATATAGTGCATCGCAGATATGTACCAAAATAGAGCATGACGCAAAAAATGTACGTGTAAAAGTGAAAGTGAGAATGAACCCATTGAAAACAATGCGTTGTATTCTCTGCACAATGCGCATGCAAACAGTCATGTGAGTAAGCCCTTATAGCTGAGCAGAGCGGCTTCACACGGGCGCTTGTGCTTTTGTGCACGGTTCAGTGCAACCTTTATTTGCCATAAAGTAGGCCTCTTTGCCCGCGTGTCTGGGCATTTTACTGTACTTTTTCCATGCGCAAGGCTAATTTGTTGGCACGTGGGATACAACCACGCACGGATTTAAATGGCTATTTAGCCTAATGAGTTCCAGATGTGTTATTTTTCCAGCGGAATTGCGCAGAATATTGCGCACGCATTTGTGAACCCTCCATATTCCCTTATAGGGATCCCTGGTGTGCAAATGCACACAAAAATAGAGCATGCTGCGCAAAATATGCAACTGTGTATGAAGCCATTGTTATCAATCGGTTGGGTTGTAACGTCCCTAGGAACGTACTGTATGCATGGCTGGAGGCCTAGACTTTGTCACGGTGATGCCACACTCTAATTGGACACTCTGGATGATATGTCGCAGAAATACCAGAGATGAGTTCAGTTTAGTTTAGTAATCTGAGAGTGAGCAATATTACTAACTTTGCTTTTTGCAACAACGGTTTAACTTTACAATTCTTTGAAAAACATGTTTATAGAAGTATTCAAGAATGCGGTGATAAATAAGTAAAATACAGTAAAACTTCATCTATTAGATGAAGATGAACCTCTGACAGGATCTTCTGTTTTCTCTGCTGCGGGATGCCAAGAGAGTGAGTTGATCACCCCACTCTACCTTGGGACACGATAACTCGCTGAACTACTCCTCCTCTCCGACCACAGAACTGCACCCTCTGCTTACTCACACCTAGCTGAGTCTGATTAACTGCTCTGCGTCACTTCCTTTTGTAACCTCTCTCTCCCACACTTTTGCATAGGGACTTGTATCTTTGCTTCCCGCCCTTGGGCTCTGCACCAGTAAGATTAAACCTGACTGTCAGCCAATGAGAGACCAGCTGACATCAGGGATGAGCTCTATGGTTAGAGCAGAAGTGTAGACACAGGGTCTCTCCCACAGACAGCACCTTCAAGATCCAGGGATGGGGGTGCCATGGCCTGGCTGAGCACCGGAATGGCCACCTAGTCCAGACAACAAGCCATTTAAAGCTACCACACAGCAATTTCAGTGTCAGTTACCTGCACCGTGAACAGCCTGAAGAACAGTCGAGCAGCTGATGAGGATTTTTGGAGGATTCTGGAGGATTTTTTTCTCCGCTCGTAGCAGCACATGCGGAACTGTGCCTGAGGCCTTGGCTCCATCGGGTTCCTGTTTAGATGAGAAAAGGGAGTCCCTGGCAGCTATCGCACCCGCACCATCGGCTGTGAGTTCCTGCAGAGAGGAAGACACTGAGGTGACCTCAGTTAGGGAGGCCTCTGATAGTCCCCTCCTGCAAACAGGGGAAACTGTAATGGCTGCCAGGGAAAAAAGCTCTCATAAAGGAGCACAACAAGGGTCCAAGATGGCGCCGGCTCCTCACTCACAAAGACAACGGCATATCTTCTCTTCTGTTAGTCTGCTGGAACAGCGGCACAAGATGTCAAATGAACCCATAGAGCTCCCTGCAGCTTCTAACATGGAGGACTTTATTGCTGATATGCCCACATCTGAAAGGGCAGCGACTGAGACCTTTATGAAAGAAATGGTGATGGCACTAAAGAACTCGATGCAGGCACATTCTTTTCTACATTATCTTTCTATAAACTGAACATTTCTAAATCACACATTTTGGGTATACACATAGATGAGGAACTAAGGACAGAGATACAGCAGGAATATCCCTTCCCATGGCCAACAAAAAATATTCCTTATGTAGGAATTAATATGTTTTGACTTTTCTGATTTAATTTCCGAAAATTTACTGCCATTACTGAAAGAGTTAAAAGACAAACTGGATACTTTTATAAGACAGCAAACTTCTTGGATTGGTCGAACAGTACTATACAAGATGTTAATTTTGCCCAGAATAATGTACTATTTCCAAACTTTACCGACCCCAATTCCGCATCCAGTTATGGGGAAACTACAAAAACAATTGACCAATTATGTCTGGAGTGGAAAGCCTCCTAGAATATCTCTATCTGTCTTATCCTTACATAAAACTCAGGGAGGAGTCGATATGCCAAACTCAGAGGCATACCGTAATGCCTTACCCTTAAATCAATCCACCTCATGGTTTTTACACTCTCCGGCGATAAGCTGGCCCAATCTAGAATTAGAAATAGCTGATTCAAAACCCTTGTCTTCCCTGATTTATGCGAAAATCTTGGCAGTTACGTTTCCTTCCGTTAAAACGAAACTGGACATTCCCCCCCTGTCATTACTAATTTTGAGATGAAGGTTGTTAAGAAAATTGTAGATCAATGTATCAGTTAATTGTTCTTTTATTGTATTGTAGACTAGAAAGATTTAGCATGATGCTAGTATAAGTAGTGAAGGGGTTAAACGAAAGCTTTGAACATGGTACTGGGACAGACAGGAAATAAGACAGTCTCTCAGACCCCCCCTTGCATTTCTTTTCACTGAACTCATAACAGTCTCATTGTATGTTATATGTTTGTCATTTTAGTTTCAGCTTATCATGTATTATTATTAATCTTGGAGGTATGTACTTTTTCTGTGATGTCATTTATAGTATAAAAACCAAATACGCCTTAGAATAAATTAGAAATCATCTGATACCGCACAGGCTGGTGTGATTTGTATTTCTCCTGGGCCCAGACTTCTGCACGAGATCTGGGATCATCTTCTCTTTGATAAACACATACATTCTCCTTACAAAGGTGCAGCAATGATGCCAACGGGGCAGCGAGAGGGAGGTACTAAGGTCTGTTTCCCAATGTTGCACAAAGGTAAGATTGGATCCCGGTGGCGGTTTATTTATGTAAGCATACAGTGAGGATATCATACCTGATCGGAGCGGTGACCAGATACAGGATCTCTGGAATGCTGAGGGGGTTTATTGGGGATCTTTTTAATGGCGATACTCTTAAACCTTTTCTGTCCCTAGTTGATGAGTTCGACCGATCTAAAACAGATATGTTTCAATATTTCCAAATATGTTTTCTTCTCCATTCAGTCTATTTACATAAAGTTAGAGTCCTGAAAGCAGTCGCATTGGGGCTATCAGGTGCTAGCCAAACAGCGAAATCAAAAGCGAGGACTTCCTATGACTATATGGTGGGAGATCTGAAAATGGGGAAAAGATGTCATCTTTTAAACTGGGAGGGAGATTTGGGAATGAGAAGAGTGGGTGAACGCTTTCAAGTGGGCAAAACAAGCTTCTAGATGTGCAAAATCAATAGAAACATACTTAAAAGTATTAAGTAGATGGTGCCTCACACCCTTGGAACTCAAGAACAGACACTTGGCATGAGAGGCTCTTTACTGGGGAGACTGCGGCCAGGAGGGATCTCTCTTACATATTTTTTGTTCTTGTCCGTTAATCTCACCCTATTGGAGAGAGGTTTATTCTATCTTCACAAGATAGTCACAATGCAATGGTGCGGTGCACTAATACAAGCGTCTCTGGAGAGAGGGTAGAAAAATGTAAGCAACAACAATAAACAAGAAAACTGGTAGCAACTTCAAGTAGACTCCTGAGACACACATCTTAAACATTGCAATAACGTTTAATAACTTGGAACTGGTAGGACACTCTGAGTAGTCTCTCAGGGCAATAAGCTTGGTTACGGCAAATGTTGCAATAAATAAAGGTACTCCTGAATCCATAGGATTGATAAACTGAAGCTTGTAGAATAAGTTCATTCCAGAAATCTTGGTGGTGGTAGGCCACATGTGGTCCTCATGTAGTCCTAGTGGATCTTCTTAGGCCTGTAGGTAAAGCTTGTAAGCCTCTTCTGGGACTTGGTGATGGAGAAGCTGGTGTGGAGTTGGATGAATTGGATGACGTGGATGAACTTGAGGGTGAAGAACTTGAAGCTGAGCGATTTGGCAAGATTTCTGTGGAATTCAGTGGTGATGCTTGATATACTAGACATGGGAATGGATTCAAGTACCAGAGCAATTGATTTTCCAGGCTAAATGGAAATTGACATTTTTGGGCTGATTGGGGAGATGATTTGGTGTTTTCCTCTACTTCTTCTCCTTCTGAATCTGTAGGTGAAGCATGTTGGGCACGGCAAATTTTAAGATGGTTACGGCAGACAACTTGAATTTTTCCATCCGGATGGGCTATATGGTAAAGTCCTTTTTTCTGGAGATGGCTGTTATGATTGTATAGGTGGTGAGTTCGCAACAGGTATCTCATTTTCCGGTATGGTGTTCTTTCCTTAGCCAAACCCGATCAATTGTGATTATCTGATGAGGATGGGGGAGGGGTGGGGAGAGGGGTATGGGGTTTCTATCTATCTGATAGATATGTGATTATCTGATGAGGATGGGGGAGAGGGTTATGGGGTATCTATCTATCTGATAGATATGTGATTATCTGATGAGGATGGGGGAGGGGAGGGGATTGGGGAGAGGGTTAGGGAAAGTCGGGGAGGCTAAAGGTTTTAGCTGTCGTCCGATGTCTTGGGTTTGCAGCAGGCAAATAGATTTCTGACGGCTCTAAACAAAGAAGAACACAAGTGTGAGACTTTAAGAGAGAGGACGGGTCTTGTGAGAACAGTAGTGACTGGGGAATCGGCTTTATACTGGAGGATAGGGGGGTCAGCCAAGGGGTCTTGTGGGTGCAGCAGCTGGAAGTGCGGGGTCAGAGACGCCATGATATATATAAGGCTTCAACTCCAGGTAATAGAATAAACCAATATGAGGGTTCAGGGGGTGCTTGTCCCCCATTATCCTTCCCTACAAGGACTAGATGTACTTATCATTGTCTCAGCAGGTTGTGGTTTTATCTAATGAACATGAATCTTGTCATTATATGCTCATATACCACACAACATGTAACTGACAGTATACAGTAGTATATACTGAGCACAATACCGGTGGCCAATGGAGACTTGGGCGGTAGAGAAGTGCGGCTACTGATGGCAGTAAGGGGCTTCCTGTATTGGATGGATAGGAGAGAAGTGTCAGGGGGGACGCAGAATCCACAACACACATGTGAACAGAGCTGAAGTCTGTCTTCCATGAACCCCAGAGAAAATAAGCTGCAGGATATAAAGAATGAATGAATGAGTCTTGTACTCACCTGCGGAATCTTCTCCATCTGCTGTCTTTTTTGATGTTTTTGCTGCTGGAAGAAAATATGATGAGAAACCAAATGTCCAAAAGCCAAACTAAAGCCTTCTATTCTGTGGCCGCCCCCGCCGTACCGCGAACTAATAATGTCATTGTTGTAATGCTTGTCTATTATTTCCCCATCATGTCCGCCCCTTGTCTCTGAAGTGTGATTTCTGATGAGGGAGTGTGGGGGGATGTCCAGGAGGATGTGCCCAGATATTGGGGTAACAGTCACTGCTGTGGGGTCCTACAATGAGGGAGTGTGGGGGGATGTCCAGGAGGATGAGCCCAGATATTGGGGTAACAGTCACTGCTGTGGGGTCCTACAATGAGGGAGTGTGGGGGGATGTCCAGGAGGATGAGCCCAGATATTGGGGTAACAGTCACTGCTGCGGGGTCCTACAATGAGGGAGTGTGGGGGGATGTCCAGGAGGATGAGCCCAGATATTGGGGTAACAGTCACTGCTGCGGGGTCCTACAATGAGGGAGTGTGGGGGGATGTCCAGGAGGATGAGCCCAGATATTGGGGTAACAGTCACTGCTGCGGGGTCCTACAATGAGGGAGTGTGGGGGGATGTCCAGGAGAATGAGCCCAGATATTGGGGTAACAGTCACTGCTGTGGGGTCCAACAATGAGATCCATCTCATCATGTATCCTGCCTCATCCTCCTCATCATCACCCTCCAATTCCTCATTCTCCTCCATGTTTATCCCATCTGTATCCTTCTCCATCCTATTATAGACACTTATTAATCACCATGGCATATCTGTAGTGTAGTGTAATATGTGGTGTCTTATACAATAAGCCCGCTGTAGAGGATTCTCTACTTACACAGTGATGGGATGAGGTTCAGTCATTGATGGATCATTAACTGAACTGCTTTCTTCTTCTTCTTCTTCCTGATTTTCCACCTCTTTATCTTCTTCATTACTGAATAAAACATAACATATGTATATTATAACCATAAATATCTGTCATGCCATGTAATATGTGTATTTATACAATGAACACATTGTAGATGATTCTCTACTTACATGCTGGTGTTCTCTGGTGGTATTATCATGGAGTCTGTGACCAGTTGGTCTGGTTGGTCACCTCCATTGTCTTCCTCGTCTTGCTCTCTATTGAACAACATATAACATATACATAAATTTAGTTCTAGACGCTAATGGGACCAGAGGATAATATGATAACTGGAAGTATGTAAAGGAAAGTCTATAGGTGGCCGGATTCAGGCCGGTCTCACACGGATGGGTTGGATTCTGCATGCGGGACCCCGCAGTAGAACCCGACTCTGACCGCAGCTGGTGACCCTGCGTACCCGGTGTTCCTTTACTATGGATGATCGCTGACGCTCACCGTCGATCATGCACAATATTGATTTTCCTATGCCGTCGCTAGGCGATGTCTCGGGTGCCCACAGCCTATCCACAATGTCAATTGCAGATGGGCCGTGGGTTAGATGGCTTCCATTGACTTCAATGGAAGCAGTCCGTGCGGAGACCACACAAAAATACAACATATTGCGATTTTATTTTCGCTTGCGGAAAACGCAATCGCTGCCCGC
This sequence comes from Eleutherodactylus coqui, assembly GCA_035609135.1. NCBI lineage: Eukaryota > Metazoa > Chordata > Amphibia > Anura > Eleutherodactylidae > Eleutherodactylus > Eleutherodactylus coqui. The sequence goes on along the minus strand of CM069409.1, from coordinate 246,066,590 downwards.
TTATTTGGGCGGATATCAAAGGTTTTATTTTTTAAGTGTGTGGAAAATCGCGGGTCATCTTCTGTGAATGCGTTTCGTGTAGCGACCGACACATCAGCTATGAACTATCTGTCATGTAGTGGAATATATGGTGTCTGTATGCAATAAGCACTTCGCAGATGATTCTGTACTTACATACTGACGGCATCGGTGGAGTCGGTGGTGATTCCGCTCTCCGGTTCAGGACTGATGGAATGAGATCTGGTCCGTGGGGAGTCGCTGTCTATTGTGGTGGTCTCATTCTGATCGCGTCTGTTGAACAACATATCACATATATATAAATTAATTCTGGCAGCTAATGTGACCAGAGGCTGATATGATAACTGGAAGCTTGGATAGAAAATCTATAGGTGATTGGGTTAACCCTTCTGAGACTGGTCTGTTTTGGGCTTTAAGAACGCAGCGATTTTTGCTATGTCTTCATTCCCACGCTCCGAAGGCTCCTTCAGATTAGCGCTATTTTCGCGCAGCTAATAGGAACTAATAGGTTTCTATAGAAGCGTTCACACGGATGATTGTTAGACATGCTAAATTAGCGCATCTAACAAAGATAGGACATGAATGGCTACAAGGTCTGTGGTGCGTGACACGATAGGACCCGTCCTATCTTTGCTGCGAGCTGCACAGGAGTTTTCATTGACTTCTATGGGAGCAGCAGTTTATGGAAACTCCTGCGCTGGGACTAGATTCCCCGCTGCTTACAGCAGGACATTTACCGCCTGCTGAAAGGAAGAACTTTTTATATGTCCCACTGTAAACTCCTCTTAGTCTCCGCAGAGCGAGGGAAATCCTCGAGGGTTCCCTTAATCCCTGCGGGAACTAACAGGAATTTACAATGGGACATTTAAAGTATGCTTTTGGGTAGCCTGTTTTATATGCCCTGCTGTAAGCAGTGGGGTATTCCTTCCGCCCTGCTGATGGGAAATTTCCTAGCAGTGGAGGCAGTAGGGGACGCCCTCCACCTCTCTTCCCAAGGGATTTCCCTATAGCGGGGAGAGAGAGGGGGCGCGGTTACAGAGTTTCCCCCGAGAGCATGGCAAGAGGGTGGTGGGGCTAGATGGATTAGCACCAGATATTGGGGTAATGGTCAGTATGGTGGGGTCCTACAGTGAGATACTTACATGTATTCCATGATGTTCTTAATGTCCTTCTCTGTGATGTTGTCCCCATATATTGCGTACACTCCGTATCCCTCCTCCAGCCGGACCCTATTAGAGAGTAAAGAAGATGGTGACAATCTAGGACATCGTCTCTCTACTATAAGATGTATAATCAGCGCCGGGCGTGAATGTGACCCGTGTACCGACCGACACATCATCTATTACCTGTCTGTGATGTAGTGTAATATATGGTGTCTGTATACAATAAGCACATTGTAGGGGATTCTGTACTTACACGCTGATGGGATCGGATGGGGTCATCATGGTGGTGTCATCCTGTTCTTCTCTGTGGAGCAAAACATCACATTTTTAGGAATTGAGTTCTTGCATCTAATAGCCCTTTTTCTCCCCAGCCCCCGGCTTGTCTCAATCCTTTTGTAGCCGCACATCATCCTCCTAAGAATACAACCGTACTTGTTTTATAGACTTACTGTTTTGATGTAATGAGGGGAAACCATTTCGTCAATCCGTCCTCTTTTGGCCTGGAAAAGAAAATACAGAACCGGTTATAATGGAAGAGCCTGAGAACTACCCAATATATCCTGTATATAAGGTGCTGGTCCGAGATGACCGGGGGCTGCAGCTCTGGGGTCTATAAGGATCCCCATAGATTACAGGGGATGGTTGTCCTTTATGGGGCCATATTAGTGCTGCCCCCCGGAATACTCCTATCACTGTGCAGGGAAGACCCCACAATGTCACTAGAGCGATGGGGTCATTACTAGAAGATACTTACTGATCAAAGATCGCATTGATGTTATAATCAGTGGGTTTTTTCGATCTGTGGAAGACATAAAAAAGAACAATATAACTCTGACATTTACAGGTTATAAAATGGGCAAAAGAACAAGATGGAGATGAAAAAATCTAGAAAACACGAAGCAATGAATTTTCTGCACCCCCAATTTCTGCATACTGATGAGGGGGGGTCATGTCTGGGGGATTAGCAGCAGATATTGGGGTAACGGTCAGTATGGTGGGGGTCCTACAGTCAGATACTTACATATACTCCATGATGTTCTTGATGTCTTTATCCGTAATATTTTGTCCGTAGACTCCATATCCGTCCTCCACCTGGACCCTATTAGAGAGGAAAGAAGATGGTGACAATCTAGGACATCGTCTCTCTACTATAAGATGTATAATCAGGGCCGGGCGTGAATGTGACCCGTGTACCGACCGACACATCATCTATTACCTGTCTGTAAGGTAGTGTAATATATGGTGTCTGTATACAATAAGCACATTGTAAGGGATTCTGTACTTACACACTGATGAGATTGGTGGAGTCGTTAACAATTCCGCTGGTCTTATCGGATCTGTCCGGGCCATCAGCAAGAAGCCTAAGAGAAGAATGTGGATGAGTCAACTGATAATAGGGGCTGCTGGGGGGCCGCTGGCATTTGTACTATATTTCCTTCTATACTCCCACTTTTATTATACTGTTATATATGGCCCCTTGTCCCTGAGGTCTAGTTTCCTGATGAGTGTGGGGGTCATGTCTGTGAGGGCCAGCACCAGATATTGGGGTAACCGTCACTATCATGGGGGTCCTGCAGTCAGATACTTACATGCTCTGCAAGATGTTCATAAGGTCTTGCTGTGGCGGCTCATGATGGTATAAATCTAAAGGGACCCCCTCCACGTCCTCCTGGGTCCTAATAGAGAGTAGAGAAGATGGTGACAGTTTAGGACATTGTCTAAGTAATAATATGTAGATTTCAGGACCACATTGTACATTATGAGGCTCTTCCAGCGGTGTTTTAGCACATGAGAGATGTGCGCACAAAAAGTGCTTCTAAAGGAAGCAAAAGGTTCCTATAGGAGCGTCACATGAGCGATTGTTAGAGGCGCTAAGTGTGTGCATCTAACAGAGATAGGACATGGGAGTGCAGTTCACATGTGAGCTCCGCGGTGCGGGCAAGGATAGGGCCTGTCTGATCTCTGCTGCCTGCTTTCCATACACTCCTATGGGAGCTGGAAAACACCCTCACGCACCACGGATCGTGTGAACGGACTATTTCAAGGAGCTGGAATTAACCCATTCATGTGATCTCTTGAGCAGGACAGCCGCCATCTTTTCAAGCAGCTATGCTGCGATAAATCAGCACTTGTGTGAAAGAGGCCGGAGGGATATATGTGATTTTTGGGGTGCTCTGTGGTGACATCACATAGTAACATCATATGTAAGGGTAAAAAAAGACAAATCTCCATCCAGTTTATCCTATTTCCACCTCCCTTGTTGATCCAGAGGAAGGCAAAAACCCCAATGAGGCCATTTTGGTAGATTTAGAGTAATGATTGAAGGACGGATCTTTCTTCCCTCTCCCTTTTTTAGTTCCTCTTGAATAATCCCACAAGGGGACTTGAAGATCCTTTGTTGGCTTCCACAATACACTGCTCTACCTATGTGTTATTACCCTATGTAGCTGTAGGGTGGGCCCCTAGATGCAGTCTCACTGGAGGGCCCGAGGTGCTCCCGTCCGACACGTCTGACATTCCGTTTTTATGGTAATTTTGTGTGACTCTAATAACGTTTGTTGTGTGTTTGTCTCTTTGGAGTCCGCCGGGATCATCCTCATGGACTCTGGTTTTGGCCCCAGTGTAATAAGCTGGCTGCACCTCGTTACATTTGTTTTCCTGCTATCCTTCCATGTATCTAATTATCATCCAGGGGTCTTACAAAAGGATACTTACATCTTTTCTGCATCCATTTGCTGGAAGTCTCTAAAAACTCTCTATAATAATCTCCAAATCGCTCGCTAAACTCTAAACTCTCTCTTCACTCTACAAAAAAGTAAATAGGTTAGTGAGAATCTTGGTGTCCGGTCGGCCATTATTATATATAGGACCGGACATTATATACAATACCATTATATAACAATTCATTATAGGCTCTTATCGTTTCAGTGTCGCCCCTTCCAGATATTCAGGATGTTTTTAGTCCCCCAATCTCCCCAAATAGTACAGATAGCACAAGCATTAATATACTCAACGCATGAACCCGACGCTGCGACTCTGTAAGGAGTATTATCACTATGCAATATGGGCTTTTAAAAGATCTCTCTCTCTCTCAACCCCCCGCTAACACCCTCCGCCCCCCGCTAACACCCCCGCCGACCCCTGCTCACCCCCGTCTCCCCCCCGAGGGCACGCTCGGACCAGTAAGCAGTTACTCGAGAAGAGCGATGCTCGCACGAGTAACTGCTTTATCTGAGCGTGCTCGCTCATCTCTAGTACCAACACAAACTACAGGACGCCCCGCAAGAAATGAGCCCTCAAACAACTAGGTTAAAGATCAAATAGAAAAGTCATGGCGGTCAGAAGATGGCGGCAGAAAATAATTATAAAAAACTAAATATCTTTGGAAAAAAATAAAAGTAGTACAGCAGAATAAAAAGTCACAACTAACTGCTTTACCGCCATCAAGAAGATAGTGAAGGACACAACATACAGCGGACTTACCTCAAACGCCTACTACAACACTCTATGGAATGTTGGCGCTGCAGCTCCTTATATAACCAGTAGAGATGAGCGAACGCGTTCGTCCGAGCTTGATATTCGTGCGAATATTAGGGTGTTCGGGATGTTCGTTATTCGTAACGAACACCATGCGGTGTTCTGGTTAATTTAACTTTCTTCCCTGAGACGTTAGCGCTTTTTTTTGGCCAATATAAAGACAGGGAAGGCATTACAACTTCCCCCTGCAACGTTTAAGCCCTATACCACCCCCCTGCTGTGAGTGGCTGGGGAGATAAGGTGTCACCCGAGTATTGAAATCTGCCCCTCCCGCGGCTCGCTATGGATGCATTCTGACATGAGTTTAGGGAAAGCGCTATCGTGTTGGAGCTGCTATAGGGAGAGTGTTAGGAGTATTTTAGGTGTCAAGAACCCCAACGGTCCTTCTTAGGGCCATAAATCTTCTCTATATGCGCTCAATGGGGCCGGCGGCAGCAGCGCTGACCCCATTGAGAACATATAGAAGAGAAATCCTTCTTCTCTGGCACAGCTGTAACAGCTGTAGCAGAGAAGAACGATGTTTGCCCATTGAATTCAATGGAGCCAGCAAAACAACAGGTTCCACTGAATGCAATGGGCTGCCGGCGATCGCAGGATGAATGGTCGGAAAGGGGTTAAATATATAACCCCTTTCCTGCAATTCATCCAGAAATGTGTTACACTAAAAATATATACCGGCGTATAAGGCGACCGGGCGTATAAGACGACCCCCCAACTGTCACCTTATACGCCGGTAATACAGTGGAGCAAAGAATAAAAAGCATTACTCACTTTTTCAGATGATCTGCGGCGCTCCTGCAGGCTGTCGCTCCCTCCTAATCCACGGCAGAGTATTCCTTTCTGCACGAAAGGCTTGAAATCCCCGCCTCCAGAAACATAGCCAATCACAGCCAATGACAATGATGTCATTGTCATTGGCTGTGATTGGCTGAAGGCACATGTGTTTCTGGAGGCAGGGATTTAAAGCCTTTCGTGGAGAAAGGAATAGTCTGCCGGGAACCAGGAAGGAGCGACAGCCTGCAGGAGCGCCGCAGATCATCTGAAAAAGTGAGTAATGCTTTTTATTCTTTGCTCCACTGTATTACCGGCGTATAAGGTGACAGTTGGGGGGTCGTCTTATACGCCCGGTCGCCTTATACGCCGGTATATATTTTTAGTGTAACACATTTCTGGATGAATTGCAGGAAAGGGGTTATATATTTAACCCCTTTCCGACCATTCATCCTGCGATCGCGGGCAGCCCATTGCATTCAGTGGAACCTGTTGTTTTGCTGGCTCCATTGAATTCAATGGGCAAACATCGTTCTTCTCTGCTACAGCTGTTACAGCTGTGGCAGAGGAGAACGATCTTTATGCTGACAGTGGGGGGGGGGCACTCTTGCCGCTATTGTGGCTTAATAGTGGGACCTGTGAACTTGAGATGCAGCCCACCATGTAGCCCCTCGCCTGCCCTATCCGTCACTGTGTCATTCCCATCACTTTCCTGAATTGCCCAGATTTTCACACATGAAAACCTTAGCGAGCATCGGCGAAATACAAAAATGTTCTGGTCGCCCATTGACTTCAATGGGGTTCGTTGTTCGAAACGAACCCTCGAGCATCACGGGAAGTTCGTTCCGAATAACGAACACTCGAACATTTTGGTGTTCGCTCATCTCTAATAACCAGCGTGATGTCATAATGTGATGATGACATCACACAGCAGCAACATTCTGTGACATCAGCAGCAACATTCTATGACATCACAAGCTGCAGTCATTAGACACCTGCTGAGGCCCAGCAGCCAATCAAATTGCATAGAGATAAAATGCTCTCTAAATTTTCCCCCACCCCCATTAACCTTATACAATGGGCGATAAAGTCATTATTTCCATAGAGTGTCATTGTGTAGTCATTTCCAGTGATTATAACACTGATAGATCCACGACCATCACTCATATATGCCGAGAATACCGAAGCCGCATGGAGCAGAACACAGGATCGTATGTGCATTGGAGGGGGGTAATAGATGGTATATAGGGGGGGCTGATAATGGATATATGACCAGTATACATAATACTACTATATGAACCTTCCATCATTTATGGAGATGCTGCTATTTCCTGGATGACATGTGGCGTGAATATAACATTTCCCACATAAATCCGTATTCAGGAGTGAAGCCTACAAGCGTCATTGTGTCCGGGACGTCCTGAATTCTTCGGTATGACAAGCTGCGCCTTGCCAGCTCCTCCCATTATATGACATCATTTCACTTAGTATGATGGGATATAATTGAGGCCATACTCTTCCCCGGTATAAATGGCTGATGGGTGAGGGGTTTATAAAGCATCAGTGGGATCCAGATTGGGCTGTTTGTAATGATAAAGACCACTTGCAGCAGCCGCGCCAATTTATAATGCGTCAGTTCAGATGGCGTTCGCCTCCGGATCCCGCAGCAAATACTGCCCATAGACATGCTATGCAAAATGCTTTTCCATGCCCATGAGTGGAAATCAACTGTGATCTTCCACTCGCGGGGGTGAAGGGGAGTGTGAATTGCAGCATGTCCTATTCTAGTGCGAGCCTCACATGGACAGCTTCCTTTGCAGTCAGTGGAAGCCATCTGTCCTGCGGCGATTCCGAAATGTCAATTTCAGTATCGCCCGGATAGTGACCGTGTTCAGACCTGCAGTCATATCACAAGGTGAATATAAAACACTTTGTATCTCTGATCTCTTCTCTAAACACTTCCCAGTATTACATGTAACAAAGTAACCAACCGCCCCCTGTGTGCCAAAGAGCGTTATTCTCTGAAGGCCTGGAGAGCAGATTTGGGGACAGAGAAGCAGAATGCAGACACAGGCCGCCCACAAACCAAATGACGTTTTGGGGGCCCTTTGCCCTTCTTCAGGATGGTGCATTGTGTGCCCTCCACCCACATTTATAGCCACACCAGAAAGGGATCTAAGAATCATCCGTTAAACACATGAAAACCCTCGATATTATAAATCTGCCATTCTGCCACATTTCCCTAAAACCACAGAATGCCTTTACTGCACTTTATACAATAAAAGGCAATTATCTCTCCTACTAATTAGCTGCAAATACAATTTCTGACCCCTTCATATTGCAGATCTCATTCAGACCCCTAGGGGAGGCTGTTTCCAAATGATGTATCCAGAACGCTTCTTTCTGAAGTCGCCTTTTCCTCTCTCCTATATCCCTGCTAGATGTTTCCTCTAATATCATCCATTGTAAATTATATACTTTATTCTTTGTCAAAAAAAGAAATTAAGCCCCTAGAAGAAGTTGTAGTTTTGCTGCAAAACTTGGCATGCAGTTCCATCTCAGGCAGATATACAGATGAAACGAGTTGTGGTGATTAGATGAACGGTCTTGCCACCTGAGGCCCTAAAAGTGGTTCCCCCCTTGGTGTATTAAAGGCTCTCGGAGGCTCCTTGTGTGCAGTGACCTCTTCTTCCGCTTGTGTAGAGCTTCTTGACCACTAGACGTCTCTACGATGCAATCAAAGAGATTTGAGAGGGGCGCATTATTGGGCAGTGAGAAGCTATATGGTCATATTGACGAATTGCCCGCCACCTGGGCTGCTCTTACCAGACTGTTAGGAGGTTGGGACCAAGCACAAGCAGCTCCAACTGTTTCATTGTCTGCCCTCCAGAGACAGGTGGCGCCATGATTACAGGCCCCTGCGTCTGTCAGAACCATTTCCAGACACTTGGCTGAAGGAAATTTGGTCTCATGGCGCTCATTACATATATTGCCTTTGAGACCCACCGTTCCCTTTATTTTCATGGTGTTGTGAAAATGAAACTGGATTGCTAGAGAATGGAAGCAGTTTGTCTTCAGCATTGAATCCAGGTTTAGTTTGGGCATTGATGATGTCCTCTGTTCATGTCAGGAGAACTCGGGGTCAGCGCATCAATCCTGCCTTTGCTGTGGAGTGGCACACTGCCCCCCACTGCTGGTGTGATGGTCTAGGGGGCCCCCACATACAACAGTCGGTCACCCCTAGTAGTGGTACGAGGGACAATAACAGCCCAGTGATATGTTCAGGACGTCCTGCAGCTACATGTGTTCCTCTCATGGCGGCTTCCAATATAGATTCTCCATTAGGATTATTCTCGGCCGCACACAAGAGTTTCACACTTCCATGGCCCGATTTATCACCAATAGAACATGTATGGGACCATGTGGGATGCCAAATTTGATAGCTTATGAATTTGAATGATCTAGAGGCTCAGTTATAGCACATGTGGAGCAATGTGGAGCAGGATAACATGGAACCTGTATCCCTCCATGCTTACCCATATTACCTTGTATCCAAGCTAGAGGTGGTACAACAGAATACTAGAGCCTCTAGGTCCGACCATGTCACACTCCTGTATCCAAGCTGGAGGTTGTACAACAGGGTACTAGAGCTTCCATGCGTCCCTATCACATCTTGTATCCAGGCTACAGGTGGTACAACAGAGTACTAGAAACGCCTATAGCTCCCCCATGTAAAATCCTGAATCCAAGTTGGAGGTGGTACAACAGGGTACTACTACCTCCCTGCCCTCACGTATTACACTTTGCATCCAAGCTAGAGGCAGCACAACAGGGTATTAGAGCCTCTAGGTCCACCCACTTCATATCTTGTATACAAGCTAGAGGCAGCCCAACAGGGTACTCGAGCCTCCATGCCCACCTGTATCACATCTTATATCCAAGCTAGTGGCTGCACAACAGGGTACTAGAGCATTCATCGCCATTCTTATCACATCTTGTATCTAAGCTAGAGGCAGTACAACAGGGTACCAGAACATCCATGCCCCCTGTGTATCACATCTTGCATTCAAGCTAGACTCTGTAGAACAGGGTACTAGAGCCTACATTCCTGCATATATCACATCTTGTCTTCAAGCTAGAGGTGGCACAATACGGTACTAGAGCCTTCATGCCTGCCCACCCATGTCACATCTTGTATCCAAGCTAGAGGCAGCACAACAGGGTACTAGAGGCTCCATGTCTGCCCCAATCATATCTTGTATCCAAGCTAGAGGTGGTACAAGAGGGTACTCGAGCCTCCATGCCTGCCTGTATCATCTATTTTATCCAAGCTAGAGGCATTACAACAGGGTACTGGAGCCTCCAAGCCCATCCATATCACATCTTGTATCCAAGCTAGTGGCTGCACAACAGGGTACTAGAGCATTCATAGCCATTCTTATCACATCTTGTATCTAAGCTAGATGCAGTACAACAGGGTACTAGAACATCCATGCCCCCTGTGTATCACATCTTGCATTCAAGCTAGAGTCTGTAGAATAGGGTACTAGAGCCTCCATGTCTGCCCCAATCATATCTTGTATCCAAGCTAGATGTGGTACAACAGGGTACTAGAGCCTCCCTGCAAGGGGTCAGTTTTAGCACAAATACTCACTTCTATTGGAGCTTCTGTTGCCTGAGCTGCCGGCAAAGGGAGGTGATTGGTCATGAATAGTTGATCTGCAACACCCCTGAGGGGTACCCCGGACACTTGGTTAACGTGGGGAGCTAGGAGGGTTAAGTGATAGCTTGTCACAGCGGCACTTACCAGGCTCTCTTCCCAGAGGACTGACAAGCAGCCAATGCCAGAGCAGGATTGCAAGACACCGTTGACACCCCTAGGATAGGGAAGGGCAACAAACAGGAGGATGGGGGTAGTGGTGATTGTCACAGGTGATGTCACCGTTCCCACACACTGATATATCACACGGCGGAGAATAAACACAGTCACTGGTGTATAGTACGTCAGGTCCCCGGAAACAGTTAGGGCCCGATATAAACTTTACTTGAAATAAACTTTGGCAAGACAATTATTAGCAACAATTCAAGTACAACTTTTCACAGTGCAGGTAAAGAGAGGAGGTCAGAGGTCAGGGAGGTCAGAGGTCAGGGAGGATACACAGGATGGAACCGGTCCTACGTTATCTGTACGGTACCGCTTCTGAACTGGGAGCACTACGGAGGAGGAAAGGGGTAGGGGTCACTCCACAAACACTCTGCTAGTAATTAAGTATTTCTAGGACTTACACCCCGCACCAGAGATGCGTGGGTGTGACTTGAAGCGTACTTCTGTGTGGTGATGCTAACTATGAACGGCCGCTCAAGCAAAACTTGTGGGTCTAAATTAGTACCTCAGCACTGGGTCCTGCCAGAAGAAGTAGTTACTTACAAGGGCTCTCTCTTAAGCGTTGGGCTCACTCACATCCAAGATGCAGTCGATATGGGATATCTCTTCTTCTCCTCTATCTTCACCACAAGGAAGCTGAAGGTGCTTCCATGTGGCTCTGTGTTAGGTGGTAGTAAAAATGGAACACAGGTTGAAGATGAAGACCTCTTCCCGCTCCCAAGCACTCCTATTTATACCCTCACTTACACCACATGAAATGACAGACTGTTACATTGACAGGCAGACTATGATTTTATGAAAGTTAACTTCTCAAGCGCTGCAGCTATGCAACACCCACGCTGGACATGACAGGACATATTTTGCACAGTTCATCTACATAAGACAGACATGTATGACATTTTTGGAGGGGATTAGGATGATATTCTGGGACACTACAGATCGGCCAGGTCTGTCGCTCGGACCATGACCGATCAGCTAAGTGGGCGCGAGCTGTCACCGCCACAATAACACAGAGGTCGGAACGGAAGCATACACTTTGACCTCCCTGTAGTGAGCAGCGCTTGTACCCGCAGGCACAACTCCGACCTCTGTGTTATGGCAGCAATGACAGCATGCACCCGCAGAGCTGATCGGTCAGGGTCCCGAGCGGCGGACCCCGGACGATCAACTATTGATGACCTATCCTGATGGTAGGTCATCAATAGTATTTCAGTGGAAAACCCCTTTAAGTAGGTTTTTATCCAGAAAAATAAAATTGGGTTCAAATGGATGGTTGTGGGACCCCCTTCCCCATCAGGCTGGATGAGACTGATCAACACCATGATCCTCTATGAAAACGTACCCACATAGGGGCTGCCCTGAGGAATGCCAACAGATAGGGGGTTCTTGGCTGGACTCACATCCCACGCTGTATACTCAGCAATTTTCTTTCCCCCTCCCCTTTCTCTCCCCCTTTACTCCCTTAGGGTGAACACTCACTTGCTATGCGACAGTTTTGCGATCAGGGGTGTAACTGAAGGCTCAGGGGTCCTGATGCAAAAGGGGAGCTGGGGCCCTCCCTCTATCTGTATCTGTACCCGTACCCATACCTAAACTATGCAGAGGCATAACTTGAAGCTTCTGGGCCCCAATGCAAAACCTGTAACAGTGCCCCCAACTATAATGCTTTATTCATACGATCTGGATAATATTTTCCTCCAGCAGGTTTCGGGGTATTCTGTAGCTTCCAAATTGTATAGGAAAACAGTATGCACACACTAGCCAAGTTAGACGCAAGCTATCAGTCTCATGTCCAAAATGGCTCTGAACATAAACGCCCAGAAAGCCTCAATTTATTGAAGCACATAATACCTGCCCTTTTTGGGCGTTTAACAGATTACATCAGTAACATATATATATTCTTATTCGCTGAGTAATATAGAATTCCCCACCTCCCTGCCCACCTTCTCAAGTCCAGTGTAGTGTGGACTTTGTCCTCTCAGCATGCAGTCAACCTTAAGGAATTTCAGTATACGTGGCAGTGATTGTTCGAGAAGTTTCTATGTGGGGGGGAGTTTCGGTGTGAGGGAAGGTAGGACTGGGGTAACACAATAATCAATACAGGTATACATAATATTGTGACTTTAACTCTTAGAGGCTGCTTGTGGAACTCTGTATTAAGCTAACATTATACCATACATTTTTCACCATGCCATTGTCCAGCAATTACCATGGTGAGATTGTGTGGCCATTAACCTCCACAGAGTTAAAGTCACTACAGTAGTGTAATACATTTGGTTTATACAAATCAATAGACATTTTATGCTGACTAATCATCATGTCTACCACAATCCCCCCTTAAAATGTCTATCCTCTAACTCTCCATCTAATTTTCACAGTTCTCTGCGCGTGAGCCTATAATTGGAGCGCGTTGAAGGTTCGATTTAGGGTCTTCAAGGCGGTGTAGGACTTGTCTACTCCTTCTGGGGATGCATCCAGCAAACTCATTTTGGAAGCGGCTTTTCCAGCCTCAGTTTCACAGGTCTCTCTGACACAGGAGATAACACAGCAGACTAGAACGGAAAAGATAATCAGTTCACATACAACAGCGACGCCCATCTGTGCCAGGATCCTTTACCACCCGCTCATCCATGGCGAGTACTGGTCCCAAAGGTTAGCTCTTTTTAGTTAGTGCGGTCAGCTTCTTAATGGCAGCTGCGTCTTTACCCGTGGGTCACGTGTTGTCTGGGATGTAGGTACAAGTCTCCCCTATCATCTTACAGACACCCCCCTTTTTAGCTAAAATCATATCTAAGGCCATTCTATTTTGAAAAGTCATAGTCGAGGTAGGTCCTATTGGTCGACTAGTCCCTATAAGGCATCTCTAGTGTAATTTATAAACCGCTGCTAATTATAATAAACATAATTAATCCAGTCAACATTTTATTTACCATAATGATCAGAAAAATGGACTCGAATCTAGCTTTAACTTGGTCTCTAATTTTTAAAACTCGTCAGGTACCCCCCTTGGCTGTCCTATGACGTCAATGTACACGTGTAGATCAAAACTACCACCAGGAGTCTCTTTTCTCGCTCTAGTATAATGTTACAATACTAGTAGTGTGCACAGGTACGCACGGCCTGGGACTCCCTGATCTTCACCCACACCAATGTCTCTCCTGGAGATAGCCCTGAAGGTGGCTATCGTACCGTAGGAGGGGCAATACCTGTTAGTGAGTTCCCCAAAAATCTCCCTCCACCCTGCCCATTTGCCTGGCAGGTGTAGTTTCCAGGGTAGTCAGTAATACTCTCTCCGGTGCAAAACACTTAAGTAGTTATAGAGTATTCCTTCTTCCACTTCTCACAAGCAGTGTAATTAGCGGAAATGTTCGTGAAGAGACTAAAAAACCACTCTTCAGCATCTACAGGGAGATTCAGAGGGACCATCCCCGAGTGTGGTCGGGCACTATCGCACACGCAACAGTTAGACTTGTTGCTCCTGTTAGCATTGTACCTCAACTCCAACCAGAGATTCTGGTCAGAGTAGCCAGTCGCTACTGTCAAGGTGTCCTCAAAGGTAGGGTCGGCTATGATCATCATGTTCGTCAAGATCTTTATCTTACGGCAGAGGGGGTTAATTATGGGCACGGGACTAAGTGTGGCTTCCATTCGGGTGCATCTACCATATCCCTTATTTTTTTAAACTTCCCTAAGGGATCTGTCCTCCCGTACCGGTATGTCCCCAAACTGTAAGCCCCACCCCCCCACCCCATCCCCCGGGCTTGGATTTCCCATGGTTAGTGTAAAAACTGCATTAAAACCAAGCAACATACTAAGTTCAGCCTTCCAATACCTGCTGACCTTATTATTCTCAAGGAGGGTTATATGACTAATTAGGGATTTCCCGCTCTTATCTTTCTTATTTAAGGCACTTTGCGGTTTATAGGACCACTCTGTTCCTGCGTTCCATCCCACTAATCCCCAATAACGGCAGTCTTCTCCCCAGACATTATCAGTGGCGCAAACATATTGTATTACCCGGGTATATAAGTCATATAACGAGCTGGACTGGGCTAAATCTGGTCCGTGGTGGGATCTTGCGCCTAGACACGGGACCACAGTACAAGGAATATGCGGCTACTTGAGTGTTGGACGAGTTATACCAGAAGGTAACCATACCCACATATTCTCCCGACTAAGGATTCCAGTTACCACCCTCCTCTCTCACTAGCCCTAACCAGAGTAATGTCCTCAGCACAACTAAGACTGGTCTCCCGGATCTGAAGCTTTCTTACAGTATGAAGCATGGATCCATGTAAGTCTTTCGGCTAGTTTCACAGCTATGGCAGCAATCAGAAGCACCTGGTAGGGACCATCAAATCGGGGCTCAAAAGGATGCTTCCTGAGGAACTTCTTGGCACACACCCAATCCCCAGGCTGCAAGATATGTCCCAGTGTCTGCCTCTGAGTCTGGAAGAGAACACCGGTGCATAGGCTTTTGTTAGTGCTTTAACAACGGAAATCACATACTTAGTCAACACATCAGATTGTAATTGTAACTACCGAGGATAGTAGCAACTTAGCCTTGGGGCTAGCCCAAACAATCTCGTAGGGAGATAATGCATGATCCCCCCCTGGGTTCATATCTAACACTGAATAGGGCTATTGGATGACAGTCTTTTCAAAGTGGCGTCATTTTTAAGTATCTTGCATTTTAGCGTGCCACTAAGTCTCTCCATCTTTCCACTACTCTAAAGGTGGTAGAGTGTGTAAAAGGCCTGGGATACACCCAGAGCAGACATGACATGTTACATTCACCTGCGAAGTTTGTACCTCTGTCTGACTCTGAATCATTTCTGGTACCCCATATTCACAGTCTACCTCGTTCATGAGCTTCTTTGCGGTTACCTACTTGTTTGCCTTGGTAACAGGGTCGGCCTCCAACCTGCAAAGACATCAACAACAACAAGCACATATTCATACTTCCCAACAAGTGGGAGCTGAATGTAGTCAATTTGCAATCCCTGAAATGGGTAGAGTGGTCCCGGCAAGTGTGATGTGGCAAATTTACTTCTGCCCTGACTCACATATGGCATAGATTATGCTAAACTGGACGAATGATGCAGCAGTTACAGAGAACCCAGGAGTCTCCTGTCCTCTTTCAAGTGTCAACGTCATTGCTGCTTCACTAGGTGGGTCTTTCCGTGCGTCAGCTGGGCCATCATGGGAAACAGGAACTGTAGTAGGCAAGTGCTGTTGACTGTTCACCATACGCTGTCCTGTTTCTGCTGCTCCCATATTAGTCGATTTATCCTTTCCTTCCTTGCTGGCTTGTAACTGTAAAGTCTTTAGCATATCAAAGTCCAAATTTTGTCAATGTCCAAAGTTTTTGCCACTGACTCATGCTGTCAGTATCTTTTCTTCTTTGTTCCATGGCTTGAGGGCCGCTGCCTTTGCTGTGCTGTCGGCGAGGGTGTCGTCTCTCGCATCTCCAGTGTAGGAATCGGTGCGAACTCTCAACTTTGTCAGGTAGAAGTAGGGCCTCCATGAGACTCTGCACCGCTGCACCATTCTCAATTGGTTGTCCTGCTAAGGTAAAAACTGTCTGGCCTTCCATATTGGGCCGTAATCATGAGCTATGCCAGATGCATACCAGGAGTCAGTGTAAAGGGTTGCCGTCTTACCTTTCGCCACTCTACACGCCTCAGTGAGGGCCTTCAGTTCCGCTTCTTGTGCTGAGACATGCGGAGGCAGAGCTTCTGCTTCTAGGACATCTTGTTGTGTGACCACTGCATATCCGATGTGGAGTCATCAATCCTCACCCTGGTACCATCTGCAAAAAGCTCAACATATACATTGTCAACAGAGGTTCCGGTAACTGTTTGCATACCTGCAGTTTCTTACTGTATTAGTACTAAATGATCATGTTGATGTTCTATTTCACATGGATCAGAATCTCGTAGCACAAAATCATTTATTTCCGTTTTATCTTATTTCACTTATTTATTTATTCATTTTTTTAAAAAAAAACAATAGCTGATCTACAACACCTAGATCATCTATGACCCAGATCACCTATGTCTCCCCCCCCCCTTTTGAATCGGAATACTCAATGGAAAAAGAGTAATCACGTTCAAACTAGTACAGCGTTGAAAAAGGAAACCAAGAGGCACAAAAACAAACACGAAAATATCCTTTAGATTTTTTTTTTCATGTCGCAGTTAGCAATTTTAACACAAGGGGGCGCAACACAAGCAAAATTTACAATCACCCAATGTAATAGTATTTCAGGGAACGTCAATGTTTAACTTTCACTCTCCTGTCGGAATATAATTATAGCTTCAGTGTAGACTGACTCTAGAATATACAAAAGACTTAAGCAAAAAACTAAAGAATGCGGATGAATTGACATCCTTCTCTAAGCAATTCAGTCCCTCTTTCTTACATAAAAACTAAAATTACTGCATCAAATTGCGTAAAAAAGTTTGCTGGGTGACTATAGGGAAATTATTCCATCTGTAGGAGCCTTCCTTAACATCATCTGTCTGAACATCCATTGGAGATGCAGGCAGTGGAAAACAGCCCATGGGAACACACCATGAGAGGGCGTCCCCTGCCCATGGGTGCCTGGCCTCTGTCCCCCATGTATCAATTCCAATCTTCCATACACTATAAACCAGCTTAGTCGTCTACTATGTCCCAAGCTGCATCTTCACAAAGAACAAAGGTTTGTTTCCCTGAACCTATCACACATCCAAGGTGGCCACATTTTGGAGTGTAACAAAGTCTGGTCAAACAAAACCTTACTTCAGACAATCATCATGTTAGCACTGGATACAGTGGCATTGGGGAATGTAGGCCTCCCAAATGCAGCAAGATGGCCGCCAGAGGCAGAAAGGGGTGGGGCTACAAATCTCCCAGGTGAGGCAAGATGGCTGCTGGAGGAGGAAGAGGCAGGGCTTAGTCCTATACCATATTGGAATGGCCGGAAGTAACATCACACACCCTGAAAGTGAGCACATGGGGGAAGTAATTTCAGGGTGGGGGCAGGGCTCACCACACTTGCTGCAGAGTCACACTATGTGGGGTTTTAAACATTGCAAGTGCGGCCGCCATTATAGGAAGGGGCTGTAGTCAACACAAAGGCATTACATTGTTCATAATACAGGCAATACACATCCCCCACTCCTAGCAATCTAAAACACCTTTTCTGTCTGCTGGGCTTCCTGCTCATCTTCTGAAAACTTTCTGCAGTCTATCTTACAATATTCATTTCTTTCAAAAACTTTCCTGATCCTTTTCATTGTAAAACATTTCTACATGTTTTGCATATTCCAAAACATCCTGCACTGATCCTGTATTCTATTCTGCCTGCTTATTCTATCCTATTTTAAATTTCTGGACACAGTAAAACTCCTTTACCAAATTCCACCCATCTCTTCTTATATCCCTCGCAAATCACAATGCACATTAACACTATAAACACAAGACAAAGGGAACAGACGGGTTAACTGGGAAATACTCTCAGTGGCTTAACTTCAGCCCACTCTACCCTCCCCCAGTAACCAACACTGCACATTCTTTAAACAAGACCTCTGACTACACACAAAGACTGACGATTATTTTCAATGACCAAGAGCTCTGAAGCTATCCAGCGTATACCTTTTCACATATGAGAATATAACATGCTCAATCATATAGGTAAATACGCCTTTTTTAAACCCTGCGTATCCCTCCTCACGTATGAGAGCACATAACATGCTCGATCATACTTGTGAATACGCGTATTTTAAAACTACCTGACCTCACACTATTGCCTAGGAGTATGCGTCCCTCTGGCGCGCACCCTCAAAGCGTATAGGAACACAGACTATGTCCTGCTATACACTCAAGTCCGCCTGTCTACGCACATTAACCCTCACAGAATTTGTCTCGGTCTTGTATACACAATCTTTAACCGTCTCAGACACAGCAGCCACAGCATACAAAATACCCCTTAGGCAGGTTACACGGTGGTTTTTTACGAGTAGAAAGAGATATATTACCTGCCTTTCAATGATTTATTACTCTGGCTGTAGAGGCAGACAGATAAAGCGACAGAAGTCATCACACAGGTAGATTTACATAAAGCAATCTTACCGTGTTCTGTAGATTTTCGGGCCCATGAGTTCTGCGTGTTATCTGCCAGTCTCTGTATTGTTCCAGAGTGAAAAAATTTAAAAAAATCTACTCGGCCCACCCCGGGACGCCAAATTGATCGGGATAATATTTTCCTCCAGCAGGTTTCGGGGTATTCTGTAGCTTCCAAATTGTATAGGAAAACAGTATGCGCACACTGGCCAAGTTAGACGCATGGTATCAGTCTCATGTCCAAAATGGCTCTGAAAATAAACGCCCAGAAAGCGTCAATTTATTGAAACACATAATACCTTCCCTTTATGGGTGTTTAACAGATTACATCAGTAACATATATATATTCTTATTCGCTGGGTTACATAGAATTCCCCACCTCCCTGCCCACCTTCTCAAGTCCAGTGTAGTGTGGACTTTGTCCTCTCAGCATGCAGTCAACCTTAAAGGGGTTGTCCCGCGCCGAAACGGGTTTTTTTTTTTTTTTTCAACAGCCCCTCCGTTCGGTGCGAGTCAAACCCGATGCAGGGGTTAAAAAAGAACACCGGACAGTGCTTACCTGAATCCCCGCGCTCCGGTGACTTCTTACTTACCTGCTGAAGATGGCCGCCGGGATCTTCTCCCTCGGTGGACCGCAGGGCTTCTGTGCGGTCCATTGCCGATTCCAGCCTCCTGATTGGCTGGAATCGGCACGTGACGGGTCGGAGCTACCAGGAGCTGCTCTCCGGCACGAGCGGCCCCATTCAGAAAAGAAGAAGACCGGACTGCGTAAGCGCGTCTAATCCGGCGATTAGACGCTGAAAATTAGACGGCTCCATGGAAACGAGGACGCTAGCAACGGAGCAGGTAAGTGAAAAACTTCTGATAACTTCTGTATGGCTCATAATTAATGCACAATGTACATTACAAAGTGCATTAATATGGCCATACAGAAGTGTATAGACCCACTTGCTTTCGCGGGACAACCCCTTTAAGGAATTTCAGTATATGTGGCAGTGATTGTTCGAGAAGTTTCTATGTGTGGGGGGGGGGGGGGGAATTTCGGTGTGGGGGAAGGTAGGACTGGGTGACACACAATAACGAATACAGGTATACATAATATTGTGACTTTAACTCTTAGAGGCTGCTTGTGGAACTCTGTATTAAGCTAACATTATACCATACATCTTTCACCATGCCATTGTCCAGCAATTACCATGGTGAGATTGTGTGGCCATTAACCTCCACAGAGTTAAAGTCACTACAGTAGTGTAATACATTTGGTTTATACAAATCAATAGACATTTTATGCTGACTAATCATCATGTCTACCACACATAGTACTGGGCTCCCTATATGGAGAAGATAGGCCTTATCGGTCCCCTAAGGCTCATGGGCCCGGGTGCAACCACATCCCCTGCACCCTCTATAGTTACCCACCTGTTTGCGATGCGAGGGTGAGTGAAATCGCATGATAATGAAACCAATGCTTTTTTAATGGTTTCATTCTCATTTGTGATGTTTTCACTGTAATCATCGCAAAAGAGAAAGGGCGATATTGCCCATTGTTTTCAACGCTAAACCCATTAAAAAGAATAGGGAGAGCATTGCGCTCCCCTGACACAGCTGTGACAGCTTTGGCAAAAGTGCGTGATTCTTTCCCATTTCTTTCAATGGGGCCGGCACTGCTGCGGCCCTATTAAAAGTAGTGTGTTTGCAGATTTCTAGGTAGGAAAGTTAGGTGACAAGCAACATGGCTGTTGTATTGTTACTCGGGTAACTGGAGTCCTGAATGGTAAAACCGCTTTGTTCCAACACCGCCTCCACCACCTCACTACATGTAGGGGCAGGTTTGCCATTCAGGGCATAGGAAAAGCTGCAGCCCTGGACATATTGATTGTCACCCAGCTTTCCCAGGAACAGCTAGAAATAAGAAAAATGGCTGGATAGACTTCCTGAATACTTGGCAGATGCAGATGGCTTGAGGCCTTTTAGCTGGGACCAAATTTTGAAGCCAGAAGACCTGGATTCTGGTGTAGCGACCAATCTATAGACACAAGCATAAGATGCTTCAGTGACTCATCTCAGGATTGGAGCAGATGCCATAATGGCCACCGCCGAACATTCCAGCACTTACCGTGAATTATCAGTATTATGCCAATAAAACTCTATATAGTGTTCCCTTCCCCCGCTGCGGGGATAAGAGATAGTCCTGGAGTCGGTGTCCTATTGATAAGCTTCTTTTATGCGGGGCTTGTAGCCAAGAGTCAGATCCTGCAAGATCAGAATTCTGCCTTCCTGGACCACTTGCTGGGTGGAAGGTGTGGAGAGCCATAAGGAGGGGCGGGGGACTAGGTCAGGGGATTCGGTATGCCTCCCTGAAGAGGTGGGTTTTTAAGGCATGTCTGAAGTTCGGTGCATCAGGGATTGTCTGGATGCCTTGGGGGTAGAGTGTTCCAGAGGATGGGTGCTGCTCTGGTGAAGTCCTGTAGGCGAGCGTGTGAGGTTCGTATTAGAGGGGTGTTTAGTCTTAGTGTGTTAGCAGATTGGAGTGGACTGCCATAGTGCATGGGCGTGTGAGTAATGGCTGGATAGGAAGATGAGCCTAGCTGCTGCGTTTAGTATAGATTGGAGAGGAGCGAATCTGATGCGGGGGCGGCCGATGACTAGCAGTAGTCGAGTCGGGAGTGGATGAGGGCAACCACAAGTGTCTTTAGCGTGTCCATGGTGAGGAATGGCCGTATTTTAGCAACATTTGTGAGGTGAATGAGGCATGCTTGTGCCAGAGATTAGATGTGGGGGTGAAGGAAGGGTCAGAGTCCAGTGTGGCCCTAAGGCAGCGGGCATGCTGTCTGGGGGTTATGATGGTGCCAGGCACTGGAATGGAGATGTTGAGGGGAGGTAGGTTGGAAGGCAGAAAGGCAAGGTGGTGTGCTCTAGAGGGGTTAAGTTTGAGAAACAGGGAGGACATAGTATTAGAGACAGCGGACAGACAGTCGGTGATATTATGGAGGATCGGTTTAGAGATCTCATGGGAAGAGGTGGATAGTTGGGTGTCGTCAGCGTAGAGATGGTATTGGAGGCCGAATCTGTGGATGGTTCGTTCACTTGGGGCTGTGTAGATAGGGAAGAGAAGGGGACCAAGGGCTGAACCCTGGAGGACCTCAACAGCAAGGGGGAGCCAGCGAAGGAGAGAGCAGTGTGCTTTAGGCTGATAGAGCGGAGCATAGTGAGAAGCAGGCTATGGTTGACAGTGTCAAATGCTGCGGAGACGTCAAGGAGGATTATTAGGGATTAGTTGCCCCTCAACTTCGTCATCATCAGGTCATTTGATGGCTTACACCCACTTCAACAGCTGTGAGCTGCTAACCTTTTAAATGCTGTTGTCCATTCTTTCAATGGCATTTAAATGTCCTGATCAGAGATTGGAAGTCTTGAATGCCCCTTTTTCCCTTCGATAAGATTGTGAGCTGCTGTTTGGTTGTCATAGCTTGAATGCAATACATTACATCATATTCTGATATGGTATTGCATTGTACTCTGAGCGCTCAAATGATCGCAAGTTTAAGTCCCCCTATGAAAACTAAAAAGAAAAAGAAAAAAAAGGGCGTTTTTAAAAAGTTTTATCAAGAGAGAGACAGAGAAAGGTTAGAGAGAGAGAGGGAAAGAAGCGGCGGGAGAGAGAGAGAGAAGCAGCAAGAAAGAGAGAAAAGCAGTGAAAGAAAGAGAGCAGCATCGAGACAGAGAGAGAAGTAGCAAGAGAGAGAGAGAAGTGGAGAGAGAGAGTGAAGTGGCAAGACACAGAGAAGTGGTGAGAGACAGAGAATCATCGAGAGAGAAATGTTGAGACAGAGAGAAGTGGCGAGAAAGAGAGAGAAGCGATGAGACAGAGGGAGATGCATAGAGAGAGAAAGAGAGAGAAGCAGCGAAAAAGAGAGAGAGAAGCATCGAGAGTTAGACAGACAGAGAAGCGATGAGAGAGAGAAGCAGCAAGAGAGAGAGAGGTGGCAAGATAGAGAGACAGAGACAGAAGCGTTGAGATAGAGAAAAGCATCGAGAGAGAGAGAGTGAAGCATTGAAAAAGAGAAATGACTAGAGAAAGGAAGAAAGAGACAGAGAGAAGCAGCGAGATAGAGAGAAGCAGCGAGAGAGAAGTGAACAGAGATATCTACTCCATGGAAGGGTGTGGGGTGGGGTGATTCGTGTGGAATCCAACCACTTTCCAGGTTTGCCCCCCAAAATTAACCCCAATGGTACCGGAGGGTCAGGACCAATGATCTGCAGGGGGTAAAGGTATCATCCAGATTTATTGTAGTGACATGCAGACAGTCCTACAAACTTCTACTTCTCTAGATGGAACTGATTCTTTTAGACCGCCTGTCCACAGCCCTGACGGAATATCGCTAGTGATATTCCGCCGCGGAGGAGGAGGGGGGAGCACTGAAAGGTCCCCATGATTAGCCTATCTAATAGATAGGCTCACCGCAGATAATCGCGGCATGCTGCGATTTTAATCCAGCAAGCGGAGAACCTCTATGATTCCCTGCTCGTGGGCGTTGGGCTGCTCTTTCCATAGTTATCCTATGGAAAGCTTTTCATTGCGTGATCCACGGGCGATTTATCCCTGCGGATGATGCTATGACTATCGCCCGTGGACAGGCAGCCTTACAAACGTCTGTAGCAGATCTGCGATGTGCGGATATAACTGTGCTTAGATTCTTCCAGACACTATTTGTATTGATAATCAGCCTGCTTTAGTAAATACCTGTGTTCCCCATAAAGTAATAATTCTGCAGCATCTGTTCCTAGAACTCCGCCCACTTGGTGGCTGCAAGCTGTAACATTGTAGCAATAATCTGCAGTCACAGCACAGACCTGCTATGGAGCTGAGGACTCCTCCTCTCCGACCACAGAACTGCACCCTCTGCTTACTCAGACCTGGCTGAGTCTGATTAACTGCTCCGCATCACTTCCTTTTATAACGTCTCTTTCCCACACTTTTACATAGGGACTTGCATCTTTGCTTCCTGCCCTTGGGCTCTGCACCAGTAAGATTAAACCTGACTTGAGCTGGACATTGGTTTTCTCCAGCAGGTTTCGGGTTGTTTTGTAGCTTTCAAATTGTATAGTGTGCACACATCATCGACCAGATCAGACACAAGCTATCAGTCTCATATCCAAAATGGCTCTCTGGGCAGAAACACCCAGACAGCCCCTTTTATTGTAAAGCATAACACCTGCCCTTTAATGGGCATGCAACAGATTACATCAGTAACATATAGGATTCTCATTTGTCGGATCATATAGAATCCCCCCTCCTTCCTGCCCACCTTCTCTCAAGTCCAATGTATAAGCAAGTCTTTGTCTTACAAACATGTGCTCAAAACTGAAACTGAAAGTAAGTATCTCTTTGTTGAAGAAGATTCTGTGTGGGGGGGATGGGGAAAGACTGGGAAAACACTCAAGATGAACACAAGCAATAACATATAACACTGTGATTTAACTCTTTCCTTATGCAGCAGAGTTCCACATTAGGCTGAAGTCACAAAACACATATCTTTTCACCATGCCATTGTCCGGCAATTACTATAATGAAATTATGCAGTCATTAGCCTCTAAGAGTTAAAGTCACTACAGCTGCGTAATACATCTAGTTTAGTACAAATCAATAGACATTTTACACTGACTAATCATCATGTCTATCACAATCCCCCCTTAAAATGTCTATCCTCTAACTCTTCCCGTCAAATTTTCACAGTTCTCTGCGTGTCAGCCTATAATCGGAGCGTGTTGAAGGTTCGATTTAGGGTCTTCAAGGGGGTGTAGGACTTGTCCACTCCTTCTGGGGATGCATCCAGCAAACTCATTGTGGGAGCTGCTTTTCCAGCATCAGTTTCACCGGTCTCTCTGACACAGGGGATAACACAGCAGACTAGAACGAAAAAGATAATCAGTTCACATACAACAGCGATGCCCGTCTGTGCCAGGATCCTTTACCACCCGCTCATCCATGGCGAGTACTGGTCCCAAAGGTTAGCTCTTTTCAGTTAGTGCAGTCAGCTTCTTTAATGGCAACTGCGTCTTTACCCGCGGGTCACGTGTTGTCTGGGATGTAGGTACAACAAGTCTCCCCTATCATCTTACAGACACTCCCCCTTTTAGCTAAAATCATATCTAAGACCATTCTATTTTGAAAAGTCATAGTCGAGGTAGGTCCTATTGGTCGACTAGTTCCTATAAGGCGTCTCTAGTATAATTTATAAACCGCTGCTAATTATAATAAACATAATTAATCCAGTCAACGTTTTATTTACCATAATGATCAGGAAAATGGACTCGAATCTAGTTTTAACTTGGTCTCTAATTTTAAAACTCGTCAGGTACCCCCC
The DNA here is from genome assembly GCA_035609135.1 of Eleutherodactylus coqui. NCBI lineage: Eukaryota > Metazoa > Chordata > Amphibia > Anura > Eleutherodactylidae > Eleutherodactylus > Eleutherodactylus coqui. The sequence goes on along the minus strand of CM069409.1, from coordinate 246,041,739 downwards.
TTGGCTACCCTATGACGTTAATGTACACGTGTAGATCAAAACTACCACCAGGAGTCTCTCTTCTCGCTCTAGTATAATGTTACAATACTAGTAGTGTGCACAGGTACGCACGGCGTGGGACTCCCTGATCTTCACCCACACCAATGTCCCTCCTGGAGATAGCCCAGATGGTGGACACGTCCAGGCCGCCTGCACTGACCCTACACTACCTAGTGACAAGACTGGAAGGAACCGCCGTACCTATGCGGAAAACAAGGATAGACCAACATGACAGGATAACCACAAAACACAGACAGAGTTGGATCGAGATAAATTAACTATTGGGGGTAACCTCATTATCCTCAATGCTGTCTGACAGGTTGTGGAGGAGCATAAGGGCTTTACTAAGGTACACTCCCCTGTCCAATTAGCCTCCAGGCGGGTCCTTTACCTCATGTCTCCACAAAGCCAGTAAACGTCTCCTAAGGACTGGACCTGATTCTGCATCCATTCCCCTCCTATCGTACCGTAGGAGGAGCAATCCCCGTTAGTGAGTTCCCCCAAAATCTCCCTCCACCCTGCCTATTTGCCTGGCAGGTGTAGTTTCCAGGGTAGTCAGTAATACTCTCTCCAGTGCAAAACACTTAAGTAGTTATAGAGTATTCCTTCTTCCACTTCTCACGGACAGTGTAATTAGCGGAAATGTTCGTGAAGAGACTAATAAACCACTCTTCAGCATCTACCGGAAGATTTAGGGGGACCATCCCCGAGTGTAGTCGGGCATTAACGCACACACAACAGTTAGACTTGTTGCTCCTGTTAGCATTGTACCTCAACTCCAACCAGAGATTCTGGTCAGAGTAGCCAGTCGCTATTGTCAAGGTGTCCTCAAAGGTAGAGTCGGCCATGATCATCATGTTCGTCAAGATCTTTATCTTACGGCAGAGGGGGTTAATTATGGGCACGGGACTAAGTGTGGCTTCCATTCGGGTGCATCTACCATATCCCTTATTTTTTTAAACTTCCCTAAGGGATCTGTCCTCCCGTACCTGTATGTCCCCAGAATGTAAGTCCCCCCATCCCCCGGGCTTGGATCTCCCATGGTTAATGTAAAAGCCGCATTAAAAACCAAGCAATATACTAAGTTCAGCCTTCCAATACCTGCTGTCCTTATTATTCTCAAGGAGGGTTATACGACTAATTAGGGATTTCCCGCTCTTATCTTTCTTATTTAAGGCACATTGCGGTTTATAGGACCAGTCTGTACCTGCGTTCCATCCCACTAATCCCCAATAACGGCAGTCTTCTCCCCAGACATGATCAGTGGCGCAAACATATTGTATTCCCCGGGTATATAAGTCATATAACCAGCTGGACTGGGCTAAATCTGGTCCGCGGTGGGATCTTGCGCCTAGACACGGGACCACAGTACAATAGTCGAAGAATATGCGGCTACTTGTGCATTGGACGAGTTATGCTAGAAGGTAACCATACCTTCATATTCTTCCGACTAAGGATTCCAGTTGCCACCCTCCTCTCTCACTAGCCCTAACCAGAGTAATGTCCTTGGCACAACTAAGACGGGTCTCCCGGATCTGAAGCTTTCTTACAGTATGAAGCATGGATCCATGTAAGTCTTTCGGCTAGTTTCACAGCTGTGGCAGTAGTCAGAAGCACCTGGTAGGGGCCATCAAATCGGGGCTCAAGAGGGTGCTTGCTGAGGCACCTCTTGATGCACACCCAATCCCCAGGCTGCAAGATGTGTCCCAGTGTCTGCCTCTGAGTCTGGAAGAGAACACCTGTGCATAGGCTTTGGTTAGTGCTTTAACAACGGAAATCACATACTTAGTCAACACATCAGATTGTAATTGTAACTACTGAGGATAGTAACGACCTAGCCTTGGGGCTAGCCCAAACAATCTCGTAGGGAGATAATGTATGATCCCCCCTGGGTTCATATCTAACACTGAATAGGGCTATTGGATGGCAGTCTTTCCAAAGTGGCGTCATTTTTAAGTATCTTACTTTTTAGCGTGCCACTACGTCTCTCCGCCTTTCCACTACTCTAAAGGTGGTAGAGTATGTAAAAGGCCTGGGATACACCCAGAGCAGACATGACATGTTACATTCACCTGCGAAGTTTGTACCTCTGTCTGACTCTGAATAATTTCTGGTACCCCATATTCACAATTTACCTCGTTCATGAGCTTCTTTGCGGTTACCTACTTGTTTGCCTTGGTAACAGGGTCGGCCTCCAACCTGCAAAGACATCAACAACAACAAGCACGTATTCATACTTCCCAACAAGTGGGAGCTGAACGTAGTCAATTTGCAATCCCTGAAATGGGTAGAGTGGTCCCGGCAAGTGTGATGTGGCAAATTTACTTCTGCCCTGACTCACCTATGGCATAGATCATGCTAAACGGGACAAATGATGCAGCAGCTACAGAGAACCCAGAAGTCGCCCGTCCTCTTTCAAGCGTCGACGTCATTGCTGCTTTACTAGGTGGGTCTTTCCATCCATCAGCTGGGCCATCATGGGATACAGGAACTGTGGTGGGCAAGTGCTGTTGACTGTTCACCATACGCTGTCCTGTTTCTGCTGCTCCCATATTAGTCCATTTATCCTTTCCTTCCTTGCTGGCTTGTAACTGTAAAAGTCTTTAGCATATCAAAGTCCAAATTTTGTCAATGTCCAAAGTTTTTACCACTGACTCATGCTGTCAGTATCTTTCTTCCACGGCTTGAGGGCCGCTGCCTTTGCTGTACTGTTGGCGAGGGTGTCGTCTCTCGCTTCTCCAGTGTAGGAATCGGTGCAAACTCTCAACTTTGTCAGGTAGAAGTATGGCCTCCATGAGACTCTGCCCGCTGCACCATTCTCAATTGGTTGTCCTGCTAAGGTAAAAACTGTCTGGCCTTCCATATTGGGCCGTAATCATGAGCTAGCACAGTTCAAAGCAAAGAGATAGTTGCAGCACACCAGAAAAAATAGGAGAAAATACTCACTAGAGCCACGATATAGACTTGTTGATGCAGCACTGAAATTAGATGCAGACCCTTCGTCCAAATAGTATCCGAATCACCAAGCGGTGTTTCAGCAGCATTGGGGTTTTTTTCAAGAAAATGAATGAACTGATGAGTTTAAAACTTCACCTTTATTTCGTCCCGCATAAAAATAACAGCAACGTTTCGGCTGTACTCCTGACAGCCTTTGTCAAGCCAATGTATAAAAAATGGATACCTCTGCAGCCATTAAATATCCCATCACCAACATCAACACCCAATTAAAATGTCTAAAACATTGTGATCAAGCCTAACAGTTTGTTTCCTGTGAGCTGATTGAAGCCTTCATGGACCGAGCAGCTGAATCCACTCTTCAGTCTAATGTAGAGGACCCAGTCCGGTGTCCGTGTCATCATAGTGCGCACCTGCATGGCACCTCCCCTGTGCAGCGTCAACCCGCCTTCCGGTAATATCCACTGGCCCTCTCCATAAGCGTGATGACGTCCGTAACGGCGCGTCGCTCGCGCGACGTCACCGCACAGCGCCGTCGGCATAGTCTTATCCTCTATCAGTCCCTCCCCCTGGCAACTGTCACTTGTTGCCAGGGGTTCACTGACGCTTCCTGCTCTCAGCATCCTGTCGTCAGATGGTACGGCCTCAAGCCGGCGTCTGAGGCATCATGTGACCAACGTGATGCCGTCACGTGGTCCCGCCCATACAACTGCATCATCAACTCCATCTCCCTCTTCGGATGACAATAACGATGAAGTGATATCCTGAGTAAAGGATACAACTCCTAATAAACTACACCGTCATCTGTAGGGTCTAAATTGCCTAATCTAGATGAATATTTCAATATGTATATACATATATAGCTGTGTAAATATCCTGATGAGATAGGTATACCAATGTAATTAGCACTTCTATTGTGAATAGTTTACATTATTATTGTTCCATATATAGCATGACCCATTAGTGGAAACAGTCAAACATATAATAATTAGAGATGAGCGAACGTGTTCGTACGAACTTGGTATCCGTGCGGATATTAGGGTGTTCGGGATGTTCGTTATTCGTAACGAACACCATGCGGTGTTCGGGTTACTTTCACTTCCTTCCCTGAGACGTTAGCGCGCTTTTCTGGCCAATTGAAAGACAGGGAAGGCATTACAACTTCCTCCTGTGTTGTTCCAGCCCTATACCACCCCCCTGCTGTGAGTGGCTGGCGAGATCAGGTGTCCGCCGAATATAAAAGTCGGCCCCTCCCGCGGCTCGCCTCAGATGCCTTGTGAGTTAGATGAGGGACAGTGCTGTTTGTACCGGAGCTGCTGTAGGGAAAGAATTTGTAGTTAGTGTAGGCTTCAAGACCCCCAAAGGTCCTTATTAGGGCCACTGATAGCTATGTGTTGGCTGCTGTTAGCAGTGGCAATTTTTTTTTCTTCTCAAAATCGGCTCTGCAGAGCGTTGCACCCGGCATTAGGGACAGAAGTGTTGCATAGGCAGGGAGAGTGTTAGGAGTGAGTGTAGCCTTCAAGAACCTCAACGGTCCTTTCTAGGCGGGGTTCTAGAAGTGGGGTTCTTTAGACTGGGGTTCTTTAGAAGTGGACACATGCAGTTACAACTCCGTGTGGACCGACAGCATGGGTGGCTCCCTGGAACCCACCGGCGGTACATAAATATATCCCATTGCATTGCCCATCACAGCTGAGGTAATGTCATGTTTAATGCAGGTGGGCTTCGGCCCACACTGCATGCCCCAGTCAGACTGGGGTTCTTTAGAAGTGGACACATGCAGTTACAACTCCCTGTGGACCGACAGCATGGGTGGCTCCCTGGAACCCACCGACGGTACATAAATATATCCCATTGCATTGCCCAACACAGCTGAGGTAATGTCGTGCTTAATGCAGGTGGGCTTCGGCCCACACTGCATGCCCCAGTCAGACTGGGGTTCTTTAGAAGTGGACACATGCAGTTACAACTCCGTGTGGACCAACAGCATGGGTGAGTGCCAGGAAGCCACCAGTGGTACATAAATATAACCCATTGCAGTGCCCAGCACAGCTGATGTAACGTCAGCTTTAATGCAGGTGGGCAAAAAATTAATTGGATTACACTGTAGGCGAGGGCCCCCAAAAAATTGGTGTACCAACAGTACTAATGTACGTCAGAAAAATTGCCCATGCCCAACCAAGAGGGCAGGTGAAACCCATGGATCGCTTTGGTTAATGTGGCTTAATTTGTAACTAGGCCTGGAGGCAGCCCAGTTAAAATAAAAATTGGTTGAGGTGAAAGTTTCAACGCTTTAATGAGCATTGAAACATATAAAAATTGTTTACAAAAATTATATGACTGAGCCTTGTGGGCCTAAGAAAAATTGCCCGTTCGGCGTGATTATGTCAGGTTTCAGGAGGAGGAGCAGGAGGATGAATATTATACACAGATTGATGAAGCTAAAAGGCCACATTTTTGATGGTGATAGAGAACAATGCTTCCATCTGCGGGTGCAGCCTACGTATTGTTTAGGTACCGCTGCTGCCCGCTGGTGGAGAAGAGAAGTCTGGGGAAATCCAGGCTTTGTTCATCTTGATGAGTGTAAGCCTGTCGGCACTGTCGGTTGACAGGTGGGTACGCTTATTCGTGATGATTCCCCCAGCCACACTAAACACCCTCTCTGACAAGACGCTAGCCGCAGGACAAGCAAGCACCTCAAGGGCATACAGCGCGAGTTCAGGCCACGTGTCCAGCTTCGACACCCAGTAGTTGTAGGGGGCAGAGGCGTCACGGAGGACGGTCGTGCGATCGGCTACGTACTCCCTCACCATCCTTTTACAGTGCTCCCGCCGACTCAGCCTTGACTGGGGAGCGGTGACACAGTCTTGCTGGGGAGCCAGAAAGCTGTCAAAGGCCTTAGAGAGTGTTCCCCTGCCTGTGCTGTACATGCTGCCTGATCTCCACGCCTCCCCTGCTACCTGGCCCTCGGAACTGCGCCTTCGGCCACTAGCGCTGTCGGATGGGAATTTTACCATCAGTTTGTCCGCCAGGGTCCTGTGGTATAGCATCACTCTCGAACCCCTTTTCTTTTTGGGTATGAGAGTGGAAAGGTTCTCCTTATACCGTGGGTCGAGCAGTGTGTACACCCAGTAATCCGTAGTGGCCAGAATGCGTGTAATGCGAGGGTCACGAGAAAGGCATCCTAACATGAAGTCAGCCATGTGTGCCAGGGTACCTGTACGCAACACATGGCTGTCCTCACTAGGAAGATCACTTTCAGGATCCTCCTCCTCCTCCTCCTCAGGCCATACACGCTGAAAGGATGACAGGCAAGCAGCATGGGTACCCTCAGCAGTGGGCCAAGCTGTCTCTTCCCCCTCCTCCTCATCCTCCTCATGCTCCTCCTCCTCCTCAACGCGCTGAGATAAAGACAGGAGGGTGCTCTGACTATCCAGCGACATACTGTCTTCCCCCGCCTCTGTTTCCAAGCGCAAAGCGTCTGCCTTTATGCTTTGCAGGGAACGTCTCAAGAGGCATAGCAGAGGAATGGTGACGCTAATGATTGTAGCATCGCCGCTCACCATCTGGGTAGACTCCTCAAAGTTTCCAAGGACCTGGCAGATGTCTGCCAATCAGGCCCACTCTTCTGTAAAGAATTGAGGAGGCTGACTCCCACTGCGCCGCCTATGTTGGAGTTGGTATTCCACTATAGCTCTACGCTGCTCATAGAGCCTGGCCAACATGTGGAGCGTAGAGTTCCACCGTGTGGGCACGTCGCACAGCAGTCAGTGCACTGGCAGATGAAACCGATGTTGCAGGGTGCGCAGGGTGGCAGCGTCCGTGTGGGACTTGTGGAAATGTGCGCAGAGCCGGCGCACCTTTCCGAGCAGGTCTGACAAGCGTGGGTAGCTTTTCAGAAAGCGCTGAACCGCTAAATTAAAGACGTGGGCCAGGCATGGCACGTGCGTGGGGCCGCTGAGCTGCAGAGCCACCACCAGGTTACGGCCGTTGTCACACACGACCATGCCCGGTTGGAGGCTCAGCAGCGCAAGCCAGCGGTCAGTCTGCTCTGTCAGACCCTGCAGCAGTTGGTGGGCCATGTGCCTCTTCTCTCCTAAGCTCAGTAGTTTCAGTACGGCCTGCTGACGCTTGCCCACCGCTGTGCTGCCGTGCCGCGCGACACCGACTGCTGGCGACGTGCTGCTGCTGACACATCTTGATTGCGAGACAGAGGTTGCGTAGGAGGAGGAGGAGAGGGTGGTTTAGTGGAGGAAGCATACACCACCGCAGATACCACCACCGAGCTAGGGCCCGCAATTCTGGGGGTGGGTAGGACGTGAGCGGTCCCAGGCTCTGACTCTGTCCCAGCCTCCCCTAAATTCACCCAATGTGCCGTCAGGGAAATATAGTGGCCCTGCCCGCCTGTGCTTGTCCACTTGTGCGTTGTTAAGTGGACCTTGGCAGTAACCGCGTTGGTGAGGGCGCGTACAATGTTGCGGGAGATGTGGTCGTGCAGGGCTGGGACGGCACATCGGGAAAAGTAGTGGCGACTGGGAACTGAGTAGCGCGGGGCCGCCGCCGCCATCATACCTTTGAAAGCCTCTGTTTCCACAACCCTATACGGCAGCATCTCCAGGCTGATAAATTTGGCTAGTTGCACGTTTAACGCTTGAGCGTGCGGGTGTGTGGCGGCGTACTTGCGCTCCAACACTTGCGCTAGCGACGGCTGGACGGTGCGCTGAGAGACATTGGTGGATGGGGCCGAGGTCAGCGGAGTTGAGGGTGTGGGTGCAGGCCAGGAGACGGTAGTGCCTGTGTCCTGAGAGGGGGGTTGGATCTCAGTGGCAGGTTGGGGCACAGGGGGAGAGGCAGCAGTGCAAACCGGAGGCGGTGAACTGCCTTCGTCCCACCTTGTGGGGTGCTTGGCCATCATATGTCTGCGCATGCTGGTGGTGGTGAGGCTGGTGGCGGTGGCTCCCCGGCTGATCTCTGTGCGACAAAGGTTGCACACCACTGTTCGTCGGTCGCCTGCACTCTCAGTGAAAAACTGCCAGATCTTTGAGCACCTCGGCCTCTGCAGGGTGGCATGGCACGAGGGGGCGCTTTGGGAAACAGTTGGTGGATTATTCGGTCTGGCCCTGCCTTTACCCCTGGCCACCGCACTGCCTCTTCCAACCTGTCCTGCTGCTGCACTTGCCTCCCCCTCTGAAGACCTGTCCTCAGTAGGCGTAGCAAACCAGGTGGGGTCAGTCACCTCATCGTCCTGCTGCTCTTTCTCCTAATCCTCTGCGCGCTTCTCCCTCGGACTTACTCCAATTACTACTACCTGAGTGATAGACAACTGTGTCTCATCGTCATCGTCCTCCTCACCCACTGAAAGCTCTTGAGACAGTTGCCGGAAGTCCCCAGCCTCATCCCCCGGACCCCGGAAACTTTCCAAAGGTTGGGCATCGGTCACGACAAACTCCTCCAGTGGGAGAGGATTCGGAACCATTGCTGCCCATTCTGGGCAGGGGCCCGAGAACAGTTCCTGGGAGTCTGCCTGCTCCTCAGAATGTGTCATTGTAATGGAGTGAGGAGGCTGGGAGGAAGGAGGAGCAGCAGCCAGAGGATTCAGAGTTGCAGCAGTGGACGGCGTAGAATTCTGGGTGGTCGATAGATTGCTGGATGCACTTTTTGCCATCCACGACAGGACCTGCTCACACTGCTCATTTTCTAATAAAGGTCTACCGCGTGGACCCATTAATTGTGAGATGAATGTGGGGACGCCAGAAACGTGCCTCTCTCCGCATATTACCAAAGGAGGCCTGAGTTCTCCTGTGCGGCCGATTCAGCCAATCAGCTGGCTGGAATCGGCACCACGTGACACAGCGGCGTGCCCGCGCATTGCCGTGCACAGGATTGTGCGGCCTGAGTTCTCCTGTGCAGCCGATTCAGCCAACAGCGGCGTGCCCGCGCATTGCCGTGCACAGGATTGTGCTTTGCCCGCGCTTTCACGTGCTCAGTGCCTTGCCATGCACTCGTGTGCACACAGGATTGTGCCTTGCCCGCGGTTTACATGCACTCGTGTGTGTGCACAGACAGTTAATGATTTGGCAGGTATTTTTTGTGCTTTTTGGCAGGTATTTTTTGTGCTTTTGCCAAAGGTGATTATTTCTTTTGCGCAAGTGGATTTGCCAGCGGACGTTTTACACAGGACTACTAAAAGCCAAGGTAAGCTGCTGCATCTGCTCATTTAATTGCGCTCTTACTTCCCCTGCGCGCATTGGCGGAGAGGCGGCCAATTCTGCATGCCGCTGCATTGTCCACGAGCGCGATCCCCAGCATGCCGCTGCATTGTCGCTGCGATCCCCAGCATGCCGCTGCATGCATGGTCGCCGCTGCATTGTCCACGAGCGCGATCCCCAGCATGCCGCTGCATTGTCGCTGCGATCCCCAGCATGCCGCTGCATGCATGGTCGCTGCTGCATTGTCCACGAGCGCGATCCCCAGCATGCCGCTGCATTGTCGCCGCGATCCCCAGCATGCCGCTGCATTGTCTCCGCGATCCCCAGCATGCCGCTGCATGCATTGTCGCCGCTGCATTGTCCACGAGCGCGATCCCCAGCATGCCGCTGCATTGTCGCCGCGATCCCCAGCATGTCGCTGCATTGTCGCCGTGATCCCCAGCATGCCGCTGCATTGTCGCCGCGATCCCCAGCATGCCGCTGCATGCATTGTCGCCGCTGCATTGTCCACGAGCGCGATCCCCTGCATGCCGCTGCATTGTCGCCGCGATCCCCAGCATGCCGCTGCATGCATTGTCGCCACTGCATTGTCCACGAGCGCGATCCCCAGCATGCCGCTGCATTGTCGCCGTGATCCCCAGCATGCCGCTGCATTGTCGCCGCGATCCCCAGCATGCCGCTGCATGCATTGTCGCCGCTGCATTGTCCACGAGCGCGATCCCCAGCATGCCGCTGCATTGTCGCCGCGATCCCCAGCATGCCGCTGCATGCATTGTCGCCACTGCATTGTCCACGAGCGCGATCCCCAGCATGCCGCTGCATTGTCGCCGCGATCCCCAGCATGCCGCTGCATGGATTGTCGCCGCTGCATTGTCCACAAGCGCGATCCCCAGCATGCCGCTGCATTGTCGCCGCGATCCCCAGCATGCCGCTGCATGCATTGTCGCCGCTGCATTGTCCACGAGCGTGATCCCCAGCATGCCGCTGCATTGTCGCCGCGATCCCCATATGCACGACGTGCGGCCTGCATATTACCAAAGGAGGCCGCAGTTCTCCGGCGCGGCCGATTCAGCCAATCAGCTGGCTGGAATCGGCACCACGTGACACAGCGGCGTGCCCGCGCATTGCCGTGCACGATGAGCTGTGCCCGCGCGTCACGTGGGCTGTGATGTCACCGAGCCTTGCATTTGCCCGCGGATTTTGAACAGTATTGATCTACGGAGGAAGCAAGCTGATGGTTGGAGCCTTTTCCCCAATTTACAAGATGGGAGAGTAAGATTTGTGCTCTACGTGTGGTGAGTACCCACCTGAGATTTGTGCGCTGTGCGCTACGCTGTGCGCTACGTGTGGAGACGCGATCACCTGAGATTTGTGCGCTGTGCGCTACGTGTGGAGACGCGGTTACCTGAGATTTGTGCGCTGTGCGCTATGTGTGGAGACAACACCCAAGATTTGTGCGCTACGTGTGGTGAGTACGTCACCTGAGATTTGCGTGACGCCACCTGAAGCAACCTGTCTTTTTTTGCAGATTTGTGCGCCTTACTGCAAAATTACGTGTGGAGAGGATCCTGACGTTTGGACGCGTTTCGAGAAGAATTTCGCTTCGCTCGGACACCATCTGACATCACTCGGCGAGGTAAGCTGCTGCATCTGCCCAAATGTTAATCGCGTGCATCTGCTCATATTTGCAGGTGTTCGCTTGCATCTACTGATATGCGCATATTTGGCGCATATTTGCAGGTATTCGCTTGCATCTGCTGATATGCGCATATTTGGCGCATATTTGCCGGTTTTCTCCTGCATCACCTGATATGTGCATATTTGCTGGTTTTTGCTTGCATGTGGTGGAGGAATTTCGCTTCGCTAGGACACCACCTGACGTCACTCGGCGAGGTAAGCTGCTGCATCTGCCAAATTTTTCATTGCTTGCATCTGCTCATATGTACACGCCTGCCTGTATGCGTACATGCACGCCTGCCTGCCTGCGTACATGCACGCCTGCCTGCCTGCGTACATGCACGCCTGCCTGCGTACATGCACGCCTGCCTGTACGCGTACATGCACGCCTGCCTGTACGCGTACATGCACGTGTACATGCATTCGTACTTGCATGCGTACGTACATGCTTGCATGCCTGTATGCGTACGTGCGTGCATGCCTTATCTTTACATGCATGTATGTATGTATACATGCATGTATGCTCACCCACTTACTCAGCCACCCCCTCTCTCTCACACACACACACACACTTGCTGTGTTAAATTCGTCTTATTGGCCGAAAAAGACATTACATTAGATTTGAGCATTTAATTCCTTTTTTTAGCACACGTACAGGTGCCATCACAGTACTGCACCTAATCTGCACTAACTGAACAAACCTTCGGAGAAACATACCAATTGTCCAAATACGATGTCTTTATCTATTAAAGTAGGAGTGAAGAAAAGCAGGGACAGTGCAATAACTATGAAAACCCACGGAATTAAGCCAATTGCAGGCAGGGTTAATTTTTTTTTTTCTTCCTCGTTATAGGTCAGCTGATACGTTTTGGTCAGAATCTTGCACTGTGGTAACCGTTTCCGGTGCTCGCAACCACAGAGTTGAATCACCAGAGAGCCAGAAGTTCCCAGATGTTGGCTCCGGAGGACGCTTAAAAGCTGGAAATGGCCCATCACCTGCTATGGAAATACATCATCAGGATCTGATGGAGCAGTACGATGCATGTGATGCTGCTCACTGTCCCTCGTTAGTCGGTTCACAGTTTATACACTAAGCTATTTATCCCCTTAGAGAACAAGCCTGTTTGCGCCTTAGTGACAGACCGAAAATTTGGAATTTTACATGTGTCACTTGACATATCATAAGTCCGTAAAGGTTTTGCATATCCAAGTGACTGTGACATTTTTTTCTTCCCCTTGTTGTACTTCTGTTAGGTAGTAAAAAAGGACTGTTAAAAGTTGTGTATATTTATTAAAATTGCTACTTTGCACAATTTTGAATTTTCATTTTTTCACATTGTCAAATGTCATATATAAAATAAGTGCAAACATACTGTACAAATCTCTGCGAACATATAGATTTCCATCTGTTCACTTTATTCTGGATGCACGGTTTAAAACCTTTGTAAATTTATTTTTTCCATTTAGGAGACTTACAAATTTAACATTACTTTTCAGAATTTTGAGGAACACTTAGTTTTCCTACACCAATCCAAGTTTGCAAAGGCTGCTAGGTGTCATAATTAAGGATGAGCGAGTATACTCGCTAAGGCACTACTCGTTCAAGTAATGTGCCTTAGACGAGTATCTCCCTGCTTGTCCATAAAGATTCGGGGACCGCTGCGGCTGACAGGTGAGTCGCAGGGGAGATAGAGAGAGATCTCCCCTCCGTTCCTCCCCGCTCTCCCCCGCGGCGGCCCCCGAATCTTTAAGGACGAGCAGGGAGATACTCGTTTAAGGCACATTACTCGAACGAGTAGTGCCTTACCGAGTATACTCGCTCATCCTTAGTCATAATGATAGATACCCTTACAAATTACCACATTTTAAAAACTGCACCCCTTAATGTATTCTCTGAGAGGGTCAGGGGTATTTTGACCCCACATTTATTTTTAGGAATTAATGCAATTTAGGAGACCAAATAATATTTAATTTTTAGAAAACATGTCCTTTTCAAGACCTTTTTTTTTCTATATTGCACATCAAAAGGAGGATTGAACCTCCGAAATGGATACCCCTGTTTTGTCTCGTGTTCACAAGTATACACATTGTGGCCCTAATGTTATGTCTGTATGCACCACTGGGCCCAAAAAGAAAGGAGTAGTCAGTGGCTTTCTGAACAGACTGTTACAATCGTGTGAGCAGATAAAGCAGAGGGCCCACACGATCGTGACCAAAGGAGTGGTAGTCTAGTAGTATACACGCACACAGGGAACACAGGAGAGTCACACAGAATCCAGGCAACCAAGCCTGAGCTACAGGGAGGATGACAGTGGCCCTACCTAAGCGGGGACATCAGCCGAGTAAGAGGGCGGCCCAGCGATCTTAAGAACTGGGCCGCAGCAGATCCGAGGAGCCACACCACAGAACAGGAGTCATACACATGCCACATAACAGACACCGCCAACTGCATCAGGAGCAGGACAGGGCACACCGCCAACTGCATCAGGAGCAGGACAGGGCACACCGCCAACTGCATCAGGAGCAGGACAGGGCACACCGCCAACTGCATCAGGAGCAGGACAGGGCACACCGCCAACTGCATCAGGAGCAGGACAGGGCACACCGCCAACTGCATCAGGAGCAGGACAGGGCACACCACCAACTGCAACGTATAGTCAAAACACGACAGACTCCACCCAATTCAGATTTTATAATTTATTGCTAGTGTGGATGTTACAACAAGGTTCATTCCGTGATATAGACCAAAGGCGGCTGTGTTTATGGGTCTTTTCTGTTTACTGCATTGCAGTAAAATATTGCGCAGTTTTTCAGGATCCTGCGTCATAATTCTTTTTTTTTTTAAAAAACGTATTAAAAAAAAAAAGGGAGTCACTGGGAAAAAAAAGTTCATAAAAAGAAGGGTTTCAAGATTGCTGAACGTCGAGGGTCTCTTCACTGTCCGCCAGCCTTCCCGTTCTCAAGGACGTCAGATCTGCAGGAAATGACGAGAAATCAGCACAACAGTCACATCCCACCATTATTACTGATTCCTAGATCCGCTCAACCCACTTACAATGACCACTACTCCCCCAACCAGATCAGAATAATTATACATGCATGCGTCTATGCATATATCCGTCCATGCATGCGCCCGTTCATGCACACATGCGTCTATGCATGCCCTATGCATACGTGCATGCCATATGCATACACGCATGTGCCTATGCATCTATACATGCATGTGTCTATGCAGGGGTCAGAAACGCTCTTTTCTCCTTAGGGAGAGCAACTATATACTATAAACTAAGTGAGGAGACTCAAATAGCCACGCACGCTCCTCTGGGTAATATACAAATAAGGGAGATGGAATAAATCCTCCACAGTGCTACCTATTGAAAGGCAGCATTCCTTCGAGTCAAAGTTGGACTTTTTAAACAAGTCTTGTTACAACGACCGGGAATCAATAGCAAAACCAGACCCCATGTACATACAGCTGTTTCTGGGTTATTGCCCATCATCAGTGTACAGTAGGAGTCTGGCTTTTGCTAGTGAGAGGCCTGGGACAGGGGTCAGAAACGCTCTTTTCTCCTTAGGGAGAGCAACTATATACTATAAACTAAGTGAGGAGACTCAAATAGCCACGCACGCTCCTCTGGGTAATATGCAAATAAGGGAGATGGAATAAATCCTCCACAGTGCTACCTATTGAAAGGCAGCATTCCTTCGAGTCAAAGTGGGACTTTTTATACAAGTCTTCTTACAACGACCGGGAATCAATAGCAAAGCCAGACCCCATGCTATTGATTCCCGGTCGTTGTAACAAGACTTGTTTAAAAAGTCCAACTTTGACTCGAAGGAATGCTGCCTTTCAATAGGTGGCACTGTGGAGGATTTATTCCATCTCCCTTATTTGCATATTACCCAGAGGAGCGTGCGTGGCTATTTGAGTCTCCTCACTTAGGGAGAGCAACTATATACTATAAACTAAGTGAGGAGACTCAAATAGCCACGCACGCTCCTCTGGGTAATATGCAAATAAGGGAGATGGAATAAATCCTCCACAGTGCTACCTATTGAAAGGCAGCATTCCTTCGAGTCAAAGTTGGACTTTTTAAACAAGTCTTGTTACAACGACCGGGAATCAATAGCATGGGGTCTGGCTTTGCTATTGATTCCCGGTCGTTGTAACAAGACTTGTTTAAAAAGTCCAACTTTGACTCGAAGGAATGCTGCCTTTCAATAGGTAGCACTGTGGAGGATTTATTCCATCTCCCTTATTTGCATATTACCCAGAGGAGCGTGCGTGGCTATTTGAGTCTTCTCACTTAGTTTATAGTATATAGTTGCTCTCCCTAAGGAGAAAAGAGCGTTTCTGACCCCTGTCCCAGGCCTCTCACTAGCAAAAGCCAGACTCCTACTGTACACTGATGATGGGCAATAACCCGGAAACAGCTGTATGTACATGGGGTCTGGTTTTGCTATTGATTCCCGGTCGTTGTAACAAGACTTGTTTAAAAAGTCCGACTTTGACTCGAAGGAATGCTGCCTTTCAATAGGTGGCACTGTGGAGGATTTATTCCATCTCCCTTATTTGTGTCTATGCATACATGCGCCTATGCATACATGCATGCGTCTATACATGCATGTATACATGCATGCATCTATACATGCACGCATGCATAGATGCATTCATAAATACATGCATACATACATGCACGTACACATGCCTGCATGTACACACGCATGCCTGCATGTACATATGAGCAGATGCAAGCAATGAAAAATTTGGCAGATGCAGCAGCTGCTTACCTCGCCGAGTGACGTCAGGTGGTGTCCTAGCAAAGCGAAATTCCTCTCCAGAAGAGTCGTCCTCTCCAAAAGGCGGGTGGCAAATGTGAGATCAGCACCTAAAACGCCAATCTCCGGTTCCTTACGTTGTACAAAACGCAGCCAAATGTCAGGTTCCTCTCCACACGAGTCGTCCTGTGGAAAACGGAGAGCATATCACTACATGCAAGCAAAAATGCACATATCTGGTGATGCACGAAAAAAACAGGCAAATATGCGCATATCAGCAGATGCAAGCGAACACCTGCAAATATGCGCCAAATATGCGCATATCAGCAGATGCAAGCGAACACCTGCAAATATGCGCCAAGTATGCGGATATAAGCAGATGCAAGCGAACACCTGCAAATATGCGCCAAATATGCGCATATCAGCAGATGCAAGCGAACACCTGCAAATATGCGCCAAATATACGCATATCAGCAGATGCAAGCGAACACCTGCAAATATGCGCCAAGTATGCGGATATAAGCAGATGCAAGCGAACACCTGCAAATATGCGCCAAATATGCGCATATCAGCAGATGCACACGATCAAAATTTGGGCAGATGCAGCAGCTTACCTTGCTGAGTGATGTCAGATGGTGTCCGAGCGAAGCGAAATTCTTCTCGAAACGCGTCCAAACGTCAGGATCCTCTCCACACGTTATTTTGCAATAAGGCGCACAAATCTGCAAAAAAAGACAGGTTGCGTCAGGTGGCGTCGCGCAAATCTCAGGTGACGTACTCACCACACATAGCGCACAAATCTTGGGTGTTGTCTCCACACGTAGCGCACAGCGCACAAATCTCAGGTAACCGCGTCTCCACACGTAGCAGCGCACAGCGCACAAATCTCAGGTAACCGCGTCTCCACACGTAGCAATGCAGCGGCATGCTGGGGATCGTGCTCGTGGACAATGCAGCGGCGACAATGCATGCAGCGGCATGCTGGGGATTGCGGCGACAATGCAGCGGCATGCTGGGGATCGCGCTCGTGGACAATGCAGCGGCGACAATGCATGCAGCGGCATGCTGGGGATCGCGGCGACAATGCAGCGGCATGCTGGGGATCGCGCTCGTGGACAATGCAGCGGCGACAATGCATGCAGCGGCATGCTGGGGATCGCAGCGACAATGCAGCGGCATGCTGGGGATCGCACTCGTGGACAATGCAGCGGCGACAATGCATGCAGCGGCATGCTGGGGATCGCGGCGACAATGCAGCGGCATGCTGGGGATCGCAGCGACAATGCAGCGGCATGCTGGGGATCGCGCTCGTGGACAATGCAGCGGCGACCATGCATGCAGCGGCATGCTGGGGATCGCAGCGACAATGCAGCGGCATGCTGGGGATCGCGCTCGTGGACAATGCAGCAGTGACAATGCAGCGGCATGCTGGGGATTGCGCTCGTGGACAATGCAGCGGCATGCAGAATTGGCCGCCTCTCCGCCAATGCGCGCAGGGGAAGTAAGAGCGCAATTAAATGAGCAGATGCAGCAGCTTACCTTGGCTTTTAGTAGTCCTGTGTAAAACTTCCGCTGGCAAATCCACTTGCGCAAAAGAAATAATCACCTTTGGCAAAAGCACAAAAAATACCTGCCAAAAAGCACAAAAAATACCTGCCAAAAAGCACAAAAAATACCTGCCAAATCAATAACTGTCTGTGCACACACGAGTGGCATGTAAACCGCGGGCAAGGCACAATCCTGTGTGCACACGAGTGCATGGCAAGGCACTGAGCACGTGAAAGCGCGGGCAAAGCACAATCCTGTGCACGGCAATGCGCGGGCACGCCGCTGTTGGCTGAATCGGCCGCACAGGAGAACTCAGGCCGCACAATCCTGTGCACGGCAATGCGCGGGCACGCCGCTGTTGGCTGAATCGGCCGCACAGGAGAACTCAGGCCGCACAATCCTGTGCACGGCAATGCGCGGGCACGCCGCTGTGTCACGTGGTGCCGATTCCAGCCAGCTGATTGGCTGAATCGGCCGCACAGGAGAACTCAGGCCTCCTTTGGTAATATGCCCTCTCTCCTAATCCCACAGCAGTCGGCTGCGATACACCTGGATCAGGAGCTCGGCCTGTGCCCACACCCTGACTTGGGCCTCCGCGTCCTCGCCCGCGTCCTCTAGGCCTACCCCTACCCCTCAGCATGCTGTATTACCAGTAGTGCAGAAACAGAACGCTGTAATTAAATGTGCAGCTTATTGGCCTGTGGTTGGAGGCTGACTTCGCTTACGGAACGCACAGCAGAGGCAGGAAAGAATTTTGCGCAAGCCTGCTGTAACACTTAGCTGGCTGCGTATGAATTAGGACAACTACCCCAGCAGAGACGCAGTACAGTCAGGACGGTCACAGGCAGCCCAAATAGATTTTTTTCCCCAAATTTTTTTGGAAAAGCCCACTGCCTATATAGACTGGATATGTCTTTCACTGTCCCTGCCTCACCACTACTGGCCCTGGACTATGTAAAATTACTGCAGGACGCAATGCTCTGGACGCAATGCTCTGGACGCAATTCTCTGCACGGCCGATATACAAAAAAAAAAAAGTGCAACACTGCAAAAAGCAGCCTCAACAGTACTGCACACGGTCAGATGTGGCCCTAAGAAGGACCGTTGGGGTTCTTGAAGCCTACACTAACTCCTAACACTCTCCCTATAGCAGCTCCAGCACCAGCAGCACTGCCCCTGAACTCTGTCAGAATGCATCTGAGGCGAGCCGCGGGAGGGGCCGATTTATATACTCGGGTGACACCTGATCTCGCCAGCCACTCACTGCAGGGGGGTGGTATAGGGCTTGAACGTCGCAGGGGGAAGTTGTAATGCCTTCCCTGTCTTTCTATTGGCCAGAAAGGCGCGCTAATGTCTCAGAGAGGAAAGTGAAAGTAACCCGAACATCGCGTGGTACTCGTTACGAGTAATGAGCATCTCGAACACGCTAATACTCGAACGAGTATCAAGCTCGGACGAGTACGTTCGCTCATCTCTAATAATAATCAAAAAGTCTTTAAAATATGTTTAACATAAAAGCTTGGTTTAACCCCTTAGTGACCAAGCCTGTTTGCGCCTTAATGACCAGGTAAAATTTTGGAAATCTGACATTTGTCACTTTAACATAGAATGACTCCGTAAAGGTTTTTGTATATCCAAAGTTTGAAAAGATTGTCATTTTTTCACATTTTCAATTGTAATATATCAAATATGTGCAAACATACTGTACACATTTTTGCTAATATATATATATATATATATATATCCATCTGTTTGCTTCATTCTGAATGCACATTTGAAAAACATTTGATTTGTGTTTTTTTAACCATTTAGGAGACGTACAAATTGAACATTGCTTTTCAGCATTTTAAGGAACACTTTGTTTTCTTACACCAAGCCAAGATTGCAAAGGCTCATGGGTGTCAGAATGATAGACACCCCCATAAATGATCCTATTTTAAAAACTACCCCCCTTGATGTATTCACTGAGGGGGGTCAGGAGTATTTTGACCCCACAGTTTTTTTCAGGAATTAATTCAATTTAGGGGAGACAAAGTAAAATTTTATATTTTTGGCAAATATGTCATTTTAAAGACATATTTTTTTCTATAGTGCACATGAAAATGAGGATTGACACCCCAAAATGGATACCCCTGTTTGTGCTGTTTTCAGAAACATACCCATTGTGGCCCTAATCTTATGTCCCAAAAAATAAAAATCGTAAATTTTTCCTACTGCTTTGCTCAGATTAATTCAAAAATTGTAGAGTTAAAATACCTCCGGTTCCTCCTCATGGCAGACGCACTTATAAATAGACATGAGGCTGGTGTGGCTATGCAGCCAGCGTGTGGCATGAGGGCAGCTGAAGGCTGCGCAGGGACACTTTGGTGTGCGCTGTGGACACTGGGTTCTGCGGAGGGATGGGGGGGGCGTTGGCAGCATGTAACCCAGGAGAAGTGGCAGCGGAGTGACCCGCAGGCAGTGATTGTGCTTTGTTGGAGGTAGTGTGGTGCTTAGCTAAGGTATGCCTTGCTAATGAGGGTTTGTCCGAAGTAAAAATTATTAGGGGGGGCACTTTTGCCGCTATTGTGGCTTAATAGTGAGACCTGGGAACCTGAAATGTGGCCCAGCATGTTGCCCCTCGCCTGCCCTATCCGTTTCTGTGTCGTTTCCATCTCTGGTTTTGCAGGTTTTGCAGATTTTCACAAATGAAAACCTTAGCGAGCATCGGCGATATACAAAAATGCTCGAGTCGCCCATTGACTTCAATGGGGTTCGTTACTCGAAACGAACCCTCGAGCATCGCGGAAAGTTCGACTCGAGTAACGAGCACCCGAGCATTTTGGTGCTCGCTCATCTCTAAGCATAAACTATCTAATTCTAAACCTAACCTCTTACCATCACTGCCAGTTTTGGCGTTTCTATCACAGCAATTGCTTTCACAGTTTTGCCGTCCATTACTGTTTTGTTATTTTTCCGTTGACGGTCCTATCAGGCTTTGGCCGCCTGCACACGGGCGGAAATCCCGCGGCGGGATTTCCCGCAGGATTTCCGCCGCTCAAAGCCTGCATAGGAGTGCATTACAATACGCACTCCTATGCAGACGGACGCGGTTTGGCCGTGCGAAATGTCGCGTGGCAAACAAACCGCGGCATGTCCTATTTTTGTGCGGGGCTCGCAGATACGTCACTCACCCGGCCGCCGGCTCCGGTCTGCGCATGCGCCGGCTGTCCGGCAGCCGGCACATGAAACAGCCGGGGCCGCCGGGCGCGGGTGAGTACGCGCTCGTCTCTGCAGGCGCTCGGGTCAGGTCCCGCGGCGAGAATTCTCGCCGCCGGATCCGACCCGCTTGTCTGCAGGCGACCTTAGTCTTTTGCAGAATCAAAAAATTCCATGAAGTCTTTCTTGGAGTGAAAACACAGCTCTTTTTTTTAAAATAAACACGTTCACGGTAGAAATGATGTAACTTATTTATTCAGCAAGCTGATACAATTATGGCGATACCAAATAGTAACATGTTTTATATTTTAATACCTGTGCATAATAAATGTACTTCAAAAAATGTTTTTTTACATATTGCTACATCCAAAGACCGAAAACAGTTTTATTTTTCCATTGACGGAGCTGTCTGGGGGTTTGTCTTTTGCAGTAGAAGCTGTAGTCTTCAGTCAGGGCTATAAATGACATTTTGATGTCTTGGTAATTAATTCTTTGGAGGTGACGGTAACAAAGCAACAGAAAATAAAAACCAGCTATTCTACTGTTGTACTTTAGGTTGTTGTTTTTTTAGTCGCTGTGAGTTAGGCCTTATTCATGCGACCATGGGGCTAATTTAGCTGCATTAAAAAATGGCAAGCATCTGAAGCCTTGGATTCCAATGTAATCATTCAGATGAGCGATTTTTAGCCACATAGAAACATCAGGGCACCGGGAATAACAGGACATCGGCAACCGAAAACGGCCTTTCGATTTTATACAGTGCGTGAATAGATAGGGCAAGACCTATCTTTTGCCGAGATATTCTGGAGGCTCTCATAGGCTTCTATGGAAGCTGAAACAAAAAGGGAGGGGGAGGGAGTTTTGTAACATCCAACTCCGGGAAAAGAAAACAGCTGCCTCTAGTTAACCATTAAAAATCATTCACACTGCAGCGCATATTTTGGCTGATATGCTGCAGCTGCCTGTGTGAATGGACAAGAAAACGTTAATTTTGATTGGGACTTCATCACAACGTTTTTCTTTTCATGCAATTTTTGGCAGCGATGCAGTGAGTGTAAAAGTGCATACGGTCATAGAGTCATAGAATGGTAGAGTTGGAAGAGACCTCCAGGGTCATCGGGTCCAACCCCCTGCTCAGTGCAGGACCACTAAATCATCCCAGGCAGATATTTGTCCAGCCTTTGTTTGAAGACTTCCATTGAAGGACAACTCACCACCTCCCATGGTAACCTGTTCCACTCATTGATCCCTCTCGCTGTCTAATATCTAATCTGTGTCTCGTCCCTTTCAGTTTCATCCCATTGCTTCTAGTCTTTCCTTGTACAGATGAGAATAGGGCTGATCCCTCTGCACTGTGACAGCCCTTCAGATATTTGTAGACCGCTATTAAAGGGGTTGTCCCGCGCCGAAACGGGTTTTTTTTTTTTTCAACCCCCCCCCCCTGTTCGGCGCGAGACAACCCCGATGCAGGGGTTAAAAAAGAATACCGGACAGCGCTTACCTGAATCCCCGCGCTCCGGTGACTTTTTACTTACCCGGTGAAGATGGCCGCCGACATCTTCTCCCTCCGTGGACCGCAGGGCTTCTGTGCGGTCCATTGCCGATTCCAGCCTCCTGATTGGCTGGAATCGGCACGTGACGGGGCGGAGCTACACGGAGCTACACGGAGCCCCATTGAGAAGATAAGAAGACCCGGACTGCGCAAGTGCGTCTAATTTGGCCACTAGACGGCGAAAATTAGACGGCAACCATGGAGACGAGGACGCCAGCAACGGAACAGGTAAGTGAATAACTTTTGATAACTTCTGTATGGCTCATAATTAATGCACAATGTACATTACAAAGTGCATTAATATGGCCATACAGAAGTGTATAGACCCACTTGCTGCCGCGGGACAACCCCTTTAAGTCTCCTCTCAGCCTTCTCTTCTGCAAGCTAAACATTCACAGATCCTTTAACAGTTCCTCATAGGACATGATTTGCAGACCGTTCACCATCTTGGTAACTCTTCTCTGAACTTGCTCCAGTTTTTCTGTCTTTTTTAAAGTGGGCTGCCCAGAACTGGACACAGTGTTCCAGCTGAGGTCTGACTATATTTCCCCCTCTTTCCGTTTGATCATATTTTCCTTCCTCTAACATGTGTGCAAGTTCTGTGTTCATCCATCCTGGTCTCTTTAAATGCTTCCCATTCTTCCTTCTTTTAGGGATTGTTAACGATTGTGCTTTGAGAATCTTACTTCACAATATTTCCCAACCTACTTAGTCATTTCTTTCCTTATGAACATCCAGCCATTGGATTCTTCCTATCCTCTTTCTGAGTTCAATAAAATCTGCCTTTCTAAAATCCAACCTTGAGGTCTGAGTTTTCTCAGGTCTTCATCCCCTTTTTATCCAAAATTCAATGATAACATGATCGCTGCCTCCTAAGGTCCCAGCCACCCTTACTTCCGCAACCATTCCCTCCCTGTTGGTAAGAATTAGGTCCAAGATAGCAGATCCCCTTGTTTTCTCTTCGACCTTTGGAAGATAAAGTTGCCAGCAAGTACGGATAAGAATGTGTTGGATCCATTACTTTTACCTGAGATTCCCAACAAATGTCCGGATAGTTATAATCTCCCGTGATCACTATGTTGGGCTTTTTTGAGAGCTTGGCCATCTGATGTAGAAAGAGTTCCTCCATATCTTCTGTTTGTCCAGGTGGCCTATAGTAAATGCCTACAATGGTGTCCTTTCTGTTGTTCTCTCCTTGTATTCTTACCCAAACAGTTTCTACAGAACTCCCATGTCTGAAGCTGGAATCTCTGTGGAGATGAATGTTTTCCTAACATACAACACAACACCTCCTGCCCTTTTTAATAAGGTCTATTTCTTACTGGTCATGTGAAGGAGGCCTTATACAGTGAAGCCGGTGGCACACGGGTGTATTTGCACACACAATATACAGATTATAGAACCTATTGATTTCAATGGGTTTGTTCACCAGCATGTATTTTTCCTGAGGATTTTAGTTGAAGAATAAACCAGCGCACCGTGCTCTATTCTCCTGCACATGTGCACAGCAAGAGGTCTCATAGAAGTAACATAGAGGGTACATAAATGTACACGAAATATGCTAGGAGATGCGTGAAACACTGCGCAATTGTGCAGGAAAAAGAACACATCTGGAACGTGCAGAAAAAGCATCTTTAATTCTGTAGGAACACTACACTGGTGCACATAGGCTTATATGACGCTGGCATAAATGACACCTTCACTACATCCTGTGGTCAGTAGGATTACATTTGTATCCAATTTATATAGTTTTGTAACATTTTATTACTTTTGCACAATAAAAACAATTTAAAAATGGTGTCACTGCATTCAAAGATCCGGAACATTTGTGTTTTTCTGTCTACAGAGCTGAACCAATGACCGACTACTATAATTGGCCCAAATATAAAAGCAAACAATTACAATAAAAGGTCCGGCCTCCTCCACCCCTTAATAGCCGGCCATCTCTCACCTTATTTCCCCGTCGCCGGTGACAAAACTAAACAATGTCATAGAAGAGGGAGAAATATGAAATTACACTCACCGGTAGTCAGCGGTAAATGTAATTGCAGCATTAATATCTTATGAAGTCTATGTATACGGTGACACTATACATAGAGTATCATAATATCATCCTATATTGGGCATGTGGTGCGTCTGACATGGTCAGGCACATCCTAATACCATACAGAAAAAGAAAAAAAAAAGGTCCGGCCTCCTCCACCCCTTAATAGCCGGCCATCTCTCTCCTTATTTCCCCGTCATCGATGACAATACTAATAGATGTCATAGAGGAGGGGGAAATATAAAATTACACTCACCAGTAGTCACTGGTAAATGTAATTGTACTTTTAGTCATTTATGGAGTATATATAAAGTGTAACACTATATATATAGTACCATAATATCAACGCACTCTGCGCATGCGGTGCGCCTGACATGGTCAGGCACATCCTCACACCATACATATTAAAAGAAAAACAAAGGTATACCACCTGTATGCCAGATGTAGACATGGCAGTAATCATCCAGCTTGGTCTGATGGAATTGCTGGGCTGCTCCTGATGACATCATCGGTGTTCTTCTGCTTCTCTTGATGGTCTTCTTGGGGCTTATGAGATCTGGCTCTGATGATCTTAAAGAGCCGGTGTGCTGTCCAGGGTTTTCCAGTTGGTGCTGACAAATGAAAACCCTGTGAATAAGGCCTGGTGGTCTGCCGATATGGCCGAGTGGTGGGCTTCTGCTGCCTCCATCCTCTTGAGATTAAATGGTCTTGAGCCGTGCCGGATGTTGTTTGACTATAAGAAAAGGAAGCATAGGGATTTAGCTGGAATTATAACTTCTCATGACAGCACTGGATTACAGTTCAAAAAAACAAACTAATTCCTGTATAAAAATTTATCACCCTAAGGGCAAAGTCAGACGAGCGTTTTTTTTTTTGCTTGCGCCTATGTGCGCAAAAAAAGGCATGTCTGATAGAGCCAGTGGCTCCCTATGATTTGTTCACATGTCTGTCTTTTACAGGCGCAAAATACTCATACTTGTAAAAGATAGGTCATCCGTGCCCTGGGTGGGTCCGTGCGACGCAGAAAGATTCCCCACGGAGAGTCCCCTTATCACTGAACACTGTGACAGCACTGTCACAGTATTCAGTGACAAGGGGACTCCCTGTGGGGATGAAGCTGTCACAGCTGTGGCAAAGGACCATGATGCCATCCCATTGCTTTCAACGGGGCCGTTGCTACTGCCGCTTGCCCCATTGAAAGCAATGCGATGCAGTCAACCCCCACAGTGACTTTCAGGGTAGGGCTTGAAACAGAAGCTGCTGTAAAAAAAAATGTGTATGTGTGTGTATATATATATATATATATATATATATATATATATATATATATATATACACACCTCACCTCTCTGCTGCTGTGCAGCTCTGGCGCATGTTCTCACTGACTGCCGGCACTGACTGAAGCACTTTCAGCTGGCCGGGGATTTAAAAATCCCCGCCTCCTAAAAGAGCTGTGTCTGATTGGCTGAGCGCTCAGCCAATCACAGGCAGCGCTCAGCCATTCATTGAATGACAGCTGAGTGCTGCCTGTGAGTGGTCACAGCGTTCAGCCAATCAGAGGCAGCGTCATTGAAACCAATGGGCATGGAGCTACAGTCAGGTGCATTTTGCACATGCATGCAACACTTTTTTTTACGCAAAAAGGACGCTCGTCTGACTGAGCCCTAAGGCCAAATGCAGACGGCCGGGGAGGAATCCGACTGTGAGATCTCGTAATGGAATCAGACCTTGTTCCCCAGCGGTGACCCCTGGCTTACCTGTCTGCTGTCTTCTTTCTTCGCTGTAGATGTGTCGGCTGGTGCGCAGCCACACATGCGCAGTGCAGAACTGTTGCACCGGCGATGATGCAGATGTGTGGCAACTCGCTGCAGGATGGGCAGCTTCCATTGACTACAATGGAATTTGCCCATACGAGCCTCACACTAGAATACGACATGCTGCGATTTTTCCCCCGGCAGCAGAAAATCGCAGTTTATTTCCGCTCGTGGGCATGGAAAAGTGTTTTGCTTAGCATGTCCTATGGGCAGTATTTGCTCCAAATCCCGCAGTGCAAATACGCCCGTGGGCATTGGGCCTAAGACTACTCGCACACGGACAAACTTAAACTTGTGTCTAAGATTCTTACATGGAACTCACATCAGCCGGCACACAGACACACCATCCATGCGCTGTCCGATGTGCCGGACATCACACATTATCATGTGCTATTCTTGTTCAAAAATGAGACAGGAATGGGACATGCTGTAAATTCTATTTTCCATGAACTATTCATACGAGTAGAAAAAAGTCCCCCGTAAATATACCCGTTCTAATGAATACAGTATATAGACCAAGGAAGCTCATAAAGGTGATATTAGGGCTATAGCCCATGTCTAGCACCATAGTGAGGCATAGACATATACAGTATATAGACCAAGGAAGCTCATAAAGGTGATATTAGGGCTACAGCCCATGTCTAGCACCATAGTGAGGCTTAGACATATACAGTATATACACCAAGGAAGCTCATAAAGGTGATATTAGGGCTATAGCCCATGTCTAGCACCATAGTGAGGCTTAGACATATACAGTATATAGACCAAGGAAGCTCATAAAGGTGATATTAGGGCTACAGCCCATGTCTAGCACCATAGTGAGGCATAGACATCTCCCATTAGTACTACTATGACGTTATAACATACCAAGCTGAACCAATACAATTTCTGCTTATACTCACTGGTACAGGAATGTGTGGTGGTCGCATCTGCAGGGCTTCTACCAAATCCCAATTGATATGCCGGAAAAACCTCTGGGCTCTGATGTCACCGTGGACCCCTAAGCGCGTCGTAGGATCTTCCCGGAGGAGCTAAAAAGGAAAAAAATATAATCTAGTGCTTTGAACTATTATTACTGTCCTGGTCTAGTATAACACGTACTACATAGAGAATATATTCACCTTCTTGATGATGTTCTTCGCCTCGATGTTGGAGGCATTAAATCGTCCTCGATGATACTTGGACCTGCTGGTAACCATGATATTAAGAATGATACCTAAGGCATACCAGTCGATGGCAGCATTGTACTCCTCCCCGCTCAGCATCTCAGGAGCCATGAAGTCCGGTGTTCCAGCATATCCGGAGGCTGTGCGGTCTCCATAGATGTCCTCGAGGGCCAACCCGAAGTCGGCGATCTTTAGATGGCCCGCTGAAGTCACCAGGATGTTATCCGGCTTGAGATCTCTGTGAAGTAGAGGAAACAATGGTTTATTCCCATTCATACTGCTAAGAGGGAATCTGTCCCATTAGCTGATTTACTTTATAAGTATATGAAGATGTTACCTAATGTGGGCACAAACATCCAGAATTAATATACCTAAGTATGTTTTATATCAGATTCCAAACCATCTACTATAATATAATCTGGGATTACAGACCCGGCCTGAGTCCATCACACCTAAAAAAGACAAGAATATATTTACCGGTGGACGATGCCCTTCGCATGCAGGTGTTGGATACCGCATACAAGTTCCGCTGCGTAGAAACTGGCACGAAGGGGAGAGAAGAGAATTAGTATCTGGAGGCTGACAGAAAGCTCTGAAAAACACATAGTACAGAAGAGCAGAATATCCACCATGTGAGGTTATTACTATAGACTGCAGGGATCACACATCTCATTCTTCATGCTACATGTTCTCTAATCCTATCTTATTCCGCATACTACAAACATGGGGATAAGGACTCCTGCACAGGGCAGCGCCATATGTGTTTGTGTTATAGATCAGTGGGCTCTCTGTGCGACACCCTATAGAGCCTCGAGAAGATATAGCATCCACCGGAGCAATGCAATATAATGTTACATGCGGTGGAGCATGGAACTATTTTTTTTCTTTTTGCAGATTAATGGCCGCCAAACAGTGCCGATATACAAGAACAGCCATTTCCCTGCTTTAGGTGCAGTCCTATGCAAGCACTGTGTGACTTAGAGTTATGTATAAGAGATGCTGCTATTACTATGTGAGATCCATGATCTACAGGTTCAGACCATATAGAGAGTAATAAGCCTAGAATTGGATAAAAGTCTTTTAACAAAGTGTTTCAGTACTAACATCCACTGACATAACTATATATTCTCTTCTCCATATAGGGCGTCCAGTACTATGAATAAAGCATTATAGTTGGGGGCCCTGTTACAGGTTTTACATTGGGGCCCAGGAGCTTTAAGTCACGGCTCTGCGTTAAGCAGTTAAGAGAAGTTGAGTGGCCCCAAGATAAGCTTTTGCACCCGGGCCCACGAGCCTTTAGCTACGCCCCCTGCTAACATCCTATAAGTGGAGAGTATAGTTGCAGCTTCTGAGTATAACACTCTATTCTATGTACAGTCCCTTAATGAATGGAGTCCATCATTGGAGCTTGTATGTGGGCAGTAAGGCTAACAATCTAAAGGTTCCTTTACACAGGACTACTATAGGTTACATAAGCGCCCAACAGCCATTCCATGAAGAGCCGCCCAACTATCGCCCCTGTGCTTTACAAGGAGTGATAGTCGTTCTGTGAATGGAGGCTGAGTGGTTGAAGATCATGCTGACCCGCCGCCTCCATTCACAGTAAACAGGCAGTCATGCATTGTTGAACGATTGCCGGTTTACACGGCCGATAGTCGCTTGGTTTTTAGTTCTGCTAAGTGACTCTGACCACTGATCGATTTCTCGCTCCATACCCAGTACACGGGCCGGCTATTGCCTGAATTGGCTGCTTCCAGCGATAATTGCCCCGTGTAAGGGTAACTTCACTCATGTACTGTCCTCTTCATGTATGACCTACAGGGAGATGTTTATTAGCTTACGACTACATTACCGTGCACAGGGGCTGTCGAGACACCCCTTCCGCTGTAGAAGTTCATCGAAGTCTCCGCAGTTGATGTATTCCATTCCGAGCAGCACCAGGTCCTGCCATACAGAAGAGCGATACAAGAATGTGAATGTCTAGGATCAAGTTACCAAATGATTGCAGCGTCTTCATTCTATACAGACAGGAACTATCAGAGGTTGATCCAGGGATTATTCTGACTGCCATTATGGAGTCGGGAAGGAATTTTCCCCCCGAAAGGGCTAATTGGTTTCTGCCTCTTGGGGTTATTTGCCTTGCTCTGGATCAACAAAGCTGACCTAGATGGACCTTGTCTTCATTCAGCCTCACATACTATGTTACTATGTTATACAGAGGCCATTCTCAGTTATTTCTCCATCATAGATGTAGACTATATGACGACGGGGGGGATGGGACAGTTACATGTATGATGGATCAGTAAGCTCAGTACTGGTGATAATAAGGCTGCAGCCCGGCCCCAGGAGAGGTGTAGCTTATACCTCATACAGCAGCCGTTCTCCATCTAGTTTCACTAATAATGTACATATAAGGTTTTCATGTTTGCATCATAGAGAAGACGCCATCTCAGTCGCAGTGGCATCCATAGACTATTTACAAACCGTTTGCCTACATTCACATATTTTTTACACAAAACCCTTTTTCCTTTAACCCCTGAAGGACCGCCCACTTTTCATGTTTTTATTCTCACTTCTTCATCCCTATTTTCAATACATACATTTTTTCGCCATATGAGGGCTTCTTATTTTGCGAGACGGGTTGTGTTTTTAATGGTATCATTTAGTCTACTATATAATGTATGGGAACATTTTTACATTAGTAAGTGTGGTGAAATGATAAAACGCACTGATGCCATTATCCTGCAGATCTTACTGTGACACAACGTTATTCTGTGGGTCGGTACGATAACGGCGATTAGCACGCTTATATAGTTTTTATTAAGTTTTACTACTTTTAACCTGGAATATTAAATTTTCAAAATTCTTGGCACCAGAGGGATATTAATTTAATTTCTTTTATGGCAACAAAACTGTACTGAGCTTTCATTGGCTGCAGTTATCATGTGGTTTCCTGTGACATCATCTGTCACAACCATCACCGGGAATGCAGCGGGCTCAAGGGCTGGATCCCGGAGGCTGCAGAGGGGTAAGTATATCACAATTTATTGTTTTAATACAGGGGGTCTTATTGAAGAGTTGTCCAGTAACTGGGCAAGCCCTTTAATTTCAAGTGACACAAGCTGCCATTCAGCATGCTATGTGAGAGACAGTTACAAACTAATTACAATGAGAGCAGCCTGTATTGTGGAGAGGGGGGTCTGCAGACCACCAGCTTAGGAGCCTGGTTGCAAATAGTAACTATTCAATACCATGATGCTCTGAAAATAAGACCCTGTCTTATAATAATGTTTGCCCCAAAAGAGGCACAGGGTTTTCTTTTCGGGGGATGTCTTATTAATACTAAGCTAGTTGCCATGGTCCGGGTTCCTCCCAATGGTCTGCAAAGTTCCGTAGCTCCACCGGGCTTCCTGCACTCCTTGGCTGCTGACAGATCACCACTTCCTGTTTGCAGCGTTCATAAATCCCGCCTCCAGGAAGCGATGGCTCTGATTAGCCAGCGAGCACTGCTGTCAGCCAATCACTGCCGTACTTGCTGAACCAACGTGACGGCTGGTGAGTTCAGACGCTGTGGAGTTTCAGCTACGGAATGTGCACCGACATTCCCCAACAATGTGCAGTACATGTAAATGAGAGGGCTTTTAACAAACCCCATTCACTAACAATGGACACAACCTGCAGCGGAGGATAGTCATGCAGCATGCGCCATCTGTCACAGGAAAGTCATGGATCTTCATTGTGGATTTCATTCAAGGCAATGAGTGACATCCGCAGTGAAAATCAGCAGATTGACTCCCCGATTTTTGCACGTACCCCTGTGGTTTGCTTCTATGTTTGTATTAGGTTTAAAGTGGTTCAATTTGTGTCTCTAGAACTTTGATTAGAGTTCTTGCACATGTGTAGCACCCAGTTTTTGGTATTTTCGGTTGTGCTTGTTACGGTTCTTCACCTCGACATCCATAGACTCACGGCTCCCATATCCCTGTACAGATATACTAGGACATTAATAAGCATAGCATTGTACACCTACAAACTGAATAGCGGGCATTCATTATAATAAAGGTATTGTATATCTAACGGCCCCTCAGTGTAAAGTGGGGCCCATTGTGACTATTGCTATGTCAGCCCAAGACCTCTGTGGATGGAAATGTCTTACTGTTGCACGGCTCGCAGATACTTTGTATCACTACAGCATCAGGTACATATACTGGTATTTGTTCATTTGGAAGTAGTCATAAATGTACCTTTGTCTGGAAAGCAAATTGTCCTTGTAGAAGAAAGGGGCTGCCAGATGCAAGTTGTAGCACCCGCCGCTCCACCATCACGCGGTCCTCTCCTTCGGTAAGCAGGCTTCTCTTGGCGATGACTTTCACAGCAAACTTCTGCCGAGTAGAGTTGTCTTCTGCCAGCACCACCTAGAAAAATAGTCATTTATGAAGAGGACAAATAGAGCAAAAATCCTAAACTAATCTGAAGGTTGGATTCACAGTGCAGGTTTGCAGTGCGGATTCTTCAGCGCAGCTCCATAGCAATCTACAGTACAATGCATCTGGATGGAGATCTGTGTAACAGTAGGGAATTACATGTTATGTAGTAATATTAATGCTGTGTGCAGAGCAAGAAACATGTGAGGAGAAGACACATTGTGGTTCCATCTTACTAA
Source organism: Eleutherodactylus coqui (assembly GCA_035609135.1). Classification (NCBI taxonomy): domain Eukaryota; kingdom Metazoa; phylum Chordata; class Amphibia; order Anura; family Eleutherodactylidae; genus Eleutherodactylus; species Eleutherodactylus coqui. Next base: position 246,010,095 of record CM069409.1, on the reverse strand, counting down.
CAGGGTCTCAGACAATGATCATGCAGCTTTGTCATCATCAGCCTCTTATAGGATTTCACTATACTAGAAGTATCGCACGCGCTCTGGACTTTACATTGTGGACCGTTGGAGAAGCCAAAGTATAGAACCTCTTGTATCAGAACAATAAAGCAGAAGAGCCTGAACACATCACTTCAGTGTTTTGCGCTCTTCTCTGATGCATCGTATACATTATATATACGATTAGATATACCTGATGGATAAGGCTATGATACCCCTTGAATATCATCTAAATGAAGTCATTACTGTAACAATCCACAGATAAAAATCCATATGGAAAAATTAGCATGTTGTGGATTTTGAATCCTCATGTTTCAGAAATCTGTGACTTTTCTCCAGTTTTCACCCACTTAATGTGCTGTATACCGGGTGGATGCACCTGTGATTCCACTGCACAACCTGTTTCACATTCCAGGTACTGTATATGCCGTGTGCAGGCACATCCTAATGCCATATATACATGTGAAAGTCAGTCCGTCCAATAGTCCAATCCATATTTCAGCCCCATTTGTGGTGGCATTCTCAATATAAAACGTGTGCTATAATACAAATATTTGTTAACCCCTTAAAAGGGCTGTTGGAGAGTTTTACTATTAGTAGAAGCGCAGATAGCGCTGTGAACATTGTAGCAGCCAGGGTTGGTACTGCAGACAGTGAATTCAATGGGAGCTTTGCCTGCAGTACCAACCCAGGCCTCTGTATTATGGACAGCGCTGTCTGCTTCCGGCACTGCCAGCAGGCCCAGTCATTTACTGCATAGCAGGAGTTTGGGGTTTATATTATGTCTATATAACTTTTTATTCATGTATTTTTTGGGGGGTGAGACCTAGAAATGTCAACATTTTTGGGGGGTTTTGTTTTTACTGACTTTACTATGCAGCATAAATCCCTTGAGAACATTATACTCTGGATCAGCACGATTAGAGCAATACCAAATTTATACAGTCCTAATGTTTTACTACTTTTGCAAAGAGGGGCATACATTGAACTCACAGGGCCCGACAGCAGAACTCAGAATTAAATTAGGGACAGCATATCTATAACAGCGGCTCAGCTCTAGTATACCTCTAATACAATCATATCATAGAGATGCTAGATTCTACACTGTGATAGTGATTACAGTGCTGTTACCTCCAGTGATCACATGTGACATCTCCTCTGATTGATGACTTCTGCTTTCGTTTTTGTTCTTTGTCTGGGCCCAGAATTCCACTAAGATTTCTTCTTGCCAAGATTCATCCCTGCACATTCCCCATCCTACCACTAGCTCTCACGATCTCTCCATAGTATTGGTGTCTCCTCTGTGGCCCCAGAAAGTACCGCTGTCCCCTCTATGTGTCCCTACAGACTACTGGTGTCTCCTCTGCGGTGCCACAAACTACTGATGTCCCTTCTGTGTCTTCCCTTTCCCCTGAATGTCCGACTAGCAGGTGCAGCATAAATCTCTTTGTAACCTGCTGGTAGGGGGCGCTGCTCTCTCAGGCTTCTTATACTCAGCTGAGCGCGATATCAAGTCATGAAACCCAGACTGATATCGCACTCATCAGCGTGTGATTTACCCAAGGACCCGAGGCGTTTTTCTTTGGAAACGCCTCCCATCACTTCAGGAAAAGTGCAGGAAGGAAGTGGAGAGGAGAAGGCGGCTTCTACACTGACGGATCAGGATCCAGACCAGCAGGAATGTAAGTTCCAGACTTGTGAAGGGGAAGGGATGTCCGCAGAGGGACAGGCGGCGGGTCCTACACAACCCGCAGCAGTGACATCGTCTGCTTACATTGGAGACACATCATTGTTTTCAGACCAGAAATACTTATTTAAAACAATATAAATAATTTTATGAAAATTCCTACATTCCAAAAAATATTACATTTTTATTTTTTAACAGTCGGCTGTTTTTTTAGGTCAAGCTGCAGTTTTTAATGTTATAATTTTTTGGTTCATAGATCTATTTGATCGCTTTTTTTCCCATTTTATATAAGTTGTGATGTACAAAACTACCCATATTGGGCAATTATTTTATATTTTATTCAGCGTTCACTATGCCAGGTTACATTTTTTTTTAATTGAAATTGTTATGTATTTAGCAATACCAATACTATTGGGGGGGGGGGGGGGGGAATTTGTAAGTTTTTTTTTAAAAATAATAAGGGACAACAGGGGAGGAGCTTTTTAAAATAGTTTTTACATTTTTATCAAGTAACTGCTTTATCTGAGCGTAACCGCTCATCTCTAGTTATAAATATTAGTGGAAAAACGGGTAAACCAGAAATAGTCAAGAGAAATCACACTGGCACGTTCATGTGAGGAATGCCAACCACACTTTATAGATATGTTGTAGTGTGATTCATATAGAACCATTGCAGTGGTAGGCGTATATTAATACTTACCAACTGGCCTGAAATGTTCGGGAGAATCTAGGAAGAGAAGGCAAATGACCCGGGCACCGAACCTGTGAATTACACTCGCCTCTCTCCCTCTGCACCCCTCTTCATTGTTGGGCATTGCTGGCAAGTGAAATGAAGTGCAAAGAAGGAGAGAAGACTTGTGGTTTCGTTTTTGTTCTTTGTCTGGGCCCAGACTGCCACTAAGATTTCTTCTTGCCAAGATTCTACCCTGCACATTCCCCATCCTACCACTAGCTCTCACTATCTCTCCATAGTATTGGTGTCTCCTCTGTGGCCCCAGAAAGTACCGCTGTGCCCTCTCTGTGTCCCTACAGACTACTGGTGTCCCCTGTGCGGTGCAACAAACTACTGATGTCCCTTCTGTGCCTTCCCTTTCCCCTGAATGTCCGACTAGCAGGTGCAGCATGTTTCTTTGTAACCTGCTGGTAGGGGGCGCTGCTCTCTCAGGCTTCTTATACTCAGCTGAGCGCGATATCAAGTCATGAAACCCAGACTGATATCGCACTCATCAGCGTGTGATTTACCCAAGGACCCGGGGCGTTTTTCTTTGGAAACGCCTCCCATCACTTCAGGTAGAGTGCAGGAAGGAGGTGGAGAGGAGAAGGCGGCTTCTACACTGACGGATCAGGATCCAGACCAGCAGGAATGTAAGTTCCAGACTTGTGAAGGGGAAGGGATGTCCGCAGACGTAACCGCTCATCTCTAGTTATAAATATTAGTGGAAAAACGGGTAAACCAGAAATAGTCAAGAGAAATCACACTGGCACGTTCATGTCAGGAATGCCAACCACACTTTATAGATATGTTGTAGTGTGATTCATATAGAACCATTGCAGTGGTAGGTGTATATTAATACTTACCAACTGGCCTGAAATGTTCGGGAGAATCTAGGAAGAGAAGGCAAATGACCCGGGCACCGAACCTGTGAATTACACTCGCCTCTCTCCCTCTGCACCCCTCTTCATTGTTGGGCATTGCTGGCAAGTGAAATGAAGTGCAAGGAAGGAGAGAGGAAAAAAAACGACAGGTCCGGGGCTTGTATTCAGGTCTGTATAAGGTCTGTGTGATGTCAGAATAAAGCAGGGGAGGGGTGACGGCTAGTCTGGGGGTCTGTATAGAAAAACAGAAGACCACATGGTCCATGTCTACCATTGTCTACCATTTCCTTATCATTACTCTTTAAATGGGTCCTATAGACTGTATTAAGTCAGTTCTGGTCTAGGGTTTGTACTAAGTAGGGTCTGATCTGATATGTGTATTCATTCCCTAAAGGGTTTTCTGCTCTTTTTTGACTGATGACCTTTTCCCTAGATAGGTCATCAGTACTGTAGTTGATGGATGGGCATCTGCTGATCTGGACCCCTGTCCATCAGCTGATCGTCCGGCCCACTGTCCGGTGTAGTAGGCTGGATGTTGTGATCACTGGTCAGAGGAGGAAGTCTGATCTCGGAACATGAAGTGTAGAAGCAGCATGGTGCTGACATTGATTTCAAGCCAGCTCTCGGACTACGACCATTTTACTGGTGATGAACTATCCAGAGGATGGGTCATCAGTTAAAAAAGTGCAGAAAACCCCTTTAGTGACGAGTCCCTTTAAAGCCATAATGACAAACCATTTCCAATTCTTTTCATTGCCCATTCCTAGAGCCATAACATTCAAACAGCCGTACTAGGGCTTGTTTTTTTGCATACATGTATTATATAACTTTTATTAAGGTTTTTGGGGGAGGGTTGAGAAAAAAATCAGATATTTTGCCATTGCTTTCTGGATTTCACTTTTCAGGTCAAGCATGCAGAATAAATATTGTGATACATTATTCTCTGGGTCCGCACGATTCTGACAATACCAGAATTTTTTTGTGTTTTGCTATATTTGTACAGTATAAAGACTTTCACGTTTCTGTCGGCACCTCCCAAGAGCTATAATGTTTTTATTTTACCACCAACCGAGCTCTATGAGAGCTTATTCTTTTGCAGAGGATCTTTAGGGCTCAGTCAGATGGCGTATTTTGCTGCGCATCTTATTTGCATCTGCGATCTGCATCTATTAGAACCAATGCTTTTCAATGGCAGCGGTCACATGTCTGATTTTTACCAGCGCACAAAAATGTGCAGCGGTAAATATAGGACAGCGGATCTTAAAACGCAAATAACTACGGTATTCAGGATTTTTTGGATGTGAAACTCTTGAATCCAGGGGTTTCACCTGTGGTCAATGGGGCCAGCGGCAGCCCCACTGACATACAGAGAAGATCGCGATCCTCTGTTATAGCTGTGACAGCTGTGGTTGAGGATTTCTTCATCATCACTGAACACTGTGACAGCTATGGCAGAGGACCGCAATGCTATCCCAATGCCGTCACAGTGTTCAGTGATGAGGGGACTCCCTGCGAGGATGAACAAATCCTCGGCCACAGCTGTCACAGGACTGCCATCTTCTCTGTATGTCAGTGGGGCTGGGGCTGCTGCTGCTGCCGCTGACTCCATTGACCACAATGTGAAACCCCTGCATATGACAGCATCCAGGGGTTTCACATCCAAGGAATCCGGGCAGCGCTCTTTAGTTGCGCATAAATGCAGCCAAGTGCATTTTCTCAGCGTGATGCCCGCTTTGGTCACGCAAATATTTGTGCATTTGGGTTTTGCGCAAAACAATGCGCAGCAAACAAACGCCCGTCTGACTGAGCCCTCAGTCTTCATTTATCTCATTTTTGGAAAAGATAATCACTTTTTATTACGCTTTTTCTAGAATTTTAATTAATAAAATCTGCAATTCTTCTTTTTTTTTCAAGCTCTTCACAATATGTCAAACCCTTATATTGTGCAAAAATAATGCCAGTTTCAATAAATCCCTGTGTGTATTACTTATTGGTGCGAGTCAATATGCAATATGTGTGTCATACTAAATGCATACAAAATGTGGGTGCCAATCATTCAATATGAGGATAGTTGAACATGCATATAGTATAATTATCACGTCGGTAAGGTACCATGTCATATTCAGTTATTGTACAGTGGAAAAACAAGATAATTTTCCGCATGGCGGTGAGCGTAGTTGCGCATACAGACGGGTGAAACCGCCCTAATAGGGCTTCTAAAATCCAACCCACAAAGATGAAATATGCTTGAACACCACAAAGATGCTAATAAAACTCTATAAGACCCTCGGTAATCATGTCACAACCATACCCTCAAGAGAGATCACATTATAAGATCACGGCGTCGGCATTAGGAGTCACTTACATCACACAGTCCAAATTACATAGATACACATCGCCAAAAAACTAACATGCCAAAACATTTAAAGAGGGTCCAGAGATGACTAAATACAAGAAAAGTCATGCAAAACAAGATAATACAAATGGGAGGCCAAGACAGCAGAGAAAAAAATATTTACTTATAATTTAAACCCCGCCCCCTCCATCACCCCCCCCCCCCCTCCCCACAGAGCAAAGTAGAGTCCAGACATGATCTTAGGCAAAAGATCTAAAAGTCCTGAGGACAGTCATAGTGCAAATCTGAACCGTCCAATTTAGACCAAGGAATTTTCTTCTGAGCCCATAAAGGTCAAGATCACGAAGTTCCATCAGTCCAACGGACAATCCACCAATGATTCCAAGACGTGACAAAGTAGGGCCAGAAAGAAGCCAGAACTCCAGCGGTCAAGGAGTATTACCAACGGGATCCCAAAGAGGCAGCCCCCAAATAGATAACCCGGGGGAGAACACAGAGAGGAGACCTATAACAAAAAATATACAGAAGTGTCAAAACAAATGTATCAAACAAACAATTAAACAAGGAATCCTGTAAATAAGAGATCTTCATGGATCCTTTATGGGCCAACGATTTGTAAATATCCACCTGGATTCATACTCCTTTATATCGGTCATTATGAATGTAGCAATAGTAAGGGTGTGTGTGTGGGGGGGGGGGGGGGGTATGGCGGGGGTCACACATGGATGGATTCTAATTGTGGAATCCATGATCGCCCTTAGAACATGCTGAAATAGGATTGCTGAAGAGGGAATATTCTTTTAGGAGATCTGGTATGTGGTTTCAATTAGTTTAGGGGTCTCAAGGAATTTGTATCTATTTAGGGGTGTATATTTAAGGGATTTAAGGTGGTCTGTATTTGCTTAGGGGGTTGGTCTTGGAATCTGTGTATATACATATGCACTTGTTTTGGAACATTTGTAGCACAAATACATCTACATGGATATATATTTTTTTATTTTGCCCCCATTTTTTGTTTTATTATCATTATTTGGACTGTTGACTAATTATTTTATATTAGTAAATGACACAGAATACATTTTTGGGAGCAAAACATATTTCTGACTGCAAACTGCCGCAATTTTAGCATATATAGTAGTGTCATGCAGGAATTGGCCCATTTTGACAGTAAACTGTCAGAAAAAGTAAAAAAAAAAAAGGTTAACTCACCTAGAAGAGCTGTCCGTGGCCAATCAGAGGCAGTGCCCAGCTGTTATTGAATGACAGCTGAGTACTGCCTCTGATTGGCTGAGCGCTCAGCAAATCAGAGGCAGCACTTTCTGGAGGCGGGGAGAAGAAGACTACTGGGACTGGAGAGAAGAGCCAGACGGCTCTTCTAGGTGACTTAATCTTTTTTTTAATTTATTTCGAGAGCTTGCTATGATTATCAGGGAAGGGCTTATATTTCAAGCCCCTCCCCAAAAATCATCACTGCAAACCTACTGCTTTCAATGGGGCCGCAGCAGTGCTGTTCCCATTGAAAGAAATGGGAAAGCATCATGAACTTCTGCCACAGCTGTGACAGCTGTGGCAGAGGATTTCTTCATCCCTGCGGTCCCCTCGGGGGTGAAGGAATCCCCTGCCATAGCTGTCACAGCTGTGTCAGGGGAGCAGAATGTTTTCCCTATGTTTTCGATGGGGCTAGCGCTGCTGCCACTGGCCCCATTGAAAACAATTGGCGATATCGCAGATTCTTCTTTGCGATGCGAGATTACAGTGAAAACATCGTAAATGAGAATGAAACCGTTGAAAATCATTGGTTTCATTATCATGCGTTTTCACTCTCTCTTACATCGCAAGGCGATTGCATAGCAAGTGGGTGCCCTCCCTACGGGTGCCAACAGTCATGCCATAGAGGCTGCAGAATCTCAGCGGTATATTTTACTTTAGGGCTCCTACTCTCTTGTGTTTTTGTAACGCTGCGATATCGCTGCGTTTTCTAATGCGATTATCAGTGGGACTTTCTAATGTTAAAAACGCATCACAAGTTTGTGCTTTGTGATTTTTGTGCGATGCGTTTTTAACATTAGAAAGTCCCATTGACAATCGCGTTTAACAAACGCAGCGATATCGCAGTGTTATAAAACCGCAGCTGTGTGGGCGCCTTTACAGCGCAAATGATGTGGAAGAAATTCAAAAATCTCATCCATATGAAATAGAGAATTTCCGCACAGAATCTGCAGAGTATTTGAAATACATGCCGGCTCTAAATCCAAAGTCCGTCTAGGCTGCTGATTGTGATGGCGGATTTCAACCTTTCAAATATAAAGCTTGAAGCCAGTAAAGAATCTGCATTAAAAACCTGGATCAGAAAGCCTGCAGCAAAAATGGAGTGAGTGAAGACACCCTTAACCCTTTCCAATCCAATTTTGTATCCTGGTTTTCCTAGGGGGCTTACTCTTTTTCTGCCATTATACAACAGCGCTATATGCTGGCTAAAGCCAGTACTGCATGAGGTGACACGCTGGATAGGCTTCGACAGCAGAGAGGCTGGCAATGTACAGTAAGAGAACCCCGACGAACGTCTTCCAACATCGGAGCTGTACAGCCTTAAATCATAATGTCTTCGGAGGTCAGACAGTGGATTGGAATGGGTTAAAGAGGTACTGAAGGTATGACCCGTCTCTAGGGTACACTAACTTACTGCTCATACACGGCACTGAGAAAGCGATATAAGAGCAATAAGACAAATCAAACAGAGGAAGTGTAGGAGGATTTCTTTTTGGGTGAGCGTGGCTGTCATTTCAGTCCATATCAAGCACAGCGCCATACTTGGTTTATTGGCTTTTCTTGGTATTGCAGCTCAGTCCCATTTCATTGAATGGGACTGATTTGCTCCCAGGCCATGTGACCGATAAAGATAATATCACTGGCCGGGGAAGAGGCTGCAGTGCTCACCCGAGTGCATGCCCTCTTCAATCAACTGATCGGTGGAGAGTCCAAGCAACAGACCCCACTGATCTGATATTGATAACCTATCCTGGGGATAGTCATCAATATTGTAGTCCCGGAAAAGCAGTTTAAATATGTTGCCCCATTTGGAAAATGCCTCAATCTTCATGACTAAATCAACATCGCTGTTCCTTAGTTTGCCTGGGTGCCAGGCACTACAACATCATCTCTGCATGGACACATGAGTGGCTGTAATAAGCATCCTCCGGCAGCATCAGCTGGCCATTGGTACAGAAAGGTTCTACATACGAAATATCCAGATGGGTGAATGTAGGCAGCAGAGTCTTAGGGCTCAAACAGACGAGCGTGACGGCCGCAAAACATGAAGAAACTAAAGTGTTCATTTCAATAGTTTAGTTTTAATTAGCGTGATTCTCGCCGATATTACTACATACGAGAACAGATAGGTCCTGCCTGATCTTTCTCACACATAGAAAACAGGACAGAACCTACCTTTCTGTTTTTTTTTTTTAACCGCACGCAATAGCACGAAATTTAAAGGGTAAAGTAGAAAACTTTCCACTGGTTCATGGGTAAAGGCTCTCCGTAGCGGCGAGCGTATTTCTGCATGCGCCTGTGTGTTTAAGCCTCAGAAGCAGTAGCTGATATTTTTGTCCAGCACAATATGTCTAACCTGACCGAAGCTACCCCGGCCGAGCACATGATGGAAGGTGAGTCTACTGATGTCATCCGAGGTTGTGCCGCCGGGGTGGGGTGGCCGAGCACCGATGTCTCCTACAAGGAACAGAAAAGGGACACATTAAGATTAATGGAAAATCTGCCATACAAGAGTCACGATGAGGAGAATTTTGGGGGAAATTTGCAGGTAGCTACAATAATAATATCACTGATGTAGAAGCATTGTAAACCCGGATTATTGGGATAAAGTGCCAGTTCAAGGGCTTATTCAGATGTCCGTATATCGCCCGGGTTTTCATGCCTGGCCGATATACACTGACCCTTTCTCCAGGGGTAGGAGGCGGGCCTGGAGCAATGCATTGAACTCTCACCGCTTTTCCACCCTTTTTCCACCCCTCGCCACTATTTGCAATGGGAGGGGGCGGGACAGGGGGGAACTTATCTCTGCCCCGTCCAGCCCTTCCATTGCAAACAGTGGCGAGGGGCGGAGAGCAGGTGGAAAGGGGGTGGGAGCTCAGTGCACTCTGCCTCCTCCCCCTGCAGAGAGGGACAGCGTATATCGATTCGAGCGTAAAAACCTGGCCGATATACGGACGTCTGAATACGCCCTTAGGATTATACTGAGAAATGTTGGATAAAATACATAATACATTTTACTGATGAGGACACATACTTTGTTCCACAGGTCTTTTTCTTTTACATTTGATGAATCCTTAACCATTAAATATCCTTAAATATATGCCATGCAATCATGAAGGGTGTATAAAGCGGGATCAGAAGCCAAGTGTGTGCCATATCTACCAGCTATCAGCTGTTTTGGACAGCTGTCAACCATCACCAACTGTTTAGACCCACACTCAACTTTGATTGCAGCATCTAAATAGTTAATTACCAAAGTTGACCACGCACCCAAACAGTCAGCCAAAAGAAGGCCACCCTATCGTCTCCCCACCCCATGGAATGCAATCATTGGTACCAATGGGCTAGCATTGCAACATGGAGACCGTTAGTCTATACTGCAATACTGAAGTGATCATAAGTTCGAGTACCCTGTGGGGCTATATGAAATATAGAAAAAGGTTTGATAACATTTTTAAAACAGTAAAAAAAGGTTAAGGTTCAGAAAAAACTCTTTTTTAATTTTTCCAATAAAAATCTAAATAATAAAAAAAAAAACAGTGCTGACAAGATTTTTCATGGCTTCATATGAGTGGAGTTCTCATTAGGGACCATTGCCCTGAACATATTCACCCCATACTCATCAGCCATGTAATATCTTCTGGCTTCACTGATACTGAAAACAAGCACAACATTTTGGTGGAATCTCCTGAAGACTGGCATCGTCTGCCCATCTTATGCCATCTTTAGCAGCAGTAAGCTGTAAAAAGATGTACCAGATTTATTAGTAAGTGAACGCGTCTTAATAACTTTGGTCCATCTTTGACTGTTCGTGCCCCAGAAATGCAAATTAAATTATTCTCCACCGCTAAACCAAGGTCCCGTTTTTGCTTTCCCCATTTAAAAAAATGCCAAAAGTGCAAATGTGTATCAAAAGCCTGTAACTGGCAAATGTATCAAATAGTAAACGGACAGGGTTATAGAGAAGAAAAGGCAGTCTATAAGTAACAGTGTGGTAAAGCAGCTTCCCCTTGTAGTTAGTTGTGTCTGTGTATGTGCATCTATAGCTACTATGGCTCTCCATGCCCCCCAATCTGTATTCCTCTACCTGAGTCCCGGGGGTCTTCTTTCTTTTCCTCTTCTTTCTTGATTGCAGGGTTCTCCTCCTCACTTGAGTCCAAGATAAGGATCACCCCCGCTTCTCCACATCCTCCTCCTCTCTGGTCTCCATGATGTTTCTCCTGCCAGATGTTCTGTCCTGAGCCAATCCTCCTCTTCCTCCCATGGCTCTTCTTCAGAGACGTCTCCTCATCTTCCGATGAATCAATGACGTCTCTTCTCCGCTTCCCTCCTCTTCTTACAATCTCCTCCATTTTTGATCGCTGCTGCATAAAGCTGCTGTGCATCCAGTCTCTGACAAGTGTCACCTGGACTGCCAACTGCCACTCAAGATTCCAACTGCCCGCATGCCGCTGGTCATGTGACTGATAACTGACCAATAGCATTCACTTATATGTGCTATATACTGTATACATGAGCCATCACTTCATCTCTACAGGAATTATAAACAGTCTTCATGTATTAATATAAACTTTATGGTCTTCATTTGTATTTCTCCATCCATTTGGTCTTCATTTCTATTTCATTATTGATTAAATCAGCTGGTGTTAGCAGAGACAAAACGAATTGTTCCTTTTTATGCCCTTATTACTGACCTCTGATAAGATAACAAAATGAAAAACATTTCAGTAAAAAAAGTATAAAAAATAGCTCTATATGGGATGAAAAAACTGATGCCAAAATAGGCCAGAAAAAAAATCGGGCCATAAAACCGCCACATGGGTAAAATCGCTTAGATGTGTCAATTAGACACTTGTGCACATGTCAATGGGACTTTTGTAATGTTTAAATCGCATCGCACAAAAATCGCAATTTTGCGCTTTTGCGTTTTTTGTGCGATTTTAACATTAGAAAGTCCCATTGGCATTTGCAGTAAAAAAAATGCAGCGATATCGCAGCGTTAACAAAACACTAGTGGGTAAAAGCCCTTCTGGGGACCTTCAAGGGGCCAATAGTAATTGTAAGATGGTATAGTGAGGGCCTGTTCACACAAGTGTATTTGCGTACATAATATGCAGTGAATAGAAGCCATCGGTTACAATGAGTTTATTCACATGATGTATATTGTCACACAGCAGGACCTATGTTTTTGCGTACTACGCACCGCAATAGGCCATTGAAGTGAATGGGTCGCGCAAATACACGGTGAATGCGCCGGAAACCTGTTGATTCACTGCATATTTGTGCACCATTTCAGTGGGCCTATCTGCATTCTTTTTTGCGCGCCCACATACGTAGGCATAAGCGATTTTTGATTGCGCAAATCCGCATCGTATGTGTGCAACCAAATAACTATTACGCCTGTGTGAATGAGCCCTAATAGGGATCCCTATTGTGGTCGCAGTAGTAATAGTGTCCCTTATAATGGCCCCAGTAGTAACAGTGATTCTCATAGTGTCCCTAGTAATAATATTGACCCCCATAATGGTCCCAGTAGTAACAGGGTACGCCATAGTGGCCCAATTAGTAATAGTGAACCCCACAGTGGTCCCAGTAGTAATAGCGACCCCCAGGGTGGCCCCAGTAGTAATAGCGACCCCCAGGGTGGCCTCAGTAATAATAGTGATGCCCACAGTGGCCCTAGTAGTAATAGCGACTTGCACAGTGGCCCCAATAGTAATAGTGACCTTCAAAGTGGCCACAGTTGTAATACTGACCCCACAATTGCCCCAGTAGTAATAGTGACCTCCACAGTAGCCCCAGTAATAATAGTGACCCCAAAGAGGCCCCAGCAGTAATAACAACCCCACAGAGAAGTTTGCTATGGTCACTTGTGCAGTGTGAGCGGAGGCGTTGTCTTGTAGAAACAAGACTCCTTTGGACAGCTTCCCGCACCTTTTGGCCTTCAGAGCTGCCTTCAATTGGTCCAAAAGTTCAATGTAATACCTTGCATTGATGGTGGAACCATTGTGAAGGTCATCCACTAGCAGCACGGCCTC